>JAQOWZ010000107.1:119035-326176 GCA_035578165.1 Stenolophus ochropezus | reverse complement strand
ACTACTTTGGAAATCGTTTGAGATAACATGCGACAATTGCTCAACCTTTGATTTTAATTCTAATTCGTTGGGCCTGATTATTTCGATTGTTTTATTAAATTGATCGATCAGTTGGTGATTGACAGAATATTGATTTTTTATTTGTTCGTTTAATTTGTTTTGATTAGATTGCAGGTGTTTCAGGATTTTATCGTACCGTTTTTCGTCTTCTGCATCCAAATTACCAGTTATCGATTTTACGATCGATCCGAGGCCATTCAAAATTCCTCTTTTATTTCTTTTTATTGTATAGTGAATATTGAGGTGTTCAAATTTGTTGGTTATGGAATTTTGTAAGTGATGAATTATTTTATTGTTATTGTCAAATTCTTTTGCATTTAATTTGTCTTCGATTACAATTTTGTTTAGATTTTCGTATTGTTTGTTTAAGTTGTTATAATTTATCAGAATAGGTTTCAAGTCATAGTAATGAATGAGGGTGTGTTTCGTCTGTTGTAGTCTGGCTGTTCCTAATTTCAGCGTTAGTAGTCCGAGATTATTCGTAATGTCTTTAATTTCTAGTCCAAGGGTTATTGTGATGAGGAGGGACCTGGAATATCGGATTTCTTATCAGTAATCTTTCGTGGTCGTTTTATATTTGATAAGTGAATTTTGGGTTGTTTTTTATTTCTCTCATCTACTTTAATTTCTGCAATTTTAAGTTTTTTGTTTACTTTTACAACTTGTTCCTTTTTAAATTTTGGGTTTCGAGTTTTGTTTACTTTTTGTTTATTATGAACAAACACGGTGTCGGGAATTTCGGGAAGATTTTCGCGGTTTTTGTTTAAATTTTGAATTGTTTTGGATTTATTATTTTGTATTCGTTCGTTGATTGATTTATAGGTCAATTTCATCCTTTCTCTATGGTTTTGAACGTAATCTTGAGTCACTTGTTTTTCCAAATCTATTTCGAGGGGTGAATTTGAGTCAAAATGTCCGGATATAATTTCTACGGGTTTCAGTCCAGTTGTTGTGTGGTTGGTATTATTATAAGCTAATAAAGCGTAGTTTACTTTGGTTTTAATAGGCTCGTTTTTGAAATTTTCTTGTATGTTAAAAAGACGAATGTGTTCGATTAGTGTCGAGTGGAATCTCTCTATCATTCCGTTTGAGTCCGGGTGTTGAGAACTCGTGAAGTGTACGTCAACTTTATGAATAACTAATAATTCTTTTAAAATATTATTTTTGAATTCTAAACCATTGTCGCAAATTATTAATTTGGGAATTCTGTGATGTGAGAAGAATTTGGTTAATTTATTTGTGATCTCGATAGCACCTGAGGGTATAAGGATGACTGACTATATATATATATCTCGATAGCATTTGTCGAATTTACTTTATAGGCTTGCGCGTATTTGGAAAATGCGTCTATTATCGTCAAAAATTTAGAGTTTTCTAAAGTGAGTGTGTCTATGTGTATTGTATGAAAGGGTTTGTCGGGTGTTGGTGTTATATTGTATTTGGTTTTGATAGGATTTCTTTCGTATTTTGCTTGTAAGCAAATTTCACACTGGTAAATATAGTTTGTGATGGTTCTATGTTGATTTGGCCAATAGTAAATATTTTTAATTTGGTTGTGTGTTTCGAGGATTCCACGATGATTGGTTTTTCCTTCGTGAAATTGTTTAATTATATTATTAATTTCGTTATCTAATTCAACATCAATTAATTTATTATTACACTTAACAAAATTTATTTCTGAATTCTTAAAGTGTGTTTGCATTACAATAGAGAATTTTTCGTATATTGGTTGTTCAAAAAACAAGGAGTATTTGACTTTTGGAATTATGAATTCTTTTACAAAATTTACAACATCTGTTTCGAAATTTTCTTGTGAGATTTGTACGTGAATTCTTGTTTTGTCAGAGTGAATTTTACTGTATTTGGGTTTGGCTGGTGAATGAGTGACTTCAGATATAAACAGTTGGTTTTTGCCAACGTTCACAGGGGAGTCGCTAATTGTGATACCAAAAATAGGATTTTCTTGGTTGGAGTGGATCGTATTGTCAGAGTCAGAATTTCGGTCATTGTCGGGTTCCGCAATCATTGATTCGTTATCAGGGTTAAAGTTGTCGTTAAAATTTTTTATGTAGTCAAAGAAATTTTGAACTTCCGGTTCTACAGAATTTACGTTCAATTCGATACGTGATAGTGCATCAGCATTTTTGTTTAATGAACCCTTTTTATATAAAATTTCAAAGTCGAATTCCTCCAATTTCAATCTCCATCGTATTAATTTAGAATTTGGTTCCTTGAGTGAGGATAACCACTGGAGGGGTTTGTGGTCTGTTATAATTTTAAATTTTCGTCCGAATAGATAGGGGCGAAAATATTTTGTGGCCCAAACTATAGCGAGGAGTTCCTTTTCGATGGTTGAATAATTTTGTTCTGAATTGTTGAGGGTTCGACTCGCATAAGCGATCGGTAGGTCAGAGCCTATCGGTCCTTGCGATAAAACAGCACCAATAGCCACGTTGCTTGCATCGGTTCTTAAATTGAACGGTTTCGTGAAATCGGGATATTGCAGTATCGGCTCGTTCGTTAATAGGTTTTTGCATTTATTAAAACAATTAATATAATTTTGATCTTTTATATTTATTACTGCTCCCTTTTTCAGACATTTCGTGAACGGTTTTGTAATATTCGCAAAATCTTTTATAAATTTTCTGTAATACCCTAATAAACCAAGGAATGCTTTTATTTGTTTTACTGTTTTTGGTATGGGATAGTTTTTGATTGCTTTAATTTTTTCCGGATTTGGTTTTACACCTTGTGGGGTACCTATGTGGCCTAAATATGCAACTTCGCGTTGAAAGAACTCTGATTTATCGAGTTGAATTTTTAAATTAGCTTTTTTCAATCGGTCAAACACAGCGCGTAAACTTTGGATGTGCTCCTGCAGGCTAGTGCTAAAGATTATTACATCATCCAAGTAAACTAGGCAAATTTCGTTAGTCAAATTTTGAAGTACGTTGTCCATTATTCGCTGAAATGTCGCGGGGGCATTTTTTAATCCAAATGGCATCCGAAGAAATTCATAGTGCCCAGATTCGGTACTAAACGCTGTTTTTTGAATATCATTTTGATCTATCTCTATCTGATGGAATCCAGATGCTAAATCCAAAGTTGTGAAATACTGACATCTACCGAGTTTATCCAAAAGTGAATTTATATTAGGAATGGGATACTTATCATCTATCGTCTTCTCGTTGAGCTTACGATAGTCAATAACTATACGCCATTTCTTTTTTCCCGACGCGTCTAATTTCTTTGGCACTACCCATACAGGAGAGGACCAAGGAGAGTGGGACGGTCTGATGATGTTTTGTTCTAACATTTTGTCAATTTGATTTTTTACTTCTTTCCGATGTACTTCCGGATATCTATAGGTTTTACTGTAAACTGGGATTTCATCTTTTGTTCGGATGTGATGTTTGACTTCGTTAGAAAATGTAAGAGATTTGTTATCAGTATGAAAGATGTCTGAATATTCTGTTATTAATTTTAAAATTTCGTTTTTCTCTTCCGGATTCATATGATCGGTTCTAATTTTTGTGATATCAAGATCATTGTCTAAGTTTGTGTTTTGGAAGTTTACATTATTTATTTCAAAATTTTCAAGGGGTTCAACGGTAATATTATTTGTCGTATCGGTCACGCATTCTACGTTCTCGTAGATTAATAATTGGGTAGTAGAGTATGTGGTTTTCAATTTTGGCTATGCCCTCTGGAATAATTAAATTATCAACAAATGTTTCCGGTATAAAAACTTCGCCGTTTTCTATATTATTGATATGAAAACTAATAATTTTCTCTGATTTTGCAGGAATGTTTACATAGTTGGGTCGTGGCATAATTTTTAAATAATGTAATTTAATAGTCTGAGTTGGTGTTATCATTTTATCTCGGCCAAGATCAAGAATAGTATCTAATAATTTTAAATTATCTAGGCCCAATAAAATGTCGAATTGACTATGAAAATCAAATAAATAATATTTAAGAAATATATCAGGTTTTTGAAACAATTTTGAACATGGTAATATGACACTAGAATTTTCGGTTGAAGTGCCATGTGCTGTTGTAATTTTGAAGAAGTCGTTTTGAATTTTGTTTTGAAAATATTTATAAGCAATTTCTGGTTTGATAAATGATCGAGTGCTGCCTGTGTCAATTAATACTTTTAGATTATATTCGGGATAAATAATAAAAGGTAATTCACTTTGATTGTGAGATAAATTTAGTGATTCTATTCTGTTTCCGAGGCATTCTTCTCTAAAAAATAATTTTCGTCATATTGCTGGTTGTAATGATCGTATTCGGAGTCGATTTCTTCAATGATAGCATTACTATTGTCGGGATCTACTGGGTCTAAGTCTTGTATTTCGGTGTTATGCAATTCTTCAAAAGTGAAGTCTGGTGCACGTTGGGTGTGGTTTTGAAAGTAATTATGTTGTTGTCTATAATTATTATAACCAGATGGTCCGGGTTTAGGTCTAAAAGTCTGATTAGTGCTTATGCTCATTGGTGTTGGTTTCGGTTGTTTAGGAATAAAATTGTTATTTGAATTTGGCTTAAAAGAATTTTGTTTGACCATTTGATTTTGAAATTGAGGTTTATTAAAGCTGTTATTTGGTAATGGTCGGTACATTAATTGAGGAATATTTCGTGTAACGGGTGATCGATGGCTGGTATTTTGGTTGATCGGTATTGGTTTTTGTTTTAAATTGAAATTTTGATGACGTTGTTTGCTTTCTAACTGAAATTCGTTAGTGAGCATATTGAGAGCAGAATTTAGATCTTCAGGATTTTTAGTTCTTAACAAATGTCCTAGGGGATCCTTTAGACCACGCAAGAGAATTCTCGTTGCATATTTTTGAAAATAGGCAATTAATACTTTAGCACTGGCTGATTCTATCTTATTTGTCAAGTAAGAAACTTGCAAATTAAGTAGATCCTGAACTTTATTGAAAAATTCAAAAGCATTTTCATTTGTTTGTCTCAATTCTGTCATTTCGATATTTAAAGTAAAACAATCGCGTTTATCTTGATATGTGTTCAATAACGCTGTCTTTAGACTGTTCCAATCAGAGATTGTGCAAATGGCGATATTAACCGCAGCTTCGCCTTTGATTTTTGTTAATATGCTAGACATAAGCCATTCGTTTTGAAAATCAGCGGGGTCAGCTGTGACATAAAATTTATTAACTAATTTTTCGCAGATTTCAATGAATCTGGAGAGTAATTTAGTATCGCCGTGAAATTCGGGAATCATGTCGAGGTATTCTCTTTTTAATATGGGGGTTGCCATGATTGTTAAGTTTAGACTATCTATTCTATTTGCTAGATCGTCGAATAATAAGTTACTTTGATTATTATTATAAATTTGGTTTGGTGAGTTACAGGATTGGTCAGAATCTGATTCTGTTTCACTTACTGAATCGGTATTGATATCAATCAATTTTCTAAACGACATGTGCACTTACTTGATCAAAATCAATTTGTCCATTGATTTGTTCCGACGATTTCTCTGTGCTGGAACGATGAACCTGGTCGTGGCAGCTCTGTATTCTTCAGGGCTGGTTGGCGACTTCTACTTCTGCACGATGTGCTCTCGTACTTGTAAAAGTCTTTGATGCAGGTTCGCGGACACTTCCGTTGCGATATCCAGTAAATCGTAGAAACGAAACGCAAATTTATTTTTGAATAATTACGCCTGGATATCCTACCGACTGCGCCAGTTAAGTTACGGGAGTAAGTTAACAACAAAAAAATGATTTTATTAAACGAAAGTACAAAGATTCAGTAGTAAAATATAACAATATTTATTGTACAGAATACAGAATGTAACTGAATAGAATTAAGTAATGTTACAAAAATATGAAAAATATTGAGTATGCAAAAATAGAGGAAATGTGGATTCGAGTAGCGTCTGGGACTCAGCATGGTCAGCAGTTCCCGTGAGAAGTTGTACTTCTAACTTATATATATGATTTTTTACAAAAATAATGTCAGATTTTACCTTTTCTTGATGAAAACGATGTATATTGTAACCTACATGTTCTGGAATCTAGAATTCCTACCACACTTGAAATAGCAATTTTCTTGTTGCAATGTTTTCGTTTAGCAAAAATGTGATAAAGAATTATAAAATTCGGGCGCGGAAGCAAATATTTATATGATGTTTTACAAAAATAAAGGAATATTGTACCTATACTGATATGGATATTTTTGTTAAAACAATAATTTTCATGCTTTAGAATCTATACTATAGATGTTTTTAAGCATTGGACATACAAAAGTGTCCAAAACGTGGTACCAATCAGATAATAAACATTTAATTGTCGGGTGTCATTTTAATGAATACGTTGTATATTGTAAGCTACATGGGCTGAATTCTAGATTACCTACCACACTTGAAATAGCAATTTTCTTGTTGCAATGTTTTCTTTTAGCTAAAATATGATGAAGAATTATAAAATTTTGGGCGCGAAAGCAAATATTTATATGATTTTTTACAAAAATAAAGTCAGATTTTACCTATTCTTTTCCAATACGTTGTATATAGTAAGCTACATGGGCTTGATTCTAAAATACCTACTACACTTGAAATAGCAATTTTCGTGTTGCAATGTTTTTTTTTAGCTAAAATAAAATAAGGAATTATAAAATTCAGGCGCATAAGCAAATATTTACATGATTTTTTACAAAATAAAGTCAGATTTTACCTATTCTTAATGAATACATTGTATATTGTAAGCTACATTCTTTGGATTCTAGAATACCTACCACACTTTAAATAGCAATTTTCTTGTTGCAATGTTTTCTTTTAGCTAAAATATGATGAAGAATTATAAAATTCGGGCGCGAAAGCAAATATTTATATGATTTTCTCAAAAATAAAGTCAGATTTTACCTATTCTTGATGAATACGTTATATATAGTAAGCTACATGGGCTTGATTCTAGAATACCTACCACACTTGAAACAGCAATTTTCTTGTTGCAATGTTTTCTTTTAGCTAAAATATGATAAAGAATTATAAAATTCGGGCGCAAATGCAAATATTTACCTAATGGATATTTTTGTTAAAACAATAATTTTCATGCTTTAGAATCTATACTATAGATGGTTTTAAGCATTGGACATGCAAAAGTGACCTAAATGTGGTACCAATCAGATAATAAACATTCAATTTTCAGGTGTTATTTTAATGAATACGTTGTATATTGTAACCTACATGGGCTGGATTCTAGAATACATACTACACTTGCAATGACAATTTTCTTGTGGCAATGTTTTCTTTTAGCTAAAATATGATAAAAAATTATAAAATTCGGGCGCGGAAGCAAATATTTATATGATTTTTTTCAAAAATAAACTCAGATTTTACCTATTCTTGAAATGGATATTTTTGTTAAAACATTCATATTCATGCTTTAGGATCTATACTATGGATGGTTTTAAGCTTAGGACATGCAAAAGTGTACGTTGTATATTGTATGCTACATGAACTGGATTCTAGAATACCTACCACACTTAAAATAGCAATTTTCTTGTTGCAATGTTTTCTTTTAGCTAAAATATGATAAAGAATTATAAAATTCGGGTGCGAAAGCAAATATTTATATGATTTTTTACAAAAATACACTCAGATTTTACCTTTTCTTGATGAATACTTTGTATATTGTAAGCCACATGGGCTAGATTCTAGAATACCTACCACATTTGAAATAGCAGTTTTCTTGTTGAAAAGTTTTCTTTTGGCTAAAATATGATGAAGAATTATAAAATTTGGGCGCAGAAGCAAATATTTATATGATTTTTTTCAAAAATAAAGTCAGATTTTACCAATTCTTGAAATGGATATTTTTGTTAAAACATTCATATTCATGCATTAGAATCTATACTATCGATGGTTTTAAGCATTAGACATGCAAAACTGACCAAAGCGTGATCCCAATCAGATAATAAACATTAGTTTTCGGGTGTCATTTTAATGAATACGTTGTATATTGTAAGCTACATGGGCTGAATTCTAGAATACCTACCACACTTGAAATAGCAATTTTCTGTATTGCAGCAACGGCTTCGGGAGGCACTTGGCGAAGCTGGTGAAGACTCAAACACCTATTTATTCGACGTGTTTGACCTTAGTGCAGTATTTAAAAAGTTAGAAGAACTAGCAGAAGCTTCTTTTGCAATAAAACAAGAATTATCAGCAAAATTAGACGAGACAGTAAGAAAGAATGAGGATAGTTATAAAAACCTAAAAGAAGAATTAACAACACAACTAAATGAGGTTGCTATAAAAAGTGAAGAAAACATAATTAATGTAGAAGCAAAAATAACGGAAGAGTACGATAAGAAACTAAAAGTGATGGAAGATAAATTAGCTATTCTTCAACCTCTGACAAACATTGAGAAAACAGAAGCGAAGAATGGCATACCCGAACCCGTTAGGAACAAAGAAAATGAAACATGTTCACCGAGACTTAATATTAAGGCACCCACGTATGACGGTAAGTATTCGTGGATGAACTATTTAAAGCAATTTGAAGCAGCGGCGAAAGCGAATGGCTGGACAGAAGAGGACAAGGCAACAATGTTAATTGTTTCTCTACGTGGTGAGGCTGTCGATATTCTCCAAACAATGGCTCCTAATAAACAGCAGAGTTATCCAAAATTAGTCAAACAACTTGAAATGCGATATGGAAGTACATTTATGAAGGGAGTATATTTCTCACAAATAAAAAATCGATATCAGAAATCAAAGAAGAGTCTGCAAGAATACGAAGTTGACGTTGCTCGATTGACTCGTCTTGCTTGTCGTGATGTCACAAAAGCAACTATGAACGATTGGTCTACCAGTATATTTATTGATGGCTTACGGGACGAAGAAACCCAGCTAGCACTCAAACTAGCGAAACCAAAAACCTTGGGCGATGCATTAGCCCAAGCTTTAGAATTTGAGGTCGCTAAAGAGAGCTCCAAAGATCAAAAACGAGTCCGTGAGATACAGGAAGATGCCAATTCAAGCGATAATGAGTTGTTGCGACAAATCAAGGAGCTAATCGATAAAAAGAAACAATTTCGTTGTTACAACTGTGGAGAGTTGGGGCATATCAGCCGCTATTGTAGGAAACCTCGGCATAAACAATTAATAAACGAAGCTAAAGCGGAAAACTAGCATGGGTCGGTGTAAAGGGGCACACGTCGACTTCTACTAAAATAGCCCCAGATATCATGGCAAGTGTCAATTCATTACATACTCTTTCCGACAGTGTCTTCGTAGACGGTTTTGTAAATGGGAAACCATGTTCTTTGCTGTTGGATACGGGTGCGACTAGGACAATTATTAGACCTGATATTAACTTAATTATTACCTAGCAGGTGTCGACTCCGCACAGCCACTGGTGAAGTAGCTAGTGTTCATGGCGAAGTAATTGTCCACATCTCCATCGGAAATGTAAAAATCGACCATTGCATCTTAGTGGCCGATATAGAGAATGAGTGCATCCTAGGTATGAACATTATGAAATTGCATGGTTTCGAGCTAAACTTGAAAAAGGGAATAATGAAAGTGAACGATGAAGAACTTGTCCTAAACCGCCACGAAAATATAGCAGTTAGAATGGTATTAACCGAAGAGGCCATAATTCCTATTCGAAGTGAAGCAATCGTACAGACAAGGTTAGAAGGAGAGTTTAACTCAGGAAGTATTTTTATGGTGGAGCCATCAAATTACGAAGAAATTGGTCGTGGAATACTCGTAGCTAAATCACTCATCACCGCTCAAGAAACAATACCCATACGACTGATGAATGTTAACCAATATTCGGTTAACATAAAAAAAGGAACGGTGCTAGGACACGGTTCAAAAATATCCGCCATTTCTTCTAATCAAGAAAATCGAAAAACCTCATTGAAGAAGCTTCCAGACAAACTGTCCAAACTTGTACTTACCGCTTGCAATGATCTAAAAAAAAAAATCAGAAACTACAAGCTGAAAACCTTATTTATCAGTACCAAGATGTGTTCCAAGTCGATGATAGTACAGAATGTGAGCAGTCTTTTAGATATTCGAAAACCAAGAACTACGGCCTTACATCCTCAATCAGACGGCATGGTAGAACGTATGAATCGAACAATGAACAGGTATCTATCAAAAGTCATTTCGAGCCATCAAAAAGACTGGGACCGATATATCCACTTGTTTTCACTTGCATATCGGTCAGCGATACATGAAACTACGTGGCAGACTCCAGCTAACGTAATTTTCGGTCGTGAACTAAGATTGCCTTGCGACCTTCAATTTGGATGTAGACCTGGAGAAGATCGAGCAGGAGAAGATTATGTTGCCGATCTTCGAAAACGAATGAACGACATGCATTGCCAAGTACGCCAAAACATACAGATAGCCAGTGATAGAATGAAGCAAATGTATGACGTGAGAGCAGAAAAAGGGGGATATCAACCCGAGGATCTAGTGTGGCTTTATAACCCCCAACGTCGTCGTGGTTTATCACCGAAATTTCAAACTGTTTGGGATGGGCCATATAAGATAATGAAAAGAATAAACGATGTGGTGTATCGAATCAAGACTCTCCCAAACGGGAAGCCGCGAGTGGTCCACATCAACCGTTTATTACCATACAGGGGTAATAACAATGAACAACACGTTCATGTTCGAGAAACGCGAATTGAAGATAAAGAACCGTCTTTCTCAGAATTTATGGCAGAGTTCTCGAATGGTCGCAAGGCACGTTTTGATGTGACAGAGGAAAAAACGCGAGACATATTTGAAGTACCAGAACAATACTCTTTGGCGCATTGTGTTGCTCAGGATTTGAGAATGACAAAAGGGATCGCAAAAATTTTCAAAAATAAATTCGGTTAGGTGACTGAATTAGCAAAACAAATGCCGCATGTTGGCTAAACTTTACACATACGTGATGCCAATGCAGAAAGAAAACGGTTTGTTTACTGTTTGGTGACAAAAGAAATGTCGCATCACAATCCAACTTATGAGGCAATGTGGAGCACACTCGTAAATTTAAGGTATCATTTATTACAAAATGATATACTCCAACTAGCTATACCCAGAATCGGATGCGGCTTAGATTGTTTAAATTGGAGGATTGTAAGGAATATGCTCGAAGTTTTGTTTCGATTTACAGGTATCGAGATATTGGTATGCTGTTTCAATCCCACAATTCGTAAGAAAACGGCTGACTGATACTTCTTCGCACACTCAAGATGTAGAAGAGGGCCTGCGTGCAAATTTCGTCATGATCCATCGAAGCAGAAAAACAATGTCTGTTCCGGGACGAAACAGTGCTAAAGAGGGGGGCAGTGTGGCGAACACGCGACTGTGATCATTCATTATTTAATATTGTTATAATTATTATTATCAAGTTAGTTAGCGTAGACTTGTTTTAGGAGGTGATGTCAGAGAGTTGTCATTAAAAACTATTTAAGTATATTTGTGTTTTTCATTTACCTAAATAAATCGTTACAATATGATGAAGAATTATAAAATTCGGGCGCGGAAGCAAATATTTATATGATTTTTTACAAAAAATAAGTCAGATTTTACCTATTCTTGACGAATACGTTGTATATTGTAAGCTACATGGGCTCGATTCTAAAATACCTACCACACTTGAAGTAGCAATTTTCTTGTTGCAGTGTTTTCTTTTAGCTAAAATATGATGAAACTATTATAAAATTCGGGCGCAGAAGTAAATATTTATATGATTTTTTACAAAAATAATGTCATATTTTACCTTTTCTTGATGAATACGATGTATATTGTAAGCTACATGGGCTGGATTCTAGAATTCCTACCACACTTGGAATAACAATTTTCTTGTAGCAATGTTTTCTTTTAGCTGAAATATGATAAAGAATTATAAAATTCGGGCGCGAAATAAATATTTATATGATGTTTTACAAAAATAAAGGCAGATTTTACCTATTCTTCAAATGGATATTTTTGTTAAAACATTCTTTTTCATGCTTTAGAATCTATACTATAGATGGTTTTAAGCATTGGAAATACAAAAGTGAGCAAAACGTGGTACCAATCAGATAATAAACATTTAATTTTCAGGTGTCATTTTAATGAATACGTTGTATATTGTAACCTACATGGGCTGGATTCTAGAATACCTACCACACTTGAAATAGCAATTTTCTGGTTGCAATGTTTTCTTTTAGCTAAAGTATAATAAGGAATTATAAAATTCGGGCACGGAAGCAAATATTCATATGTTTTTTTTACAAAAATAAAGTTAGATTTTACCTTATCTTGAAGAATGCATTGTATATTGTAAGCTACATGGGCTGGATTCTAGAATACCTACCACACTTGAAATAGCAATTATCTTGTTGCAATGTTTTCTTTTAGCTAAAATATGATGAAGAATTATAAAATTCGGGCGCGGAAGCAAATATTTATATGATTTTTTACAAAAATTAAGTCAGATTTTACCTATTCTTGATGAATACGTCGTATATTGTAAGGTACATGGGCTGGATTCTAGAATACCTACCACACTTAAAGTAGCAACTTTCTTGTTGCAATGTTTTCTTTTAGCTAAATTATGATGAAGAACTATAAAATTGTGGTGCAAAAGCAAATATTTATATCATTTTTTCAAAAATAAAGTCAGATTTTACCTATTCTTGATGAATACGTTGTATATAGTAAGCTACATGTGCTTGATTCTCGAATACCTACCATACTTGAAACAGCAATTTTCTTGTTGCAATGTTTTCTTTTAGCTAAAATATGTTAAAGAATTATAAAATTCGGGCGCAAATGCAAATATTTATATGATTTTTTACAAAAATAAAGGCAGATATACCTATTCTTGAAATGGATATTTTTGTTCAAACATTCATATTCATGCTTTAGAATCAATACTATAGATGGTTTTAAGAATTAAACATGCAAAAATGACCAAAACGTGGTACCAATCAGATAATAAACATTCAATTTTCGGGTGTCATTTTAATGAATACGTTGTATATTGTAAGCTACATGGTCTGGATTCTAGAATACCTACCACACTTGAAATACCAATTTCCTTGTAGCAATGTTTTCTTTTAGCTAAAATATGATAAAGAATTATAAAATTCGTGCGCGGAAGTAAATATTTATATGATGTTTTACAAAAATAAAGTCAGATTTTACCTATTCTTCAAATGGATATTTTTGTTAAAACATTCATATTCATGCTTCAGGATCTATATTATAGATGGTTTTAAGCATTGGACATGCAAAAGTGACCAATAAGTGGTACCAATCAGATAATAAACATTCAATTTTCTGGTGTCATTTTGATCAATACGTTGTACATTGTAAGCTACATGGGCTGGATTCTAGTATACCTACCACACATGAAATAGCAATTTTCTTGTTGCAATGTTTTCTTTTAGCTAAAATATAATGAAATTATTATAAAATTTGGGCGCAGCAGCAAATATTTATATGATTTTTTACAAAAATAAAGGCAGAATTTACCTATTCTTGAAATGGATATTTTTGTTAAAACATTCATTTTCATGCTTTAGAATCTATACTAAAGATGGTTTTAAGCATTGGACATGCAAAAGTGACCAAAACGTGGTACCAATCAGATAATAAACATTTAATTTTCGGGTGTCATTTTAATGAATACGTTGTATATTGTAACCTACATGGGCTGGATTCTAGAATTCCTAACACACTTGAAATAACAATTTTCTTGTTGCAAAGTTTTCTTTTAGCTAAACAATTATTAAGAATTATAAAATTCGGGCTTGGAAGCAAATATTTATATGATTTTTTACAAAAATAAAGTCAGATTTTACCTTTTCTTGATGAATACTTTGTATATTGTAAGCTACATGGGCTAGATTCTAGAATACCTACCACACTTGAAATAGCAATTTTCTTGTTGCAATGTTTTCTTTTAGCTAAAATATGATGAAGAATTATAAAATTCGGGCGCTGAAGCAGATATTTATATGATTTTTTACAAAAATAAAGTCAGATTTTACCTATTCTTGAAAGGAATATTTTTGTTAAAACATTCATATTTATGCTTTAGGATCTATACTATAGATGGTTTTAAGCTTAGGACATGCAAAAGTGTCCGTTGTATATTGTATGCTACATGGGCTGGATTCTAGAATACCTACCACACTTGAAATAGTAATTTTCTTGTTGCAATGTTTTCTTTTAGCTAAAATATGATAAAGAATTATAAAACTCGAATGCGAAAGCAAATATTTATATGTTTTTTTACAAAAATAAAATCAGATTTTACCTATTTTTGAAATTAATATTTTTGTTAAGACATTCATATTTATGCTGTAGAATCTATACTATCGATGGTTTAAAGCATTGGACATGCGAAAGTAACCAGAACGTGGTACCAATCATATAATAAACATTCAATTTTCGGTTGTCATTTTAATGAATACGTTGTATATTGTAAGCTACATGGGCTGGATTCTAGAATACATACCACACTTGAAATAGCAATTTTCTTGTTGCAATGTTTTCTTTTAGCTAAAATATGATGAAGAAATATAAAATTCGGGCGCCGAAGCAAATATTTAAATGATATTTTACAAAAACAAAGTCAGATTTTACCTATTCTTGAAATGGATATTTTTGTTAAAACATTCATACTCATGCTTTAGGATCTATACTATAGATAGTTTTAAGCATTGGACATACAACAGTGATCAAACAGTGGTACCAATCAGATAATAAACATTCAATTTCCGAATGTCATTTTAATGAATACGTTGTATATTGTAAGCTACATGGGCTGGATTCTAAAATACCTACCACACTTGAAATAGCAATTTTCTTGTTGCAAAGTTTTCTTTTAGCTAAAATATGATAAAAAATTATTAAATTCGGGCGCGGAAGCAAATATTTATATGATTTTTTACAAAAATAAAGTCAGATTTTACCTTTTCTTGATGAATACGTTGTGAATTGTAAGCTACATGGGCTGGAATCTAGAATACCTAACACACTTGAAATAGCAATTTTTTCGTTGCAATGTTTTCTTTTAGCTAAAAAATGATGAAGAATTATAAAATTCCGGCGCGGAAGCAAATATTTATATGATATTCTACAAAAATAAAGTCAGATTTTACCTATTCTTGAAATGGACAATTTAGTTAAAACATTCATATTCATGCTTTAGGATCTATACTATAGATAGTTTTAAGCATTGTACATACAAAAGTGACAAAAACGTGGTACCAAACAAATAAGACACTTTCAATTTTCGGCTGTCATTTTAATGAATACGTTGTATATTGTAAGCTACATGGGCTGGATTCTAGAATACCTACCATACTTGAAATAGCAATATTCTTGTTGCAATGTTTTCTTTTAGCTAAAATATGATAAAGAATTATAAAATTTAGGCGCGAAAGCAAATATTTATAAGATTTTTTAGAAAAATAAAGTCAGATTTTACATATTCTTGAAATGGATATTTTTGTTAAAATATTCATATTCATGCTTTAGGATCTATAATATGGATAATTTCAGCATTGGGCATGCAAAAATGACCAGAACGTAGTACCAATCAGATAATAAACATTCAATTTTCGGGTGTCATTTTAATTAATACGTTGTATATTGTAAGCTACATGGGCTGGATTCTGAAATACCTACCACACTTGAAATAGCAATTTTGTTGTTGCAATGTTTCTTTTAGCTAAAATATGATGAACAGTTATAAAATTCGGGCGCGGAAGCAAATATTTATATGATTTTTTATAAAAATAAAGTCAGATTTTACCTATTCTTGAAATGGATATTTTTGTTAAAACATTCATATTCATGCTTTAGGATCTATACCATGGATCGTTTTAAGCATTGGACATGCAAAAGGGACCAAAAAGTGGTACCAATCAGATAATAAATATTCAATTTTTAGGTGTGTCATTAATGAATACGTTGTATATTGTAAGCTACATGGGCTGGATTCTAGAAAACCTACCACACATGAAATAGCAATTTTCTTCTTGCAATGTTTTTTTTGTAGCTAAAATATGATGAAGAATTATAAAATTTGGGCGCGGAAGCAAATATTTATATGATTTGTTACAAAATTAAAGCAGATATTACCTACTCTTGATATATACGTTGTATATTGTAAGCTACATGGGCTGGATTCTAGAATACATACTACACTAGAAATAGCAATTTTCTTGTTGCAATGTTTTCTTTTAGCTAAAATATGAAAAACAATAATAAAATTCGGGCGCAAAAGCAAATATTTTTATGATTCTTTGCAAAAATAATGTCAGATTTTACCTATTCTTGATGAATACGTTGTATATTGTAAGCTACATGGGCTGGATTCTAGAATACCTACTACACTTGAAATAGCAACTATCTTGTTGCAATGTTTTCTTTTAGCTAAAATATGATTAATAATTATGAAATTCAGGCGCGAAAGCAAATATTTATATGATTTTTTACAAAAATAAAGTCAGATTTTACATATTCTTGAAATGGATATTTTTGTTAAAACATTCATATTCATGCTTTAGGACCTATAATATGAATAATTTTAGCATTGGGCATGCAAAAATGACCAGTACGTAGTACCAATCAGATAATAAACATTAAATTTTCGGGTGTCATTTTAATGAATACGTTGTATAATGTAAGCTACATGGGCTGGATTCTAGAATACCTACTACACTTGAAATAGCAATTTTCTTGTTGCAATGTTTTTTTTTAGCTAAAATATGATGAACAATTATTAAATTCGGGCGCAGAAGCAAATATTTATATGATTTTTTATAAAAATAATGTCAGATTTTACCTATTCTTAAAATGGATATTTTTGTTAAAACATTCATATTCATGCTTTAGGATCTATACCATGGATGGTTTTAAGCATTGGACATGCAAAAGGGACCAAAAAGTGGCACCAATCAGATAATAAACATTCAATTTGTGTATGTTATTTTAAAGAATAGGTTGTATAGTGTAAGCTACATGGGCTGGATTCTAGAATACCTACCACACTTGAAATAGCAATATTCTTGTTGCAATGTTTTTTCTAGATAAAATATGATAAAAAAATTTAAAATTCGGGCGCGAAAGCAAATATTTATATGATTTTTTACAAAAATAAAGTCAGATTTTATCTATTCTTGAAATGGATAATTTTGTTAAAACATTGATATTCATGCTTTAGGATCTATACTATGGATAATTTTTGCATTAGACATACAAAAGTGACTAAAACGTGGTACCAATCAGAAAATAATCATTCAATTTTTGGGTGTGTCAATAATGAATACGTTGTATGTTGTAAGCTACATGGGCTGGATTCTCGAATACTTACCACACTTGAAATAGCAATTTTCTTCTTGCATTGTTTTCTTTTAGCTAAAATATGATAAAGAATTATAAAATTCGGGCGCGGAAGCAAATATTTATATGATGTTTTACAAAAATAAAGGCAGATTTTACCTTTTCTTAATGAATACATTGTATATTGTAAGCTACATTGTCTGGATTCTAGAATACCTACCACACTTGAAATAGCAATTTTCTGATCGCAATGTTTCTTTTAGCTAAAATATGATAAAGAATTATAAAAGTTGGGCGCGGAAGCAAATATTTATATGATTTTTTACAAAAACAAAGACAGATTTTACCTATTCTTGAAATGGGTATTTATGTTAAAACATTCATATTCATGCTTTAGGATCTATAATATGGATAATTTTAGCATTGGACATGCAAAAGTGACCAATACGTGGTACCAATTTGATAATAAACATTCAATTTTCGGGTGTCATTTTATTGAATACGTTGTATATTGTAAGCTACCTGGGCTGGATTCTAGAAGACCTACTACACTTGAAATAGCAATTTTTTTGTTGCAATGTTTTCTTTTAGCTAAAATATGATGAAAAATTATAAAATTCGGGTACGGAAGCAAATATTTATATGATTTTTTATAAAAATAAAGTCAGATTTTATCTATTCTTGAAAGGGTTATTTTTGTTAAAACATTCATATTCATGATTTAGGATCTATACTATAGATGATTTTAAGCATTAAACATGCAAAAGTGACCAAAACGTGGTACCAATCAGATAATAAACAATCAATTTTCGGGTGTCATTTTAATGAATACAGGTGACACAAACAGTGCCGAGTTTGGTATTCCGCTCAGTGTCATATTTGGTTTATTACATTGAATCTTATTTTACAACGATCTTCTTGAAGGTGAAGGTCGTGTTATTTGTACTCTGAAACAGCAATAATATTACTCGAATATATGAGCATTGTTCTGATATCAAAGTGCGTAAATAGTGAGATAAAAGTGATAAAAAATACCTGAGTAAATTAATAATTGGTAAGTGCACCAAACAAAAAAACTGATTTTACATCAAATAAAGCAAGGTTGCAAAGATTGTCAAAGTCAGCTGAGGCGTTGAGCGAGAGTACAAGCGCGCGCGGCTAGAGACGCTTAACACGTCTGACTCCCAAACTCCAGTGGCGTACTCAAGAATTTTATTAGCGGCATACAATTAAAAATAAATAAAAAAAAAGGTTATTACTACAAAGATAGGAAATTAGCCTCCGAGGAGTTGATCCGGGCGAAGTTCCTTACACTCCAGAGGAATAAAGTTATGCCTAAAACGGAAAAAATACAAGGAAGCGACGAATATTCAACAGACGACGGCAAAAGGAAAAGAGACCATTGGGAGCTGGAAACAGGATTTAAGAAAAGCAGGAAAATAAGCCGAACCCCAACTAAAAACAGATTCAAAACAGCAGAAGACATGGATGACGTACGAGATATGATGAAGAATATACTTGAAGAGATTTAAGAAATAAGGAATGAAAATAGAGAGTGTCGTAAAGAATTGCAGGAGATAAAGGAGGAAAATAAATCTTTAAGAGAAGAAGTAGGAAAACTAACACAAAGAATTGAAAAGTTGGAAACGACGGAACAATTAATTGAGAAAATGGAAAAAGCTAATAGGAAGAATAACATTATAGTAAATGGACTACAAATGGAAACTAATCAACCAAAGGATATGGTTAAAATAATCGAAAATTTTATTGATACCAATTTACAGGTAACGGCGAAAATTGTCAAAGTACAAAAAATATAAAACCAAGTATTCGTAGTTGAAATGGAAAACTTTGAGAATAAACTTGAAGTACTAAGAAATAAATCTAAACTGAGAAACACACAAAATATATATTAACACCGATTTGTCTAAAAATGAAAGAGAAATACAAAGCAAAATCAAGGAAAGAGCGGATATAGAAAGAGAAGCAAACAAAAAAGTGAAAACTGGATATCAAAAATTAATAATAGAAAATAAGGAACTGAGATGGAATAATTCAACTAAACAACTTGAAGAGGGTAATAAAAATACTACTTCAAAAAACTATTAAATGAAAACACTACAAAATACGACGTAAATGGATCACATGATGACGGAAAAGCAAAGAAAATAGACAATGAAATTCAAAGAACGGATAACAAGAAAATAAAAATAGCAACATGGAATATTAAAAGTATTACTGGGAAGGAAATTGAACTAGTAGAAGAATTTGAAAAATCAAACATTTGTATACTAGGTATAACTGAAACAAAAAAGAAGGGTAAAGGTATACAAAACTTAAAAGGAGGGCACGTATTAATATACAGCGGAGTACAGAAAAATGAAGGAGCTAAAGCAGGAGTTGGAATAATCGTACACCGAAATTTAAAAGATAAGATACTAGACTGGGTGCAATATTCAGAAAGAATCATAACAATAACATTAGAATTAGAAGGAAAGAAAACTACAATAATTAATATATATGGACCCAATGAAGACGATAATGCAAAGAACAAAGATAAATTCTGGGAAGATTTACAGTCTATAACAGACATGCACGAAGAAATGATTTACATAATGGGAGACTTTAATGCCAGAGTTGGTAAAGAAAATAGAGGAATTGAAAGAATCTTAGGAAAATACGGCGAGAAAACAAGAAATAATAACGGAAACAGTTTGGTAAATGGGTTAACAATACTTAATACGATTTTTAATCTTAAGGAGATACATAAAATAAGTCAAAAGTAGAAATGAAAAATTAATTATGGACTACATAGTTACTAGGCAACATAAAAAATCTAATGTCAAAGATATAAGGGTTAAAAGAAGCCACGAAATCGGCAGTGACCACTTTTTCCTAGAAATGAAATTGAAAGAAGAAAGAACAAAAAAGGAACAAATACTTAACATAGAGCAGAATAACAAAAAGACAATTAAATTATACGAATTGAGAGAAGAGGAAATAAAACAAAAATATCAAGAAAAACTTAAAGAATTTAGTAAAACACCTAAAGAATTAGATAATACTGACATAGAGGATATACGGATCACATTTAAAGGAATGTTAAACAATGCAGCAGAAGAAGCTTTTGGTATAAAGTCTACCGCAACAAATAGGAAACAAACTCACTGGTGGAGCGAAGATATACGAAAATCAATTAAACTTAAAAAGCAGTTATGGAAAAAATATCTACAGAAGAAAACAACTGAAGAATATAACAAGTATAAAATACAGAGAAAACATGTAAAAAAGATAATACAAGAAGCTAAGAAAGAAGATTGGAATCAATTTGGAGAACAACTACAGAAAAACTACAAAGATAATAAAAAACTATTTTACAAAGTCATTAAAAACCAGAAAAAACAAAAAATACCAAATATGAAACAAATAAAAGACAAAAAAGGGAAAATATTAACGAATAAAAATAACATTATAAATCGATAGAAAGAACACTTTGAAATGCTGCTTGAAGCAGAAAAAGATACAAATGAAAACAATTGGAAAATACCGAACGACACAAAAATTGAAGAAATTACAAAAAATGAAATAATAGATGCGCTCAAGCGAATAAAATTAGGTAAAGCACCCGGCTATGAAAATATATACCCTGAGCAATTAAAATATATAGAAGAAAATGCATTAGATATGCTACATACATTATTAAACAGAATATGGAACACCGGAATTATACCAAGGGACTGGGAAGTAACAATAATACTGCCAATGTATAAAAAAGGAGACTATAGAGAATGCAATAATTATCGGGGAATAGCATTACTGTGCACAACGGAAAAACTATATGAAAATATATTAGAAAATAGAGTACGGGCAATTGTGGAAAGTAAACTAGAAGTAAACCAGAGTGGTTTTCGAAAAGGACGGAACACCCAAGATCATATTTTCAGTATAAGGCAGATAATAGAAAAGTTTACCGCGGAAAACAAAGAAATATATATATATATATATATATATATATATATATATATATATATATGTTTCATAGACCTAGTTAAAGCATTTGACAGAATAAACAGAAAACAAATATGGGAAATTCTACGAAAGAGAGGCACCGACGAGAAATTGATACAGGCAATAAGAAGCATCTATACTAGAACAAGAAACATAATACGTACAGGAAATAAAATGTCAGACGAATTCACCACAACAAAAGGATTAAGACAAGGAGGAAATTTAAGCCCGTTGCTTTTTATAGTGATACTAGACGAAGTTATAAAAAATACCAAATGCAGAGTGAAAAGAACAAATATTGGAAACCTGAACTTAAATACAACTAGTATTACAGAATGTGCCTTCGCGGATGACATAGCAATATTTGCGAAAAATGAACGAGAACTACAAGAAAACATTAATATATGGTCGGAAGATTTGGAAAAATTCAATATGAAAATAAATTGCGAAAAAACTAAGGTTATGGTTGCAGGAAAAAACATCAAGGATATACAAATAACAATCCAAAATACAAAAATAGAACAGGTAGATCATTTCAAATATCTTGGTAGCATAATACAGAATATAAACTGTATTGAAGAAGAAGTAAACAACAGAATACAAACAGAATTGAATACTTACTACGCGCTGAATACAGTAATTATAAACAATTGAAACATTAGTAGACACACAAAAATGACAGTATACAAAACCATATTTCAACCCATTCTACTATACGGTTGTGAAACGTGGGTTTTAAGTAAAAGACAACTTACCAAATTACAGGCCACGGAAATGAAATTTTTAAGAAGAGTGAAAGGAGTGACAAAGAAAGACAAGATAAGGAATGAAACAATAAGACAAGAGCTAGAGATAAAATCAATAGCAACTAAGATAGAAGAAAAGAAATTGCAATGGTATGGGCACATTACCAAAATAGCAAAACAAACACCATGCAAAGAAATCTGGGAAACAAGAACGACCGGAATGAGAAGCAGAGGCAGACCACAAAAGACATGGGAGGACTCTATAGAAGAGATTTTGGAAAAGAAGAACATCACGCAAGTAGAAGCAAAGAAAATAGCAAGTGATAGAAACAATTGGAAAAAGTTCATAGAAGGCAGCTAAAGAAAGAAAGAAACCTCGACACCCTTTTCTTGGGTATAAGAGGATACTGATTATATATATAAAAAATCATATAAATATTTGCTTCCGCGCCCGAATTTTATAATTCTTCATCATATTTTAGTTAAAAGAAAACATTGCAACAAGAAAATTTATATTTCAAGTGCGGTAGGTATTCTAGAATCCAGCCCATGTAGCTTACAATATACAACGTATTCATTAAAATGACACCCGAAAATTGAATGTTTATTATCTGATTGGTACCACGTTTTGGTAACTTTTGCATGTCCAATGCTAAAATTATCCATAGTATAGATCCTAAAGCATGAATATGAATGTTTTAACAAAAATATCCATTTCAAGAATATGTAAAATCTGACTTAATTTTTGCAAAAAATCATATAAATATCTGCTTCCGCGCCCGTATTTTATAATTCTTCATCATATTTTAGATAAAAGAAAACATTGCAACAAAGAAGTTGCTATTTCAAGTGTGTTAGGTATTCTAGAATCCAGCCCATGTAGCTTACAATATACAACGTATTCATCAAGAATAGGTAAAATCTGACTTTATTTTTGTAAAAAATCATATAAATATTTGCTTCCGCGCCCGAATTTTACAATTCTTCATAATATTTTAGTTAAAAGAAAACATTGCAACAAGAAAGTTGCTATTTCAAGTGTGGTAGGTAATCTAGAATCCAGCCCATGTAGCTTACAATATACAACGTATTCATTAAAATGACACCCGAAAATTAAATGTTTACTATCCGACTGGTTCCACGTTTTGGTCACTTTTGCATGTCCAATGCTAAAAACCATCCATAGTATAAATCCTAAAGAATGAATATGAATGTTTAAAAAAAAATATCCATTTCAAGAATAGGTAAAATCTGACTTTATTTTTGTAAAAAATCATATAAATATTTGTTTCCGTGCCCGAATTTTATAATTTTTTATCATATTTTAGCTAAAAGAAAACATTGCAACAAGAAAATTGCTATTTCAAGTGTGGTAGGTATTTTAGAATCCAGACCGTGTAGCTTACAATATACAACGTATTCATCAAGAATAGGTAAAATCTGACTTTAATTTTGTAAAAAAATCATATAAATATTTGCTTCCATGCCCGAATTTTATAATTTTTTATCATATTTTAGCTAAAAGAAAACATTGCAACAAGAAAATTGCTATTTCAAGTGTGGTAGGTATTCTAGAATCCAGCCCATGTAGCTTACAATATACAACGTATTCATTAAAATGACACCCGAAAATTGATTGTTTATTATCTGATTGGTACCACGTTTTGGTAACTTTTGCATGTCCAATGCTAAAATTATCCATAGTATAGATCCTAAAACATGAGAATGAATGTTTTAACAAAAATATCCATTTGAAAAATAGGTAAAATATGACTTTAATTTTGTAAAAAATCATATAAATATTTGCTTCCGTGACCGAATTTTATAATTCTTCATCATAATTTAGCTAAAAGAAAACATTGCAACAATGCTTAAAACCATCCATAGTATAGATCTTAAAGCATGAATATGAATGTTTTAACAAAAATATCCATTTCAAGAATAGGTAAAATCTGACTTTATTTTTGTAAAATATCATATAAATATTTGCTTCAGCGCACAAATTTTATAATTCTTCGTAATATTTTAGCTAAAAAAAAACATTGCAACAAGAAAGTTGCTATTTCAAGTGTGTTAGGTATTCTAGAATCCAGCCCATGTAGCTTACAATATACAACGTATTCATCAATAATAGGTAAAATCTGATTTATTTTTGTAAAAAATTATATAAATATTTGCTTCTGCGCCCGAATTTTATAATTCTTCATCATATTTTAGCTCAAAGAAAACATTGCAACACGAGAGTTGCTATTTCAAGTGTGGTAGGTAGTCTAGAATCCAGACCGTGTAGCTTTAATATACAACGTATTCATCAAGAATAGGTAAAATCTGACTTTAATTTTGTAAAAAATCATATAAATATTTGCTTCCATGCCCGAATTTTATAATTTTTTATCATATTTTAGCTAAAAGAAAACATTGCAACAAGAAAATTGCTATTTCAAGTATGGTAGGTATTCTAGAATCCAGCTTATGTAGCTTACAATATACAACGTATTCATTAAAATGACACCCGAAAATTGAATGGTTATTATCTGATTGGTACCACGTTTTGTTCACTTTTGCATGTCAATGCTAAAATTATCCATAATATAGATCCTAAAGCATGAATATGAATGTTTTAACAAAAATATCCATTGCAAGAAGAGGTAAAATCTGACTTTAATTTTGTAAAAAATCATATAAATATTTGCTTCCGCGCCCAAATTCTATAATTCTTCATCATATTTTAGCTAAAAGAAAACATTGCAACAAGAAAGTTGCTATTTCAAGTGTGGTAGGTATTCTAGAATCCAGCTCATGTAACTTACAATATACAACGTATTCATCTAGAATAGGCAAAATCTGACTTTATTTTTGTAAAAAATCATATAAATATTTGCTTCCGCGGCCGAATTTTATAATTTTTCATCATATTTTAGCTAAAAGAAAACATTGCAACAAGAAAAGTGCTATTTCAAGTGTGGTAGGTATTCTAGAATCCAGCCCATGTAGCTTACAATATACAACGTATTCATTAAAATGACACCCGAAAATTGATTGTTTATTATCTGATTGGTATCACGTTCTGGTCACTGTTGCATTTCTAATGCTAAAATTATCCATAGTATAGATTCTAAAACATGAGTATGAATGTTTTAACAAAAATATCCATTTCAAGAATATGTAAAATCTGACTTAATTTTTACAGAAAATCATATAAATATCTGCTTCCGCGCCCGTATTTTATAATTCATCATATTTTAGCTAAAAGAAAATATTGCAACAAGAAAGTTGCTATTTCAAGTGTGTTAGGTATTCTAGAATCCAGCCCATGTAGCTTACAATATACGAAGTATTCATTAAAATGACACCTAAAAATTCAATGTTTATTATCTGATTGGTACCACGTTTTGGTCACTTTTGCATGTCCAATGCTAAAATTATCCATAGTATAGATCCTAAAGCATGAATATGAATGTTTTAACAAAAATATCCATTTCAAGAATATGTAAAATCTGACTTAATTTTTGCAAAAAATCATAAAAATATCTGCTTCCCCGCCCGTATTGTATAATTTATCATATTTTAGCTAAAAGAAAACATTGCAACAAGAAAGTTGCTATTTCAAGTGTGTTAGGTATTCTAGAATCCAGCCCATGTAGCTTACAATATACAACGTATTCATCAAGAATAGGTAAAATCTGACTTTATTTTTGTAAAAAATCATATAAATATTTGCTTCTGCGCCCGAATTTTATAATTCTTTATCATATTTTAGCTCAAAGAAAACATTGTTACACGAGAGTTGCTATTTCAAGTGTGGTAGGTACTCTAGAATCCAGACCATGCAGCTTACAATATACAAAGTATTCATCAAGAATAGGCAAAATCTGACTTTATTTTTGTAAAAAATCATATAAATATTTGCTTCCGCGTCCGAATTCTATAATTTTTTATCATATTTTAGCTAAAAGAAAACATTGCAACAAGAAAATTACTATTTCAAGTATGGTAGGTATTCTAGAATCCAGCCCATGTAGCTTATAATATACAACGTATTCATTAAAATGACACCCGAAAATAGAATGTTTATTATCTGATTGGTACCATACTTTGGTCACTTTTGCATGTTTAATGCTTAAAATCATCCATAGTATAGGTCCTAAAGCATGAATATGAAAGTTTTAACAAAAATATCCCTTTCAAGTATAGGTAAAATCTGACTTTATTTTTGTAAAAAATCATATAAATATTTGCTTCCGCGCCTGAATTTCATAATTCTTCATTATATTTTAGCGAAATGAAAACATTGCAACAAGAAAGTTGCTATTTCAAGTGTGGTAAGTTTTATAGAATCCAGCCCATGTAGCTTACAAGATACAACTTATTCATCAAGAATAGATGAAATCTGACTTTATTTTTGTAAAAACTCATATAAATATTTAATTCCGAGCCCGAGTTTTATAGTTATTCATCATATTTTAGCTAAAAGAAAACATTGCAATAAGAAAATTGCTATTTTAAGTGTGGTAGGTATTCTAGAATCCAGCGAATGTAGCTTACAATATACAACATATTTAACAAGAATAGGAAAAATCTGACTTTATTTTTGTAAAAAATCAATATAAATATTTGCTTCCGCGCCCGAATTTTATAACTTTTCATCATATATTAGCTAAAAGAAAACATTGCAACAAGAAAATTGCTATTTCAAGTGTGGTAGGTATTCAAGAATCTAGCCCATGTAGCTTACAATATACAACGTATTCATCAAGAATAGGTAAAATCTGACTTAATTTTTGCAAAAAATCATATAAATATCTGCTTCCGCGCCCGTATTTTATAATTCATCATATTTTAGCTAAAAGAAAGGTCTTCTAGAATCCAGCCCATGTAGCTTACAATATACAACGTATTTATCTAGAATAGGTAAAATCTGACTTTATTTTTGTAAAATATCATATATATATTTGCTTCCGCGACCAAATTTTATAATTTTTTATCATATTTTAGCTAAAAGAAAACATTGCAACAAGAAAGTTGCTATTTCAATAGTGCTAGGTATTCTAGAATCCAGCCCATGTAGCTTACAATATACGAAGTATTCTTTAAAATGACACCCAAAAATTCAATGTTTATTATCTGATTGGTACCACGTTTTGGTCTCTTTTCCATGCTCAATGCTAAAATTATCCGTAGTATAGATCCTAAAGCATGAATATGAATGTTTTAACATAAATATCCATTTCAAGAATATGTAAAATCTGACTTTAGTTTTGTAAAAAATCATATAAATATATGCTTCCGCGCCCAAATTTTTCATCATATTTTAGCTAAAATAAAACATTGAAACTAGAAAATTGCTATTTCAAGTGTGGTAGGTATTTTAGAATCCAGCCCATGTAGCTTACAATATACAACGTATTCATTAAAATGACACCCGAAAATTATATGTTTATTATCTGATTGGTACCACGTTTCGGTCACTTTTGCATGTCAGTGCTAAAATTATCCATAGTATAGATCCTAAAGCATGAATATGAATGTTTTAACAAAAATATCCATTTAAAAAAGAGGTAAAATCTGATTTTATTTTTGTAAAAAATCATATAAATATTTGCTTCCGCACCCGAATTTTATAATTCTTTATCATATTTTAGCTAAAAGAAATCATTGCAACAAGAAAGTTGCTATTTCAAGTGTGGTAGGTATTCTAGAATCCAGTCCATGTGGCTTACAATATACAACGTATTCATCAAGAATAGGTGAAATCTGACTTTATTTTTGTATAAAATAATATAAATATTTGCTTCCGCGCACGAATTTTATAACTCTTCATCATATTTTAGCAAAAAAAAATTGCAACAAGAAAATTGCTATTTCAAGTGTGATAGGTATTCTAAAGTCTAGCCCATGTAGCTTACAATATACAACGTATTCATTAAAATGACACACGAAAATTGAATGTTTATTATCTGATTGGTACCACGTTTTGATCACTTTTGCATGTCCAATGCATAAAACTATGTATTGTATAGATTCTAAAGCATGAATATGAATGTTTTAACAAAAATATCCATTTCAAGAATTGGTAAAATCTATATTTGCTTTCGCGCCCGAATTTTATAATTCTTGTAACAGAAAAGTTACAAAAGAAAGATTGAATTTAAAAATAATTCAAGGTTACAAACGATATTAGTTTTTACAATTATTTAAACTGCCGTTATAAGCACGTAGTTTTTATGCTGCCACCAGGTTATTTTTAAAACTTAGAATAACCAAACTAATTTTAGGGAATTTAAGCTACTTGGGAGAAACAAGCGATAATAAAAAAGATTTAACAAAATATATTAAATAAAATAAAGATTTACAAATAGGATATGTTACAAGTTAAAATTACTGTTTAAGAGTTACAAATATAAAAATACAAAATCTATGAATGGTTACAAATTATATAAATGGTTACATGTGAGAAATGTCTTAAACTTACTTACAATTAATATTTATATGATGACGAGTCATTCTAACCGACTCGACTGCCTCTTTCGACTCTTTTTCACCGACTCTCTTTTTCTTTGCTCCTTCACTTACTGACTTTTATTATTCGTATTATCAACTTCAAGGTGGTAGGGGTGGTTTAAAGTCTAAACGCGTAATATTAATAAAGTATTGCATCAGAAATTTGGAAGACAGACATCAAGCAAATAACTAATGCACACATGATAGCTGATAATACGAATAATATCTTATGTTTAATTTACATAAAACTAAAATTTAACTATTAATAGCAATAAACTTAAAAGCTAAACAAAAATTTGGAAATTCTTTACAACTTTTCTTGACAACTAGTCAATAGCGAAGAAAATAAAAAAAACGCTGTATTATTTATTTATCTGGATCAGGCGTTTTGTTACATCCCTTCCCACTTAAATTAAGTTATATTTCTTTAAGAAATTATAACTTTAACTTCCCCAACTTATAGACTCCGACCTCCAGGTACTGCCCATACTCGATGGCTGCAATGGCTGCGATTTCCCCGTTGCTACGCAGCTCGATGAACGTTGGCTTCATCTCCGTTGTCTCTGCCCTTACTGCGGTCAGT
Source organism: Stenolophus ochropezus (assembly GCA_035578165.1). Lineage (NCBI taxonomy): Eukaryota > Metazoa > Arthropoda > Insecta > Coleoptera > Carabidae > Stenolophus > Stenolophus ochropezus. The sequence goes on along the minus strand of JAQOWZ010000107.1, from coordinate 296,949 downwards.
ATCTCTTGCGACACCATAACTTTCGGCCTCGGCGACAACGAACACATGGAGATGACCACTCGTTTCGGATCTCTACATGCCAATTTTGTTCGCCATCGATGTATGAAGGTCCCTAGACCATCGTCATCTAGCAATTTTGCGGGATATAGGGCTGCAACAAAAATGTCTGACCAGTATCTTTGTTCCAATTAAAACAGATTCTTATATCTACTCCTATATTTTCCTAAATTTACGTATTATCATTTTAACTTGTTTCTTCTATTCTTCCAAAAATCTTTATCTGAATTAGTACAATTACCTCATTCTAATTAATTATAACAAAATCTCCTTTTTTCTGAATTATCTATTTTCAATAACTAAACTATGAACAATTTTTTTTTTTCAATCATCTTTCATTTATTTATTTTTAACCAATGTCTTTATCTTTATCTTAATATTCTGCAATTTCTGTGTTCGACATCGTCATAATAAAACTTTTACCGCGGATCTTAGCTTGGAAGGCATTTTATGGCAACTAATTATCATCGCTCATCTTCCAGCCTAAGATACACGTTGGCTATCACACGGGCAGGGGTGCCAATATCCTGAATACATACAACTTTTATGATTTGATTACCCGATACAATAAAACACTGACGAAATCTCTCTTTACCTGGGCCTTTTTCGGCTTTTGAAAAGATGGTAAACTAATCCCCTCGCTTTTACTGTTAAATTATTACTTTTATCAATTTTTAACAACAACCAATAATTTCGAAAACCATTTTTATTAAATTTAAATTTAAGATTCACTATTTTTCTGTTAACACAATTTTTTATCAATATATAGCTTCTTTTTAAAGTAAAACAATCTTTACGTTTAAAATCTCTATCTAATCTTGTTTTCAATTCTTGTTTTGATTTATAAAAGAATAACTTACCTTTCAATTTCAAATTCCTGTCTTTATTCTTGTATTTCCCGTCCGAACCATGACCGCTAGTTTTCCATCTGGGCCGGTGGTAGGAACAGCCACGCGCCCGGGTTTTATGACCTCGTCTTTGTTGGTCCTTCTGCCTCTTGCCGACTCGATTGTACCTAATCTTCGTTATCTGTGTTTGCATACTCTTTCCTGTTGCTATTTCTTTTTTTCTGCGACTATCCACGACGCGACCGGTATCGCTGACATCTCCACCAGGACAACTCATCAAATATTCTTCACCATTCGTAACTACTGTACTCGTACACGTAATTATCGAATTATCTTCTTAATTTAATTTAATTTAATTTAATTTAATTTAATTTAATTTAATTTAATTTAATTTATTTATTTAATTAATTTACAGCTATCCTAACAGGACAAGCCCAATAGAGGATAGCAATAGGAAATACAAATATATATAATACAATACAAAAAACATATTATACTGACAGATAAAATATAAAAATAGAAAAACAATTAAGTCTTGTTCAGTAATTTTAAAAGTGACTTAAAATTCAAGAAGAAAATATCTATGCTAGAAAATTTAGTATTATATAAGGTACACATGCGATATAAAGGAGATGAGATGAGAAGATTGGTGCGACAGAGTGGAATATAGAAAACGAATGATGATCGAGTGGAGATAGCACGGACATGAAAATTAAGGAAAGACAGGCAATTGGGGTCATCAATGCGATTATTAATAAGGTTATAGAGGTGAATAATGGCGAAGTTCTCACGGCGTTGGAAGAGGCTTTTAATATTAAACATATGGCATAGATTAGGATAAGGAAGATTTCGGTTGGGGTAGATAAGATGAAGTTTGAAATATAAATATTTGAGAAATTTTTTTTGAAGAGATTCCAGAAGATTTTGGTGAACTTCATAGATTGGGTTCCAGATAATGTTGCAATACTCTAGTTTAGAGCGGACATAGGCATAATAAAGAACTAAAATTGATGAAATATTATGAAAATCCTTAGTGTTTCTGATCACGAAACCCAACATACGAGCTGCAGAGTTACGGATATCACGAATGTGGTCCGTGAAGGTAAGTTTAGGATCAAATTTCACACCAAGATCCATGATAGTTTTAGGGCGGGACAGGGTAACATCATTAATTGTGTATTCAAATTTAATTGGCGACATTTTCCTACAAAAGGACATAACTGAACATTTACTTAAGATGAAGTTTATTTTTAGTGCACCAAGATGATAAATTGTCCAAGTCTTGTTGTAGAAGAAGGCAATCTCTAATCGTCGAGATGGAATGGAAAATTTTGAGATCATCCGCAAAGAGTAATTTAAGACAATGTAGGGAATTTGAGATGTCATTTATGAAAAGAAGGAAAAGTAAAGGACCGAGATGTGAGCCTTGGGGAACGCCAGAGGTGGCAAAATAACTGAGAGAGTTGGAACCATGAAAGTTAACAAATAACTCACGTCCATGAAGATAGGAAGATATTAGTTTAATTAAGGAGAAGGAAAAAGAAAAAGATTCAAGTTTACTGGTTAAGATGTTGTGATCAAGTCTGTCAAAGGCTTTAGAGAAGTCGGTGTATATACAATCTACTTGACCACAGGAATCAAGAATGGAGGAAACTTTCTGCGTGAAAAACATAAGATTAGTAATCGTGGAACGCTTACCAATGAACCCATGTTGACAAGGCGAGATGAGATGTCTTACTGCAGGATAAATATTGTTATATATCACCTTCTCAAAAACTTTGCTAAAACTGGACAGTATGGCTATAGGACGGTAATTACATACTGCCGAAGCGTCACCAGATTTTAGGATGGGAGTTATACGAGTTATTTTCCAGATATTGGGGAAAGTATTCGTTTTGAGGGATAGGTTGAAGATGAAGTAAAGAGCTTTGGATAGAGGATGAGCACAGTCTTTGATCAACAGGCTGGGAATGAGGTCAGGGCCACAAGAGAGAGAAGATTTAAGAGACTTGATGGATGATTCAATTTCACGAATGCTTATATGATCAAGACAGATGGGAGGGTATGATAGAGTTGAGGATGAAAATGAAGTTGAAGAAGTAGTAGTAGGGGAAGAGGAAGGAAGATAAGTAGATTGAAAAAAGGAAGCGAAAGCATTAGATATATCATTAGGTTTAGATGAAGTGGTGTTGTTATAGACGAAAGAGTTAGAGTAGCTAGATATTTTTTTCTTAGAGTTGACATAATTCCAAAATTTTTTAGGATCAGACTTAATTGCATTTTCACTAGATTTCACATAGTCAGCGTACGATTTTTTTATGAGAGATTTTACTTCAGATCTTAATAATTTAAATTTAGTAATATACGACTGATTATGTGGAAACCGATTCAATAACTTTCTGGCGCGAATCTTAGCCTTGAGTTTCCGAATGATAGTCTTATTAAACCAGGGTGGGTAATTACTACCATTGGTAATTTTAGTGGGAACACATAAGTCTAAAAAAGAATATAATTTCGAATACAAAAACTCACAGGCAAGATTAACGTCAGAAAATTCCTCAAGACAATTCCAATTATAATTACCAATAAGTTCATACAGTTTCACAAAATTTGCTTTTTTAAAATCATATTTAACAGATGGTAAAGTCTTAGGATTCGGGTAATGTGCAAAGTTGAGATCTAGAGTGATACTAAGTGCAGGGTGATGAAGGGGATAGTCTATATCAAACACCAGATCAGTAGCCCGTGAGACATTGCACTGACTGTTACAAATAACTAAATCTAATAACCTATTATTAGCGTTTCTTACATTGTTCATCTGACTTGCATTAAAAAATTCAAGTAACAAATTTAGTTCATTAACTTTGGGAGAATCTGAATTTAATGTTAATTCAGGGATATTAAAATCACCACAAATCAAGAAATTGCTATTATTTAAGAAAGGCAGATGTTCAAAAAAATCGTTAACCGCAATATATGAACTCACAGGTGAAGCTGGTGGCATATATACAGTAAATATATAAAGATTAGAATTAACAGTTGGTATTTTTGCACAGACAATGTCAACGTTAACGGGTAAAATGTCAGTATAATCAGTGAGATCAACTGCAGAGGATGAAAGATGATTTTTGATCAATAAAAGAACACCTCCTCCCCTAGTAAGACGGCATGCAGTGAAATCTCGGTCGCACCTGTACACACTGAACGAGTCTGAACCAAGTTCGGCGTTGTAAACACTGCCGGTGAGCCATGTTTCAGTGAGTGCGATGACATCGTAGTCGATTGATGAATGAGAGGACTGCAGATGACCCAGTTTGGAGTTGAGACCTTGGATATTCTGGTAGAAAATGGTAAGTCGGCGCTGGGGGTTTGGGGAACTTGAAGTGATGGGTGATTGCTATTGTGATCCAACAATATTGGCTTTAAAACGTTTCAGAATATCAATGTATGTGTGGCAATTTTTATCCCATACATCATGAGATATATCGAGTTTGGTTTTGTGGATTTCATTAAATTTAATGCAGTTGATACACTTGGATTCCTTGGATGGACAGTCTTTGGCCTCATGGTTGCCAGTGCATTTACCACAAACTTGGTCAGATTTGACACATTGTTTAGATGTGTGATGAAAACCACAACATTTGAAACACCTGCGTAGTTCGATAGCATCATAGATAGCACACATGTCAAAGCCAATAAATATTTTCTGAGCCTTAAGTAATAAGTTGTATGTTGTCACGTCGGTTTGGATGAGAGCTTGGTAGATACGAGAGTTGCGCTTAGTAGGACTAACATCAAGTACATCACATGTATAACCAGACAGAAATAAGGACTTATTTTGGTGGAGAAGATGGTCAGCGAAGGTCTCTTTGGTGAAGGACTCAGACATACCAGAAATACGTATCCTTGGATGTAGGGCAGGTAATTGTTTGACTTCATACTTGCTTTTTAGGTTGTCACTTATGATGTCTTTGAGCTTGTCGGATTGATCGGAGCTAATGATGAGTGCACCTTTACTGATCTGTCGGACGGAGTTGATTGTGATGTTTGAGGCAACAGGGTTGGCAGATTTGAAGAGATCTGATTTGGTCACTGAAGATGATTGAGACGCATCTTTGGGTTTCAACAATACTGGTGGCTTGCGAGTGGATTTGGCTGCAGCTGCGAAGGAGATGTCACCGCATGACGACGACGGGTGAGTGTTGCTATTTGTACTTAGAAGTTTAGAATTAATATCCTCTTGGATTGCAGACTTTAGATTGGATAGATTGGAGGAGATAATGGAGCTAATCTCTTCTTTTAGGCTGGATAATACTTGATTAGTAATGGATGTTTCGAGGCTAGTAAGTTTGTCATGCATATCTTTGAAAAGACTCTTGATGTCGATATCCTTACTACGATCTATTATGATACAATTCACTTTGCAGGTAGGACACCAGAAGAAGAGAGACTTAGATTTATCTAAGATGCGACCTTCATCATCAGTGAAATAGATACACCCTGGATGAAACCATTGACCACAGGTACCTTCACACCCTATGAGATTGTCAGATTTCCGCTTGCACTTCGCGCACTTACTCATCGTTCATCGCGGGAGAACACAAACAGAGAGGTCAGTGACACTTAGATTTAATTAGACAGGCGAAATTCTGCACAAAGTGGAATGACAAAATTTTGTAAGAAAGTGATCAACTTTATGTACAAAAACACAAATATTTAGAGCACAACGAAATTAAAGATGAAAAGGTTATTATCACTGAATCACTTGTAGCGAGATGCACACAATGATAAGGAACACAAGCTATTTTAGTTAGAGAAACTAGTGAAATACAGCTTTTATATAGAGCACATGTAAAAACGTCCGAACTATCCAAATAATTTACAAAATTTTGAAGCAAACTACACAATTTCTTCTCAACCTCTGGCTCAACGCTCTCGGCAATTGCTTCTTTCTCAGGAGATGTGACAGTATGCTCTTTAGCCGTTTCCCTGTGTTCTGCGACTCTTGCGCCAGAACAATCATCAGGTGCCCTCTCGGAGCCATACTTCACCCTGCTCTCCTCCTCTAAACTGAGACAATACGCCGAGTCGTTTACCTGTTCATCTTCTTCTACTCCGTCTGTTGTCCTGGGTGTCTCTACCTCGACGTCGCTCTCTAGCTCTTCTTCGACGCTATGAACTGCACTCTTTGGTGGATCGAAATCTTTGTTCGATTCCTCCGCGTAGTTCAGCTCATCGTTGTTGCAAATCACAGTCCGTTCGCATGCACTTTTCTTGCATTTATTGTTCGAATCCGGGTAAACACTTTTATTATCACTACTCTCACTTTTACACTTATCATAATTTACACACTTTTCACTCATACATTTATTTTTGTCACACAAATTATTTAATCTTTCTTTCTCATTCTCACATGTAACCGTATTACTTATTTTCTCAATTACTTGGAGCGATTCTTTTACTGGATAATTTTGATTATTTCTTGTGTTAATGTCTGAATTTAAATTTTCGCCGTTGCCTGTAATTCTTTGCTCTGTTCTTTGACATTTGAAAGAATCGCTAAATTTTGAAAATAATTTATCTTTTCTAGCAAACTCCAAAATTTCTTTAAATGTTTTCCAATTTCCATCTATATATTTTAAATAGGAATCTATAAGTATTTTTGCTTTCCCTACACAGAACATGCTACCAAGGCTTACTAACTGCTCATCTGAACAGTTAGTAATCACTTTATATCCTTCTAAATTCATCAAAAAATGTTCTAAAGACTCGTGCTCTTCCCCACTAAAAGTCATAGAGTTGTTTGACATTTTGGCTAAATTTTTTGAATTTACTGTAAATGGCGTAGCTATTATATGATATAAGCGGGGCTACCGGATTATTTTCGATATCCCACCGCTGCTAACCAAAAATGTAACAGAAAAGTTACAAAAGAAAGATTGAATTTAAAAATAATTCAAGGTTACAAACGATATTAATTTTTACAATTATTTAAACTGCCGTTAAAAGCACGTAGTTTTTATGCTGCCACCAGGTTATTTTTAAAACTTAGAATAACCAAACTAATTTTAGGGAATTTAAGCTACTTGGGAGAAACAAGCGATAATAAAAAAGATTTAACAAAATATATTAAATAAAATAAAGATTTACAAATAGGATATAAGTTACAAGTTAAAATTACTGTTTAAGAGTTACAAATATAAAAATACAAAATCTATGAATGGTTACAAATTATATAAATGGTTACATGTGAGAAATGTCTTAAACTTACTTACAATTAATATTTATATGATGACGAGTCATTCTAACCGACTCGACTGCCTCTTTCGACTCTTTTTCACCGACTCTCTTTTTTTTTGCTCCTGCACTTACTGACTTTTATTATTCGTATTATCAACTTCAAGGTGGTAGGGGTGGTTTAAAGTCTAAACGCGTAATATTAATCAAGTATTGCATCAGAAATTTGGAAGACAGACATCAAGCAAATAACTAATGCACACATGATAGCTGATAATACGAATAATATCTTATGTTTAATTTACATAAAACTAAAATTTAACTATTAATAGCAATAAACTTAAAAGCTAAACAAAAATTTGGAAATTCTTTACAACTTTTCTTGACAATTAGTCAATAGCGAAGAAAATAAAAAAAACGCTGTATTATTTATTTATCTGGATCAGGCGTTTTGTTACATTCTTCATCATATTTTAGCTAAAAGAAAACATTGTAACAACAAAATTGGTATTTCAAGTTTGGTAGGTATTCTAAAATCCAGCCCATGTAGCTTACAATATACAACGTATTTATTAAAAAAAGGTAAAATCTGACTTTATTTTCGTAAAAAATTATATAAATAATTGCTTCCGCGCCCGAATTTTATAATTTTTCATTATATTTTAGCTAAAAGAAAACATTGCAACAAGAAAATTGCTATTTCAAGTGTGGTAGGTATTCTAGAATCCAGCCCATTTTAGCTTGCAATATACAACGTATTCATTAAAATGACACCCGAAAATTGAATGTTAATTATCTGATTGCTACCACGTTTTGGTTAGTTTTGCATGCCCAATGCTAAAATTATCCATAGTATAGATCCTAATGCATGAATATGAATGTTTTAACAAAAATATCCATTTCAAGAATTGGTAAAATCTGACTTTATTTTTGTAAAAAATCTTATAAATATTTGCTTTCGCGCCCGAATTTTATAATTCTTTATTATATTTTAGCTAAAAGAAAACATTGCAACAAGACAATAGCAATTTCAACTGTGGTAGGTATTCTAGAATACAGCCCATGTAGCTTACAATATACAACGTATTCATTAAAATGACACCCAAAAATTTAATGTTTCTTATCTAATTGGTACCACGTTTTTGTCACTTTTGCATGTCCAATGCTAAAAACCATCTATAGTATAAATCCTAAAGTATGAATATGAATGTTTTAACAAAAATATCCATTTCAGGAATAGGTATAATCTGACTTAATTTTTGTAAAATATCATATAAATATTTGCTTCCGCGCCCGAATTTTATAATTCTTTATCATATTTTAGCTAAAAGAAAACATTGCAAGCAGAAAATTGCTATTTCAACTGTAGTAGTTATTCTAGAATACAACCCATGTACCTTACAATATACAACGTATTCATCAAGTATAGGTAAATTCTGACTTTATTTTTGTAAAAATCATATAAATATTTGCTACTGCGCCCGAATATTATAATTCTTTATCATATTTTAGCTAAAACAAAACATTGCAACAAGAAAATAGCTATATCAAGTGTGGTAGGTATTCTAGAATCCAGCCCATGTAGCTTACAATATACAACGTATTCATCAAGAATAGGTAAAATCTGACTTTCTTTTTGTAAAAAATTATATAAAAATTAGCGTCCGCGCCCGAATTTTATAATTCTTCATCATATTTTAGCTAAAAGAAAACATTTCAACAAGAAAATTGCTATTTCAAGTGTGGTAGGTAATCTAGAATCCAGCCCATGTAGCTTACAATATACAAATTATTCATTAAAATGACACCTGAAAATTTAATGTTTATTATCTGATTGGTACCACGTTTTGGTCACTTTTGCATGTCCAATGTTCAAATTATTCATAGTATAGAACCTAAAGCATGAATATGAATGTTTTAACAAAAATATCCCTTTCAAGAATATGTAAAATCTGACTTCATTTTTGCAAAAAATCGTATAAATATCTGCTTCCGCGCCCGTATTTTACAATTCATCATATTTTAGCTAAAAGAAAACATTGCAACAGAAAAGTTGCTATTTAAAGTGTGTTAGGTATTCTAGAATCCAGCTCATGTAAGTAGTATTTAAAAAGCCACTTCTAGCGCAAGGAGATTCGGGAGATTTCACCCACCGTCAGAAAACACCATCTCCTAGCTTTTTATATGAGACACTCCAGGACACTTTTTTTAAAACCTGAGAGTTCCAAAACGCATTCTCCAAAATACATTAAAACCACGCATTTTTTATAATTTTTATAGTATTTTTTGCAAAAAACATGTCTTTATGGTCCTTGCGCTTAAAATGTCCTAATTGTTCAATAAAAATTAAGAGTAAAACTATTTGGTACTGCTACAGCTGTACAGATTGATTAACTTATCATAGTTTGTTAGCGGTAGCACATTTCATATATGTTGTAAGTAGTATAGCAGTGAGAGAGCTAGCTCATTTGGTGGGATCTCAGGGCGTTGGAGGAGTCAGAGGGGGGTAATGAGTATTCCGGTGGCGGAGTGGGGGTCTCAGGTGTCGGTAAGGTCACTGTTCTGCAAGTGAACACGTGCAAGGTCAGATTGAGGGGGTTTGTTCTCTTGGCACACGTGTGGACACATGGGTACACCTGTTTGATGCTTGAAGATGGTGGTTGAACCCCTGAGTGTGTCAATAACCTAGTCCGTCTGCAGAACCATGGCCATAGGTCAGTGTATTACTTGAAGCACACGTGCAAGTTGCAACTGTGTGTGATGCTGGAAGAGGGTGGTTGAATAACCTAGACCGTCTGCTGAACCATTGCCGTAGGTCAGTGTATTACTTAAAGCACACGTGCAAGTGGCACCTGTGCGTGATGCTGGAAGTGGGTGGTTGAATAACCTAGTCCGTCTGCAGAACCATGGCCATAGGTCAGCGTATTACTTGAAGCACACGTGCAAGTGGCACCTGTGCGTGATGCTGGAAGTGGGTGGTTGAATAACCTAGACCGTCTGCTGAACCATTGCCATAGGTCAGTGTATTACTTGTTACAAGTTACAAGTTACACTTGTGCGCGATGCTGGAAGTAAGACACCTGCATGATGCCGGACGATGATGGTTCAACGCCTGAATGTGTCAATAACCTAATGCGTCTGCAGGAGCATGGCATTGAATTGTAGGTCAGTGTCTTATTAAAGCGCACTTGCAATTTGCACCTGCACGGCGAGACTTACGGGGTGAATGTTCAAAATATAAAATTGATACTTGTAATAAATTATTTTCTCTCGCTTTAGGATATGTTCTACATATTGATAGATAAGAAGTGTCTTACAGGTATATTTCTGGAGACACTGACACTGCACCTGTAATATTGCAGATGCATACTAAGTCTATACGGAAGACGATGGTGGCAAGACTTGACTATTTGAATGATTAAGTGTGATACACAAGTTTAAAGGTGTTTCGGAAGAACTTGAACTGTATAGGAGTAATTATAAAAGGAATAAGAATAGTAATAAAATTATCATATTGCTTATTTATTTACAAAACAATTATTACAATCAATATATTATTAATATTACATTTTTACAAGATGCAGCTGTGACTGACTTGGTGGGTCAGTTGGTTTGCGCGCTGCAACTTAAATTGAACAGAGGCTGAGATCTCGGGTTCAAATCCAGTGTAGCCAATCTTTTTTCTAAATAAAATTGTTGTGTCCTGTCGTTTTGGTCCATGATATCACCCTGTTCAAATAAGAGTCAATGACCTCACCGAGCTACCAGTCTAGATCAAAAGAGCTTCTCGCGGGGTCTGTAATATGAAAGGATGCCACAATGTTTCCAGGGTCTGCAAAATTTTCACAGGTTCAATCGTCCCAATAATCGCAGTCATATTGATTCGTAATCCCACTATAAATTGTAGATCCCTTGCAGAAGTTGTAGGCTGAGAACCTAAACTACTAAGATGCAAATAATTGAGACCCTGTTCCAACTTGGAATGTAGTACCACATATGTTGATGCTACATACTTACAAACTACAATTTAATATATCTATGTTATATCTATACGGGTACGTATCCGTAAAAAGATAATTCACAATTCTTTTATCGTCATATGAACTTAAAGCTAGCTTATTTTGCTTAATTGTAAACACATTATGTTGTTTCGAAGTTATTAAGATTTGTGATTTCACAACAGACTCATTATGAAATAGACATTTGTAATAGTCTTCAAAATTTATAGACTTCATAGTGGCTTTTGTAACACCCTTCGCTTTCATACTTACTTCTTCCTTAGTACTAAGAAGCGTTTTGTATGCATACATTTTAGCTCGTAGTCCAACAAAATCTGTCATAATATTGCCATTATTTTCATCCTTCATTAAACCAACCACTTTTTTATTAGCTAATGGAATATCATAAATATTATTTAAAGGATAATCTGAAGTATCAAATTTATGTATATCCCTTTTCATAATTTCATAAATATCAAAGTTCTTAAATAAATAAATTAAACTATCTGTATCAGTGTAACAAAGTTCAGCATTTGAATCAAAATTTTGTTTTATATAATTATAATGAAAATCATAAATATATGTTTTTGAGATGTCTAGAACCGAGAATCCAATGTAAATTGGTTTATTGAAGAGTATTGAAGTTTTATTCATTTCTATTATTATTACATCATCCTCGATTATAGAACAACTGTGAAAATTTGGTTTGGCTATTAATGCTTTGGCACCATAACGACCGTCCCACTTTGTTACTAATTTAACGATTTTATGTTTAAGAACATTCTCCATAGTTTTTCCGAAAACAGCATTATTCATTAATTTAGAGAAATTCTTTTGAAATTCATTGCTTGACTTTTTTCGCAATTCCGTCTTTAAATCAATGTATGATTTCAACCAAGAACTTTGTTGAAACTTAAGAATTCTATGGATTTGTGTAATTTGCATTCCTAAATTAAGACATTGTTTTAAATTTTGATAATGAATAACATAATTTTTTTTATTATATAAATTTGCAAGCAATTTAGACTGTTTTGAAGTAGGAGGAATAAAGTTTTCCGGACAAAGAGGTAAATCTTTGTGTAACGCATGTAAAGATTTAGGATACTCTAAATCCACTTCGAAAATGTAGCCAATATCTGAATTTTCTGTTAAGTTCATTAAACCAATATTGTAGAATTCAGTTTTATCCACCCAATTAAATCCCCCGAACGGTAAATAATGACTCATTGCTGCGCCATACAAGTTATTAACATCAAAGTACATGAGATACGTTTCTTGTTCATCCGGGTTGCATAATTCATTTAAGTATTTATTGTTAGCTTTCGCATAACGTTTCGAGCGTTGAACTAGTCCACCGCGTATCCCTTTTTCTATGAATAATAATTTGTCTACGTCTGTTAGCAGCTCAAGTTTTATATTTGTATATTTCAACATGGCGTCAAAAGCCAAACCAGGTGCTGTATAGTAATGAAGAGCATCTAATTTGTAAGTCTGTAAACAATTATTACGGAAATTTTCAAACACATCTGCTAATAAGTGAACATCCGTTGCTAGATATAAATCCGAGTATTCTCCTAATGTTTTAATATTAAATGTTCGCCATACATTTTTGGCATGCATGTAATCCTCATCGCTAATATTTTCATCTTTCAAAGAACTATAAAAGTAATTTCGATCAGGTAAACAAGGTTCATTAAATTTGACCCAGTCATCAACGTATTCATAAGGAAATACTCCTTTTCTTGTCAATAATTTAAACTGACTAATGTCTTTACAAAAAAATTTTGTTATCTGTTTCTCATCGTCTCTCAAATAAGTTGACAATTTTTCAATACTACTAGGCATAAAACGGAAGGAATCTATAAATCTAAAATAAATTTTTGTATCTTGCACGTACTTTGTAAATGAAATGTATCGTTCTTTACTAATTGGTAAAAGGGGCACTTGTCCTGATAACTTTTTGGCTATATTTTTAATGATAAAATGTCCATCATAGTTACTAAGATTATGAAACACAACTGGAATTGTATGTGATTTTTTAAAATTTTAATTGCATGACTGATGTGCAGCACCACGAAAAGCCCCAGTAAAATGATTATGATCCCGAACCTTTGTTTCAATCTCCGAAATCTCATTTCTACAAATGTAACATACTTTGGCGTTTGAATACTCAATTTCATCTTCTTTAGTCATTTGTATTGGTACGGGATTTTGAAATTTTTTGTCAACAAATTGTGCAATAGTTTGAAGCTCATTTGAAAACCAGTCAATACACTGTCCACTTCTGTTTAATTTAAAATATGATAAGTTGCTACTATATGAACAAAAATAGGCAATACTACAAGGAACATGTTTATGAATTTGAACTGAATTTTTATTTTGTTTATCTTCCGATTTTTGTAATATTGATTCCAAGTCTGCGTATATAACGAAGGGTACGGTGTCTTGATAATGTATGTTTTTAAATTCCAAATATTTGTTATTATCATGAGGTAATTCAACCCGACATTTATTTATTAATTTACAATCAACTATGTGTGTTTCAAGAGCCGCTTTCGAGGTAAAATGATTTAAACATCTATCACAAAGAAAAAGTTTCCCATTATGATTTGATATTTGCTTACTTAAAAGTTTTGATAAGTTTTTAATCCACATATAATGGTAATTAGTAGCTTTTCGTATCTCTTGAACCCTGTCTTTATCTTCCAAGAATTCATCAACACACTCCTCGTAATCATCATCGTCGTCATTAGAGTTAGAAGACAACATTAATAAATGAACAAATTTATCTCCCACAAATTTAGATAAATATAATGGTTCAACTCGATGCATTTCTTTATCAGATTTTTGTAAAGTATAAACATTAATAGATATTTTATTAATATTTTCAAATTTTGGAATATTCTTTAGCTGCATCGGAAAACTTAGACCATCATACTTTAAAACTTTACTAAAATGAGGATAAGACGCCACTCGATCTGCATTTTTATTTGTAGGATATAGTGCAGAAACTATAGCCCATAAAAAGCAATAATTATCTTTATTTTTTATGTTGATTATTGCTTTTTTAGTTTTGATATCATTGGGTAATTCAATATATGTACCTCCAAAAATCGGTGTGTATATATTAATATTAATTTTTAAATGTAAAATTTCAAATAACGCCCAACCTGAATCACGCTCTTGAAACTCTGATAATTTCGATAATATTTTGTCTACATTGTCACTAAACCACTCTCTGATACTCGTCGTTTTATTTATAATACTATTAGCCATGTTGAAAGATTTCACTTCTACAGCACCTGTTTTGGGTAATATAAAATTAGCGTGAAACTGAAGATTGACTTTTAAATTTGAAGAATTGAGAGCTTCCTTAATTTTATTAGAAAAAATTCTAAAAACCTTTATTTAGAAATAATTGAGGATCTTTAAAATTCAAATTTGCAATCATTCCTGTACGTATTCGAGACTCAAAATAGGATTCTAAATCTTGCCAAACTAATTTTTTAGATTGTTTCTTTAATCCAGCACCATAAATACCGCACTTCATTTGTTTTAATTTTTCCTGATAAAACTTAAATAAAGCCAAATTAGATTCCAGTTGAAATATATTACCATTATTTTCATCATATTGTTTAATAGCTCTGCTAATTAACAACACAAATTTATTAACATACTTTACCCATCGAATAAATTCGTTTTCTGTTTTTAATAGTTTAACCGCGTCGGCAAGTGTCTTTAACGCTATCGAACTAGCTTTAGCAATATACATCTTGATTACCAAAGTGTGACTGAGGAATATGTACATGCTGTAAGTCATATTTATATATCTGCTTGAACAGAGCCGGAGTAAGTCCTCAATGAATAAATGCATGTTGTACTCTAACAGTCTAAACGTGTTCTGAGATGAATCACCAATGTTTTGATGATCGGATGAGTTCCTCTTTTTTCTTTGCAAACACACCTGTGATCTTGTATTATTATTCAGAGCGCGTACCTCTTTTCTTACAAGCTTACCTGTATTTGATGCAGCTAACTGGATATTAATTAATTAATATTCTACTTTTAAAAAATCAGCAAACGAGTTTATGAAGTTTATTTCAACTAAAACTTCTTTAGTGATATAAAAATACAATTTTTTATTAAATGTGTAACTATATAAACGAACATATTCCATTGAGTTTCACAGTTACACTTTTGCTAGTACAATGGATTTTTCCTTTGATGAAATGGAGAAATTGTTTAGTACCAGTGATTTTCACTGGTTAGAATCTTCAACCTCAGATATGTTTAATGAATATCTGAGTTTCTTGGAAGGTTCAGATCAGTCACAACAACGACAACAACCGCTACAACCAAAACAACAACCACTACAGCCAAAACAACAACAACAAAGACAACTACAACCTCAAGGACAACATCAACAAGAAGAAGAACAACAACAAAATTTAAAAATTTTAGCAGTAATTAATGAAAAATTTTGCGATTGTTGTATATGTCTTTTAATAAAAAAACACATATTTAAATTTTAAATATATTGTGTATAATGTATTTTTCATAATTATTATTGTATGTAAAATAAATACGAGTAAAACATGATGTTCTTAAAAATTATTTATTTTCAAATAAAATATACAATTCATATAACAGTTTTATTATTTCTAAATTAATATATCTATACCATGATTGTTAGTAAAAGTAAAATTTACATATTACTTATAATATTTGTTAATGGATTATAATTAATAATTTTATCGTGTATAATTAAACAATAAGCAGTTGTATTGTCTGGCATAATCTCATTAGTCTCAAATTCTAATCGTATATCAACATTACCCGACTTCAATGTCTCACTCTGATGTGAACAATCTATAACTACCAGTGGTGCTTTTTTTTAAATTCGTAAGGTGTGTAGATAGGTTCACATAATCGATTATAATAAGACAATTGAAATTGAGTGTACATCTCATACAACATTGCCCATTGATTATTTTTAATATTCAAATTCAAATTATCATACGGATACATATCTGAGTTTAAATACAACTTAATATTAGTTAAATTGCAATGATCAAATTTACTCATATCCTTAGTTGCTTTATTTTTGCGATCTGTCTGGAATCCCACGATGACAAAACGCGGTGTTTCTAATTGCGTTGTAGTTTTGATGGGCCAGGTGTGATGTTGTGTTTTCTGCAGCAGTGGATATTCATGAACTTCCCAGCTATTTCCAAATTAACACTCCTCTCCATATACTTCATAAGTATCAGTCGTTCAGCATCAGCTACTGATATGTGTGGTATTTTCCAGTGAACCTTACTCAATTCAATTTTCACAGTTTCATCGGCGGAACTGTTTTCAATTGTATTCACATCGGTGCTACTTCGTATAAGGACTAATTCTTGTTGCAAATTTAGAATAATTTTCTTAAAATCTTCACAAAATCCTAACAACATATTGAGTGGGATGCACACATTGAAATTACCATTGGTGTCAATAATCTGCTTTGTTTTATCTTCCCAAGGTGACCAGCCAGCATTTTGTAAACGTTTACCTTCATTTATATTATATGAGACATAACCCTTCATACATGACGTTATACCAGGATTTCGAACCCTATCAATCACTATGCCTCCAATTTCATAACGAATTTCACTAAATAAAAACGCAAATGCATTGTTAACCAGTTTAGCTGTACTCGATACTTTGCCATCTTTTGTGAGAAGTTTACCCTCAATATACAGTAAACTGTTCCATGGAAGAGTATATAAATCTTGTTGTTGTATGGGAATACGAATCTCATCATTATTGTTTAAGGTCGTGGAAGCGTATGGCTGGTGGGTGTGTTTTTCAGCATGACTGATTGAGTCATCAAATAAGGCTTTTTCTGATACATTCAGAATATTACCATTCATTTTGATGGATGCTAAGAAAAATATTTTTCGATTTTTTAAATTTAATTTCAATCCAAATAATGAGAGCTTTTATACGATTTTTATGTTTACTCCTATCCAGATTGAACTTTAAAACCAAGTGATTTCAAAAACTGATAAATTTGTGATGTTAACCCTTTAACAACCCTCTTACTAATGATACTATTCCGGTTTTGTGTTGTATTTATATGCTTGGAAATTACATTATTATTAAAATTAATTCCCATTTTGTTTCTTAAGATGTAGTCTTACCGTGATGACTTCTCCTCTAAAATTAATCAAAGCCCCGCTTTGATCCACTATATTAAGAGTTAAGTAATTTATTACTCGCGTGCTGATTGGTAGATAAATTATTTGATTTGGAGCTTCTATTATTTTGAATCCTGGCGGGACGCGTGGAAAAAATTCATGAAGAATATGAACATTTTTACTATTTGAATAAGAATTTGTAGTTATACTACACTCAATACAAATTGTATTTACTTTAATAATAGAAACTGGATTATCAGATTCATGTAATTTATTTGCCTCTAATTTTCGTGGTTTAAATCCCAAAATATTTCCGATTGAATCATTTGATTCAAAATTTACTTTCTTATTGCTGCTAACTTCACATTTAAGTGTATTATTGTTTGCTATAATGTTTAATTTGGTGCCTGTATCTAACTTCGTTGTTATGAATTTGTTGATATCTTCTATTTCATAAGAACCTTCTGGAATTGTGATTATTTGATTATCAATATAAAATTTATTATTTTGATTATCAATATTTGGAATAGCATTATACACTTCGAAATTAATTAATCCTAGAACATATTCGGAATCCTCATCGAGTACAATAGGTGGGTAGAAAGTTTGAGTTATACTTGAATCTGTACCAAAAAGAGTAAATGTGTATGACATGGCGGTTCAATCGTTAATGAACAGTTTTCAATCTTGTTTGTATAGAAATGCTAAACATAAATGACCGCATTTTACACTATTATTAGGTTGGTACCTACTATAATTATAAATTATTGAACATCTGCTTCCAAAATAAGAACTAGTTCTTTTGGTGGCGTTAAGTTTCCAAAACTATCAAAATATACAACTAAATTATTTCGTTTTTTATAAGCAACCCAATGAGATCCTGGTCCATCACTATTATCTAAATTAACAATGGCACATTCATTAGGATTTATTTGACTGGGTAATTTATCCCGCATGAAAACTCCTCTAAAATGTGGAATTTGCAGTTGTTTTGCATATTTTTGAAGATCAATATTAGTTAATGCTCGTGATGGTAACTTCACTGGTAGTTTTTTGACTGATTTAAATACAAGCCAAGCCCCTTCCGGTATGGTTTCAAGTAGAGACCTTTGCCCATGGCAATAGCCTCCATCATTTTATTATGACGCTCAGCTTCCTTTAATTGCTCCCCAGCAGCTCGCGCGTCGTTGACAGCCTTTGCGATACCTGCAGCTCCACCCCCAAGTGCGCCTAAAGCGCTCAAGTCAGCAAAAATTGGAATTAATGGAAGAAATCCTCCTCTTTTCGGCACTGCTATAACTCTGGGATTGTTAATTTTTCGCTTTATTCTTTTTACAGTTCGGAAAGCTATTCTCGCAGATTTATTTAAATCAAAATCACTATTGTTTGCTTTCCGCGCGCGATTAACTACATTGCGGAAGGATAAACTTTTGTTAGATTTCCTCTTTTGCACTTTTTTCTTCATGACTATTTAACGCGTACACGTCTTACCTCTTCAACAGTTTGTAATGAACTGTGTTAATGTAACGATCATACATTGATTTATACTAAAAATGCAAATTGTAAAACAGAATCACGATCTTTATGTTAAAAATTATGACTTTAGTACTATTAGTAGTAGTAGTAGTAAACCTCGACATAGTATATTGTTACCGAATATAATACGATGTATTATAGCCGGACCCTTAGGATGTGGTAAGACAAATGTTATGCTTGCACTTCTAGAGCATGAAAATGGCCTAAGTTTTTCAAATGTTTATGTATATTTAAAATCATTATTCCAGCCCAAATATCAACACTTAAAACTACTTCTGGAACCTATTAAAGAGATAGGTTATTTTGCTTACAATGAAAACATAGATATTGAGAAGCCCTCAAATGCAAAATGCAACTCAGTGTTTATATTTGATGATGTGGCATGTGATAAACAGGATGTAATAAGAGAATATTTTAGTATGGGTCGCCACAAGGCTATAGACTGTTTTTATTTATGTCAAACTTATACCAGAATCCCTAAACATCTCATACGGGATAATGTCAACTTATTAATAATATTCAAACAAGATGATTTGAATTTAAAACATGTATACACTTGTTATGGTTTATTGGTTTCGGAAATTAAATTCAGACTAATGAGAAAAATGACGTTTATTGAACATAATAATAAAACAACTAACTCGAACATAGCTAACTACTTACAATAGAAAATACAACAGTTATGTCAATTTCAGAATGACATTTCAAATATATATGGTTATACTAATGTCATAGTGACACATTGTACAGTTTATAACTTTAACACTTCCCCGTAAACTGAACAAGAAGTGATTATTAAATTGACATAATAACAACATTAGTTACAAAGACCAATTTTAGAACACATATTCTTAAATTTAACTGAATTTAATGGTTTTGTAAATATATCACCTAGTTGATTTTCCGAACGCACGAATTCCACATCAATGTCACCTTTTTGATAAAGCTCTCGCACAAAGTAATAACGCACTTCTATATGCTTTGACCTTTTGTGAAATTCGTGGTTCTTAATGAGTTTAATTGCACTTGCGTTATCGATGTATAGCACAGGTACACTTTTGCTTCCATCGATCTCGGAAAATAGCCGTTTGAGCCACACAAGTTCCTTTGCACCTTCACTGGCAGCTACAAATTCTGCCTCTGTAGTTGAGAGTGCGACTGATTTCTGTAGTTGGGAAGTCCAAGATACTGCAGTCTCATTTATGAGAGTGACAAAACCATTTGTAGATCTTCGAGTTTTGTCGTCTCCCGCGAAGTCTGCATCAGAGTAGGCTCGTAGTCCACCGCCTGTTGAGGAGTAGAGGAGTCCCACGTCAGCGGTACCACGCAAGTACCGGAATATGCGTTTAATGAAAGCCCAATCGGATACCGTAGGTTTCGCCATGGATCGAGCTACCTTTGAGACGGCGTATGCTAGGTCTGGGCGAGTGACGCATGCTAAATACAGTAGGGAACCCACCGCTGATCGGTATGGAATAGTGCTGTCGAGAGGATCATTGGACGATTCTTCTAAACGTTGATTTTCAGCAGGTGTTTTCACTGACTTGCAATTTTCCATGCCGAAACGTTGCAAAACCTTTTCAGTGTATTTTCGCTGTGAGACATGCACACCAGATTTGCATAGTTTTATCTGCATACCTAAAAACGAATCAAGTGTACCCACCGTGATTTTAAATTCTGAAGTCAACAATTTCAGGAACGAGTTGACTGTATCTTGCGTTGATCCTGCAATTAGACTGTCATCAACGTATATTGCAACTAGTAGTTTTTCTGTTTCATTTTGTCGGATGTAAATGCATGGCTCTGCCGTTGATCGAGTAAATCCGTTGTTTTTCATAAATGAATGAAACTTGTTATTCCAGCATCGAGGCGACTGCTTAAGGCCGTACAAAGATTTCTTCAGACGACACACACGACCTGACCCATCATCGAAACCCTGTGGTTGAGTCATGTATATTTCAGTGTCGATTTCGCCATATAAGAACGCGGTTCTTACATCAAATTGGCCAAGCACAAGTTTCTCTTCAGCTGCAATTGCGATGAGGACTCGAATCGCATCGTATCGGACAACAGGGCTAAAAGTCTCATCGTAGTCAAGCCCCGGTCGTTGGAATACACCGCGAATAACTAAACGTGCACGATATCGATCGATCGAACCATCAAGTTTGTATTTTATTCGAAGTACCCAACGATTGTCGATAGCACGCTTACCTGGCGGCAACTGTACCAAATCCCACGTGTCATTTTCCTTAAACGCATTGAGTTCTTCTCTCATTGCACTCAACCACTTGTCCGAATGGCGACTTTTTATGGCCTCGCCAAAGTTAGTTGGCTCTAATTCCTCTAGAATTGCTTCTGTCAGACATGCCATAGTACTGTTCGACTGGGAACGATGAGGTTTGTAGCCTATTTCATAATCATCAAATCTTACCGGCTGTCGAATCGTTCGTAAGGGACGCTCAGTTTCGCTGCTAGTTGATCTGCTGTTGCTTTCGACGTCTTCGGGGATATGGTCTACGACGTCTTCGGAGATATGGTCTACGACGTCTTCGGAGATATGGGCTACTTCCCCGTCTTGATTGGCCTCTTCACAGTGATTCTGAAGTTCTAGGTTAATGGTGGCATTTGTTGTACATAACTTCTCTGGACGAAAGTCAACATCACGCGACTTTACCACTCGACGTTTTGAAGGCACCCAAACTCTGTAGCCATCTTTCTCATTGACATATCCGACAAGATAACCGAGAACTGCCTTGTCGTCAAATTTTGATCGAAATTTCTTTGGGATGTTTACATAGCATTCTGATCCAAATATTCGTAAGAAATCAAAGCTGTTAAATACCTTGCCGGTCCACAGTTCGAACGGAGCTTTTCCTGAAATACTCGACTTTCCTGTACGATTAATTAAAAATACTGCCATGTCACACGCATGAGCCCAAAATGATTTTGACATTTGGCTGACTGACAGCATTGAACGAGCCAGTTCAACAACGTGTCTATTTGCTTGTTCCGCCACGCCATTTTGTTCAGGAGTGTAAGGACATGACGGACGAAACTCGATGCCTCTTTTCTGTAGTAGCGTCAACACAGCAGCACAATCAAATTCGGTACCACAATCTGAACGGAAAATTTTTACTTTATGGCCTGTGGTATCGCACTCGTTTAAAAACTTTTCCAAATGTGAAGCTACTTCTGATTTTTCTTTCATGAAAAATATGCGAACGTAACGAGAGTAGTCATCTTTGAAGGCCACGTAGTATCGAAAACCATTTATCGAATCTTTTGACATTGGACCATTTACATCGGCATTAATTAGTTCACCGACAGCTTGTGGACGATCTTGACGTGAATGGAACGGTTTTCGGTGTGATTTACCAAGAACACAACCATCACAAAATGATGAAGTGTCAGAACACTTGACAGGTATACCGACACGGGATAACACATCACGTACATGTCTTTTGTCTTGATGGCCCAAGCGTTCATTCCATCCCTGGAGCACTTCTTCACTTGTAACGAGGTTACATTCCACCGGTGAATCAGGAACACAAACTCTCATATCCATGACGTACACAGGACCGAGGAGCTTTCCTGTCGCGATTAATTCACCGTCATGTCGAATTTTCACGCCGTCTTGATCAAAAATTGTTTTATATCCGTGCTTGACAGCCTGTCTAATGGAGAAAAGTTGATGGCGAATTTTAGGAACGTACCAAACATCGTTCAAGAACGCAGGTGACCATTTTTCACCTACGCGCATCTCGATGTTTATTTTTCCGGATCCATACGCAAAAATAACGTCCTTGCCAGCTGTCTGGACACGTTGTGGAATCAGGAATTTTTCAAAAGTAGCGAAATGTTGTTTGTTTGCTGACATATGATGCGTCGTACCGGAATCCGAAATCCAAAAATCGGCAGGAGCGAAGCTTGCGTTGACTGTCAGGCTTGTAGCGAGGAACGAACTTGGTTTGCTGTTTTTCGAATTTGATTCCGAATTATTGTTGTTTGTATTTGGACTTGATTTCTTCTGTTCTGCAGCCGTGCGTTTTCGGCAATCAGCAATGAGGTGCCCAATTTTCTTGCAGTATAAACACGCCCGGTTTTCTTTCCCTTTGGTATGAGCGGAAGAATTGCTTGGTGTTGATTTTTGATTGTACTGATTCTTCTGCGGCTTCTGATGTCTGGATTTTGCGTAGAAAGCACCAGACGTCTGCAATGTTCCTTGTGACAATGAGTTTTCTATCGAACGCAGATTCTCAACGAGGAGTTTTGTAGTTTGTTCGGCTTCTGGAACACGATACCATGTTGAACGGTAATATTGATACTCAGGACCAAGTGTTTTGAAGATACGATGGTGAAGTAGCGACAATGGAAGATTAGCATTTGGGTTGCTCTTCTGCAATTCTGTAAGTATGTCATCAAACACATTAGCTAATTGGGAAGTATGCTTTAAGATGGGAGTGGCCTCATCTTTCGAAATCTCAAAAAAACTATCGAACAGCGTGTACAACCGCTGTAGAGACGATTGTTGAAAAACTGATAACAGCGTCTCCCAGATTTCCCTTGCGTCGGTTTTCCTGCGAACATAGATGGCAGCTTCTTCGTCAAGAGCTGTACCAAGAATACGGGCTGCACGCGCGTTATCTCGTTGCCAGCTTCGGTATGCCGCGGATGGTTCTGCATCGATGTCAGGCGCCGCTGGACACAGCCGCGTACCGTCGACAATGGAATAAAGACACTGTTCTTTTAAACATAATTCAATTTGCCACTTCCAAGTTTCCCACTGTTCATCATTTGCTAGTTTTCTAATGCTAGCCACAATACGACTGCTATCGTCTGAATGGTTCACTTCCATATTCCTAAATTATTATTTTTTTTCGTATTGTACTTCCTTGCTCGAAATTTCCGAATCTCAAACGCGTGCGACTGGGCCCATAACCTGTTATGGTTTATTGGTTTCGGAAATTAAATTCAGACTAATGAGAAAAATGACGTTTATTGAACATAATAATAAAACAACTAACTCGAACATAGCTAACTACTTACAATAGAAAATACAACAGTTATGTCAATTTCAGAATGACATTTCAAATATATATGGTTATACTAATGTCATAGTGACACATTGTACAGTTTATAACTTTAACAACACTGATCATGTGAATACAGATATGTCATATGAAAAGTTTAAGGACGTCTGTTCTTTTTGCTGGCGAAACAAGTATGAGTTTCTAGTCATTGATAAAGAAAGTGATTTTCAAAAAGAGCGTTATCGTAAAGGTTTTGATCAGTACACTATAATAAATAATAGTGACATGAGCTAATGGATGGCACTTATTATTCAGTTACCACGAGGTAAACATCTACTAGACTCTTTCGGAAACAACAAAGATCTGATTAAAAACCGGAACAGATTGATTTTCAAATTACACTTATTTGACTATACAGCTACCAGACATTGACCTGGTTATGCATTGGTTATCTGTAATTGTTGCAGTTTTTTTACCTGTTTGTTCAAATATCAGCTCTGTTTATCTGAACATCCATATTAGCTGGTGTACGACCTTGAACCTGTAAAAACTTGTTACGATACAGCTGTTTCACAGTTATTGAACTGATTATCTTTGACAACTGTTTCAACAAGCTACCAGACATTAATTAGGTTATGCGTTGGTTATCTGTAATTGTATCAATTTTTTACCTGTTTATTCAAATATCAACTCTGTTTATCTGAACATCTATATTTAGCTGGTGTACGACCTTGAACCTGTAAAAACTTGTCACGATACAGCTGTTTCACAGTTATTGAATTGATTATATGTTCCGACTGGTTCAACATACCTTTTGTTAATTAAAATGAATGCAAGATTAACGAAAGATATAATTAATACTCGAAATATTATTAAACAAAAGCTTAAGAACCTTAGGCTTGGTGCACTTCATAAACAAGTAGAATTAGAATCACAGTATAAACCAATAATAAAATATTTACAAGATATTGCGGTTAATTTACCAATAGCAAATATAAAGCAAGAAGTCAAAAGTGAATCGAAAATGGACATAACAAAGGATGAACAAATACCTGAAAAAAATGAAATTTTATCAGGTCCTAAATTTTTTGAAACAAGTGTAGTAGCAGAATCATTGGATGACGATGTGAACGATGATGTATTTACTGACAATCAATCAACAATCATCGAAGACCGCCCATCAATAACAAGAGAGGATATAATGAATTTAACTCGTGAAGCCTCGTTCAAGGACTATTTAGATCAGTATGATCCATTACCACGACAATATATTGAAGAAATGTTGACAGACGAAAAAGATTCATTTGATTTCAAGTACGGTGTGCAACATGATGCGGAAACTGAAAAATTTTATATAGGTGATTCTGAGGTACAAATTGATAGGAAAGATTTAATTGTGCAGAAGATAAAGTATTTAGGAACACCAGGTTTATACGAGTTGTTATTTAAGAAACATCCAGTAGGATATAATCGCGCTGATGAAAAAAATTATATTGATATAGTGAATAGAACTAATGCAGCCCGTCGACACTGTAGTGATGGTGAGCAGTTGTCAGGGACAAGAACTTATAAATACACATCCATTATTGCTCCAAAATTTGACACGTAAAGAAGAGCTCTTTTAGCTTCTAGAAGATTGGGTGGAAATTATTTTAAAAAATTTGTCAATAAAAAAATAGAGTACGTATATTGGGATAACATTAATGAATTGGTTGACAGATAGCGGCTCTTAATTGCATCACGTGATGCCGGACATACAGGCCACGGAAAAGAAATTATATCCATTATTGAAGAGTTAAAAGAAGCGAAATTTATAGAATAGTATCATTTCAATAATGACTCTCGACAAATTCGGACGACATATTGAGCATCATAAAATTAGGAAACATATCAACGAAAGAGTGGACACTCTGTCCCACGAATTAAATTCATTAATTCGATTAAATAATGATAAATTTAAATTAGAATTAGATAACAAAATTACTAACATTAAAAATAATTTTGAAGTACAATTAACTAAATTAAAAAATAATCTGAAATCTGTTATTATTTTTAATTTAGCATTAGAATTGAAATCTAATTTATATAAAATTAATAATTTAGATGTTTATAATTTTCCATGTTCAGGAAAAGTTCTTCAAGTTCAATTTAGTGATCCCAAAGTAGTCTTAAATTATCGTGTTAAAAATGAGCGTCATCGAGTTTCAAATATAATCAATAGAAGTATTATTCAAGGTGATTCTTTAGAAATATTTCCTAGGCCAGTAAGTAAAAATCCTCCCCTACATTTACATATTGAAATTATATTTGAAACACCTGTTTACTATGTCGAAAATTAAACGTGGAATTGTAGAAGAATTACACAGACCTGCTCGAGTTAATTTTCCAAGAAGACGAGTAATTGTTAAAGGAATAGATGATTTATTTCAAGCAGATTTGGTAGAAATGTTTCCTTACGCTAGAATGAACAGAGGATATCGATACAGTTGTTATTGATATTTTCTCCAAGTTTTTGTGGACCAAACCTGTTAAAAACAAAACAGGTTCAGAAATTTCGACAGCTATGAAAAGTATTTTGTTCAATAGTAATCGAATACCGAGAAATTTGCAAACTGATCTGGGAAAAGAATTTTATAATAAAGATTTCCAAAATTTAATGAAAAAAAATAATATAAATCATTATTCAACTTATAGTACTATGAAGGCATCGGTTGTTGAACGTGTTAATCGTACTTTGAAATCAATGATGTGGAAAGAGTTTAGTTTACAAGGTACATACAAGTGGCTGAATTTATTACCTACACTTACGGAAAAGTATAATAATACAAAACACAGGACAATTCTGATGAAACCCTTAGATGTTAGTAAAAAGAATGAAAAATTACTTCTTAACAGTGTTTACCGTAAAATAAAAACAGTTAGTAAACCAAAATTTAAAGTCGGAAATTTTGTGCGTATAAGTAAACATAGAGAGGCGTTTGCGAAGGGCTATACTCATAGTTGGTCTAATGAAATTTTTATAATTCATTTAATTCAGTTAACCAATCCCATCACATATGTTCTTAAAGATCAGTCAGGGAAAATTATTAAAGGAGGCTTTTATGAATATGATTTACAAAAAGCTAAGTATCCAGATATATACTTAGTGGAAAAAATTTTGAAGAAGAAAGGTAGTATGGTTTATGTTAAGTGGCTTGGGTTTGATAATAAATATAATAGTTGGATAAGTAAATCTAATGTGGAATGAATATATGAGTGAGAGAGAGAGGGGAATTGTGTTGTGGGGGGTGTAGTTCATCATTGAGTATAAAAGCCAACTATTGGATTTTATAGTCATTTGTTTTCTGAACGTTAACCGGTAGAAATATGACTATTTTCATAGTTGATTTACAAGGATATCAAATATTTAATAAAAACAATGGAGTAGATTTTATTTGTAAAGAAATTGCAGTTTTAAATATTAACACTGACTTATGCAAATCAGAAATATTTTTACCACCATATCATTGGACTAAATTAAATTTAAAAAGTAGAAAGAATATAGTTTGGTTAATTAAAAAACATCATAATTTAAATTGGAGTTCTGGTACGACACCTTATCGTCATTTAAAGAGTATAGTGAAATCTTGGCTAAACTGTGCTGAAACTATATACGTAAAAGGAAATGAAAAAGTAGAATGGTTAGGCAATATATTAGAATCACATATGTCAAAAATTATAGATGTTGAAAATTTGGATTGTCCTAATTTGCAAAATATATGTGAACCTTTGAAATTAAATATATGTAATTAACATACAGAAAACTGTGCTGTGCGTAATGTTCATGCGCTATATAATTGGTATAAACAGCGCTTTACTCCATATGCATCGTTTAAAAAGTTTTATGAATGTGGAATTTTACATTTTATGCTAGAAGAAGAAATTTCTCAACTTCCAATGGAGTTTGTTATGGTTTTCGCCTGTAATCAAATTGATACCCACTGGGACAAATTTCCGAAGCAATGGCAGGATAATCCGGAGTTTCAGAAATATCGACGCTGTGTGGACCACATACTGATCGATGACCATAATGATGATGAAATTGGAAATATATACTCCATTAAAAAGTATTGTGTTGAATGTAATAAAATGTAATATAATATAATTTTGTATCGCAAATTGTAATTAAATAGATGTAAAATAAATTTTATTTTAAAATATTGTCTGTTTTTATTGCTACACTTATGTCCCACAATTTTTGCAAAAAGGATGAAGCGGAAGGGATGATGATGGTTTTGTAGCTGACAATTAATTAAAACCATATAATATTTTACACATTTATTGACACATAATTATTACTACTACAATAGATTACAAAGATTTATTTCCTACAGTTTAAATAATTTTTAATTTTATTTTCTAAAACATAACTAATAATAGGTGATAATACATTTCTAACTTTAATTTAAACCTCTGCCGATCTCTTGCACACTGTTCCCAATCACCTCTTCGAGCTGCCCGGTAGGCGTACTCCCACTTCACCTGGAGTTGTATTTCAGTTTCTTCTCTGAACCGCACTTTCATCAATAGTGAATAGTGTTATATAAACTGTACATTTATTTATACTCTGTATCCATCATTTATATTAAAATATTTGAATTTTTTATTTAAATTTTTTAAAATACAGTAATTGTGAATATCTTTTTTTTAAATTTTTAGTTTTTTCAAATGTTTATTTATGTTAATAATAAAATTGTTATTAAAATTTACTTTATGCGTCAATGTTTCACAGTCCCTCAGAAGACAACTCGTACTTTTCGTATGTGACATCTTCTTTACAGTGAACCAAATTCTAGATCCACAATTTTACCAATCTTTCCCTTGGACACCACATAGAGTTTTCCTGCCTCGGCTTGCTCGTTACCGCTTACTATCTGCTCATCTGATAGTTTATTGAACCGTGCTCCCAAAAACAATATGTTGTTCTCTAGTTCGAGAACAATTTTTTCACCGTAGGTAGTAGATACACGTTTAATATTATAAACTTGATACTTCTTGCCCTTTTCTAAATCTGTTAGAGATATGGTTTCTTTTACTTGAGCTACTTTATTAAACACTTCAAAAATACTAGCAGACATGTTTCTATTATTGTTATCAAACGTTGAATGTCTTGATCTAAACTAAATCAAATGTAATATATATCATTGCTTTATATTAAAAAATACCCCCACTACTACTACAACTCTATGTCAGATTAGTTTATTGATACACTTAGGTGTTCAACCACTCTCTTCCAGCATCGCACACATACACAAATACACAGGTGTAACTTGCGCGTTTGTAAGACATTGATCTCCTCCAGCATCATGCACGTGCAAATTACAGGTGTGTCTTCAACGTAAAAGTCAATGCCAATTTTCTATTTTGAACATTCACCCCGTAAGTCTCGCCGTGCAGGTGCAAATTGCAAGTGCGCTTTAATAAGACACTGCCATGCTCCTGCAGACGCATTAGGTTATTGACACATTCAGGCGTTGAACCATCATCGTCCGGCATCATGCAGGTGTCTTACTTCCAGCATCGCGCACAAGTGTAACTTGCACGTGTGCTTTAAGTAATACACTGACCTATGGCAATGGTTCAGCAGACGGTCTAGGTTATTCAACCACCCACTTCCAGCATCACGCACAGGTGCCACTTGCACGTGTGCTTCAAGTAATACGCTGACCTATGGCCATGTTTCTGCAGACGGACTAGGTTATTCAACCACCCACTTCCAGCATCACGCACAGGTGCCACTTGCACGTGTGCTTTAAGTAATACACTGACCTACGGCAATGGTTCAGCAGACGGTCTAGGTTATTCAACCACCCTCTTCCAGCATCACACACAGTTGCAACTTGCACGTGTGCTTCAAGTAATACACTGACCTATGGCCATGGTTCTGCAGACGGACTAGGTTATTGACACACTCAGGGGTTTAACCACCATCTTCAAGCATCAAACAGGTGTACCCATGTGTCCACACGTGTGCCAAGAGAACAAACCCCCTCAATCTGACCTTGCACGTGTTCACTTGCCGAACAGTGACCTTACCGACACCTGAGACCCCCACTCCGCCACCGGAATACTCATTACCCCCCTCTGACTCCTCTAACCTCCTGAGATTCCACCAAATGAGCTAGCTCTCTCACTGCTATACTACTGTTGTAGAACAGTTAAGCTCGGTATTTATTCGACGGTAAGTAAATAACTTATTTTCATGTATTATAAAGTTGTAACGTCACAGGTTAATATTCACTGGTGTTCACGGTTCAAGAATAGTCACAGACAAATTCGCTTCAGCTGACGTATTAGATCAAATAAATGGTTATCAGAACTCACGAATGAATATTATTTAAAGAAGGAGCAAAAAGGTATTTATTAAAAGGAAAGAACTATGTTAAAATATATTATTAAAATTTTATTGTATTAAATGGAGAACAAAACTAACTATGCAAATATGTTGAACAGTGCATCTTCTCAACTTATAAAATTATCTGAATTAGAATTAAATAAAACTTATAGAGTTATATCGTTTGAAACTAATACAGGAAATTACGGCACACAAGTTATAGTAATTTTAGAATACTGCAAAGTATCATTACCACAAAGATTCAATAAATTTATTCAACAAATTAAAGAAATGAATAAAAACCCACCTAGTTTAGTTTATAAGGGTAAAATAGAAAGAAACAATAAACAAATACATGACATTGAATTTATTTAAAGGAAACAGTTTCATAAAATTGGTTCTACATCTTCTTTAAAAGTTATTCTGTAAGAAAATAATTAGCTTAGCATTAAATCATTCATAATATTAAATAGTGGTACTTACACTTCAGATCCATACTTTCTTCGTAATTGCACAATGCTAACTCACCCTGTAAAACCTGTATCTCTTCACTGATAGTTCTTATTGATGTGTCTGTATTTTTTATTTCGTGAATATACTTATTTCTTTGAAATATTTTTTGTTGTTTTGAGTTATTCATTCTGTAAATTAAATTTTTATATAATATTTGAATTAAATATTAATTATATTATACAATACGTTTCTTTTTATCTTTGAAATCTTGTTATGTCTGCTTGTATTTCACTTGGTTTTCGAACTGTTTTCAAATTATTTAAACGTTGATTTTGTTTTTGTAATTCTTGTAACTGAGTTTCATACGCTCTCAAATGTTGTTGTACTTGTTCTTGTATATAATTTCGTATTTGCTCTTCACTCATTACTGTGATGAATTCATCATTTCATAACCTTATATAAATAAAAGAATATTCTAGAAACATTATCTGACGAGCTATTACGAACACTGCCGATGTGAATTGCATTCGAAGGCAAGCGCTGGGCTCTTGTAGGACAACGAAGTACATTCGTAGGGCGTGAAATTCCATAACGCTACTTAAAGATATCTACATTACCATTAATTACTAATTAAAACTATTTGAAAAGATGACACTACTTATGCAAAAACAATACGTATTTGCTTATCATGAATGGACAAAGTCCGTGATTCCGCAAGATGCTGTACTCGGACTACTTAAGTTGTATAACAATTTAATTTTTTCTTCTTTAAATATTTTTCTACAGCAAAATAATTAATACTATCTAAAAAGTCACGTTCCTTGTCGTAAATTTATTCTTCCCTAATTTTACCAGATTTTAACAATAAAGACATATCTCTACAAAACTTGTAACACTTTTTAAATTCAATCATTTTTTCTTTAATATTTAATACTTCATTCAAACCCATTAAAATTGCACTACCAAGAGATAATGTTGCGAGAGGCACAAACCCAAAAGCTGTTAAACTACTTCCTGTGAAAATTAATTCACCCAAATGCATTCCAATATTAATATTACTATAATATTTAAAACTTTTACGATAAACATATTTTCTTTTTTCTAAATATTCTTCCATTTATAAATGAGCAAAAAAGGATCAAGTTTTATAAATAATGTAATAAATAATTTACTAATTGAAGCACATATACCAGGTTATAATTATTGGGGACCGGGTACCAAGTTACAAAAGCGATTATCTAGAGGTGACAAGGGCATTAATCTATTAGATGAAGCATGCAGAAAACACGATATTACATATTCTCAATATACAGATGTTCCCAATAGAAATAAAGCAGATCAAATATTAGAATACAAGGCTTGGGACAGATTTAAAAGTAAAGACGCTTCATTGGGAGAAAAATCTGCAGCAGTGATAGTTACAAATATAATGAAAGCTAAACGTAAAATGGGTATGGGAATTAATTCTTCTGTAATAAATAACAAAATGAGTAGTATACTAACTCAATCTCAAAAAAAACAAAATTCAACAAGCTAAGACAAAACAGACTGGTACAACTATAAAGTTATCTCCGTGTCAATTAAATAAATTAAGTCAAGAGGACGGTAGCTTCCCACAGACAATAATTTTTTTTAGCAACAACTTTAATAAATGCGCTGAAAAAAACTGGTTCAACTTCCAAAAATGTAACAGATACGATACAAAAATTAGAAAAACAAGGAGGATCTATAAAAGTAATTCTACAATCTTTATTGAAACACCAAAAAACTGGTGGAACTTTGTATTTACCATCTGCTAAAATTCTAAAAAATCTAAATAGTGTTGAAACAAAAACTGGTGGTTCTTTAAGTAAAATATCTGAAAAACATGGCGGATTTTTACCATTTGCTTTAGCTCCTTTGTTACCGCTTATAGCTAAAGGATTACTAACTGGAACTGCAGCGGCAATAGCAGGATATGCTTACAAAGAAGCTACAGGTTCAGGTGTTAAGAAAACTAAAATTGGCAAAGGTTTTCAGTGGGTGACTTAGAATGGAACAAGTCAAAAAAAAAAATAATCGAAAGTATTCCAGACAGTCCATTAATCAATATTGACTACGCTAATCAGTTAAAAGATCCATATTTTAGAGGTGTATTTATGGATGACACATTACCAAAGAAAATTCATAAAAATGAATCTGGCATTGTAAATTTAGACTCAAACTCAGGAAACGGTACTCATTGGGCTACTTATAAGAAACTTAATAAAACTATTTACTATTTTGATTCGTTTGGCAATGTTAACCCCGAAAAGAAATTAATAAATATCAGATATCAGAAATAAAATCAAACTATATGTGGTAAATTATGTTTAATATTTTTAAGTAATAAATGGAAAGCAGAATATATAAATTGAGTAATTCTGGAAACTTAAATTCATCTCTCTTAGAAGCGAGATATTATCCTCCATTAGATGTAAGTGACGGAAACTATGAAATTTAAAAATAATTTAAATCAAATTTCAAAATACCAAATGTTTCTGAAAAGTTAAAAAATAACACACTTACAATTATTAAAAACAACAAATTTGTAACAATTATTATTGAGGACGGTACTTATTCTGTTAACCACATAAAAGACATTCTTGAAGAAAAATTGGTGAGGGTTTTATCTTAACACCCAATACTAATACTTTTAAATGTGAAATAGAATCTTCTTACTCAATTTTAATAGATGATATTTCTGTATTAATTTTATTGGGTTTCAACAAACAAACAACTGAAGCAAACAAGAAATATATTTCAGACAACGAGGTTGATATTTTTAAAATTAAATCTGTTAACATTCACTGTCCACTAGCAATAGGACAATATGTGAACTCAAAACAAACTGACATTATTTATGATTTTTATATTAAAGTTAATATAGGATACGACATAGTAGAGGAACCAAATAATTTAGATTATTATCCATTAACAGGTAGAAATTCTATAGATTACATTAGACTAGAAATAAGAGATCAGTTTGGCGAGCTTGTTGATTTTAGAGGTGAATATATAGAAGTACAACTCAAGATTCATAAAATAAAATAATTCAGGTTGCTAGCGCTATTTTTTTCTATATAAATAAGTACATCACTAGTGTTTACTGATGCTCCAAAAAGTGAGAGGCATCTAATAGAAAAATATGATTTTTATAGATATTACCCTCAATTAAAAGAGTATATCAATGATACAAATAGACGGACATCTATTAATATTAATAGTCAAGATGCACAATTTAATACAGCTAATAGTAACATTATTTTGAATGGTCGAATTGTTTGTTCAGATGTTGACTTAAAAGATGATTACAAAAATATAAAATTTCTAAAACATGGTTATATGCATATGTTTAGTGATATACTATATAAAATTAATAATATGGTAGTACAAGAAGTAAATAGTCCTGGTTATAGTATATTAATGAAAGGTAAAAGAAGAAAATAAAACATTGCAACAAGAAAATTGCTATTTCAAGTATGGGAGGTATTCTAGAATCCAGCCCATGTAGCTTACAATATACATCGTATTTATCCTAAAGCATGAATATGAATGTTTTAACAAAAATATCCATTTCAAGAATAGGTAAAATCTGACTTTATTTTTGTAAAATATCATATAAATATTTGCTTCCGCGCCCGAAATTTATAATTCTTCATCATATTTAGCTAAAAGAAAACATTGCAACAAGAAAATTGCTATTTCAAGTGTAGTAGGTATTCTAGAATCCAGCCCATGTAGCTTACAATATACAACGTATTCATTAAAATGACACCCGAAAATTTAATGTTTATTATCTGATTGGTACCACGTTTTGTTTACTTTTGCATGTCCAATGCTAAAATTATCCATAAAATAGATCCAAAAGCATGAATATGAATGTTTAACCAAAAATATCCATTTCAAGAATACGTAAAATCTGACTTAATTTTTGCAAAAAATCATATAAATATCTGCTTCAAGTGTGTTAGGTATTCTAGAATCCAGCTCATGTAGCTTAAAATATACAACGTATTCATCAAGAATAGGTAAAATCTGACTTTGTTTTTGTAAAAAATTTATAAAATCAAATAATTCAGGTTGCTAGCGCTATTTTTTCTATATAAATGAGTACATCACTAGTGTTTACTGGTGCTCCAAAAAGTGAGAGGCAACTAATAGAAAAATATGATTTTCATAGATATTACTCTCAATTAAAAGAGTATATCAATGATACAAATAGACGGACATCTACTAATATTAATAGTCAAGATGCACAATTTGATACAGCTATTAGTAATATTATTTTGAATGGTCGAATTGTTTGTTCAGATGTTGACTTAAAAGATGATTACAAAAATATAAAATTTGTAAAAAATGGTTATATGCATATGTTTAGTGATATTAGTATATAAAATTAATAATATGGTAGTACAACAAGTAAATAGTCCTGGTTATAGTATATTAATGAAAGGATTACTTATATTACAAAATAATTTTAATCTTGAAGGTTGGGACGATTCAAATTTAATTACTGAAAACGGTTATTTTCAATAAGTATTCCAGTTAAATATATATTATCAATATTTAAAAAATATAGGATATAAGAGTATCTCAATCAATAGAATTTTTAAGAAACACTAGTGACGCAAATTGTTTAATAATTAAAGGAGCTTCAATAGAAAAATTGAAAGATAAAGAATTGAGAATTCATTTCTCTGATATTATTTGGGAAATACCTCATATTATACCAAACATAGATGTGAAAATTAATATCAATAAATTAATGGAATCAAATAAATATTTAACAATACCATATTTAGATTGGACTTACATAAATCATCGCGCTTTCACGTCACAATCTAAAAATTATTCTTGGTCAATTACAACTTTATCTAAAAGACCTCGATATGTTATGGTAGTTTTACAAACAAAGAATTTGACTATACAAAGAACAATTCAGAATTTGATTTTTGTGATCTAGAAAATATAAAATTATTGTTTAGCGAAGTTTACTATTATCCCCCAGAAGATTTGGAGATGAATAACAAAAAGAACATGTGTAATAGACCGTATTCAATGTATTCTGATTTTAAGACAACATATTATCCAGATATAGATCTAATCTTATTAAATAATAATATTAAAAAATATGATTTTATTGAAAAGTATCCTTTGTTTGTGTTTGATTTAACGTATAAGAGTGAAATTATAAAAGAAACAGCTTCTAACCTTACTATTAAATTTACATTCGAAAGACAGGCACCAGCAAATACTATGATTCATTGTGTTACTGTAAGTGAATCATATCTTGCATATAGTCGTGGAAATAACTTGATAAAAAAAGAATAATAATTATATGCAATTAAATGATGTCAAAATTGGCTTTCACCGATTTTATAAAAAGAAAACATGGTAACGGTTCACAAAAATGTATTATAGAAGAAGAAACTAAACAGTTATATAAATATTTTCCTAATATAATTAGAGCTGCAATAATAGGTTCGTCAAATTGTGGTAAAACAAATATTTTAGTTCGAATATTGACAGATCCTAAAAATATTATAGTGTATAGTAACCTCTCTATATATTCAAAGTCTTTAAATCAACCATTATACAAATATCTTGGAAATTATGTAAGTAAAATAAATAAACATATTAAGAAAGAAAATAAAATTGGTTTCTTTACATATAATAACCCAGATAACGTATTACGAGTTGAAGAAATTCAACCTTTATCAGTAATTATATTTGACAATGTTGGTAGTGATAAATAAGAGGTTATAGAGGAATATTTTAGCAGGGGTAGACATAGATTCATAAGTTGTTTTTACCTTTGCCAAACATATAGTCGTATACCTAAACAAATGATACGTGATAATTTAAACATGCTTATTGTTTTAAACAACGATAATACTAATTTAAAACATATTTTTGATGATCACGTTGGAACAGATATGTCTTTTGAAATGTTTAGACAATTATGTAATTTGGGTTAGAAAACAAAGTATAATTTTCTTGATATAACTTTAGAGAAAGATGTAAACAACAAAAAATACAGTCGAAACTTTAATGAAGTAATCCTAGAAAAAACATGAACACGAACATAGAACATGAACATAGAACACGAACATAGAACACGAACATAGAACATGAACATAGGACACGAACATTAACACAGAACATATAACATAAAACATAAAAAAAAATTTACATAATAAATGGACAATAAAACTTTAGAGAAAAAAGTGAAAGAGCTTAGAGATTCAACCAATAAGGCTAAAGCAGCTTATATTAACAGAACAGAAGGCGAATCAATTAAACATGAAAAATTGGTGGAACAGTACAAACCTATTACTAACGCTTTAGAACCTTTACTTGATCAAATAGAATATAGTAAACAACAAACTGAAATGTTGAAACAAATAAAAGATAACTTCCAACAAAAAATTATACCAAAATCTCAACTAAGCATTGATGTAATTCAACCAGAAACATCAAGAGATAGAACGTTAGGTGAAGAAAGATTAGGTGATAAATATCTGTCAAAAACAGACAAAACAAACATAGATGAAACTTTTGGTATTAATCGAAGTAGCAATCGCATTGGTAATAAAAATATACTAATGACGTACGATTCCAATAAAATTTACATACATAAGATTGGAAAACTTGACTCGTTAGTTGAATTCACAGTTCCATCTACAGATGGTATATGGAGTTTGTTAACTGAAAAAGAGCCTAGTGAATATACACCAAATGATTTAGATAACTACAAGAGAATTTTAATACACTCCGATTGTATAAAAAGAGCTGATAACCCATCAAAACCAAGATCAAGTAAAAGTAACAAGTACATCCATTGCTACGCGCACCACACAGTCGTGTATTATTGTAGCTCTTACGCATCCAAGATGACAGTGAATGCGGCCGCCAGCTTTTAGACAGTGGAGAAGGGGGTGGTTCAAATAATGAAATAGTATAAATTATAATAGGGCGCCACGTGGTTGTTGTTAAAAAAGGAAACCTAGTATACAACCACAAAAATACGAATCTGTGAAGGATAATCAAAAGATAATAGTAGGTAACTCAAAAAAAAACAAATAAAGCTCCGTTTGAAATTAAAATGTAGGATATATTAAATATTTGTAGTATTACATTTGTAACAAACCGCTGCCGTCACAACGGATGTTTTCTATCGGTGGGTATTAATAAATAATGTATACTTACCTGTCTTAGGCTGGTACTGCTGGCTGAAAGGCACTAGAGCTGCTTCAAGGGAGGTGGCACAATGAGCAAAGGTTCGGAAAGAACAAACGTGTTTATTTACCCGCAACTACACACACTAGCTAGACTCTCTATTCTTTACATTATTTATACTATAAAAGTGCAGGGATCAGCAATGTAACTTGTACGTAAATTGTACGTGGATTAATTACCCAACGTTTAGCAAACTAGTAACCTATATTAAAACGGAATTTGGACTTTGAAATGTTTAGACAACAATTTAGAATAAGTCGTAAATTGTTACATTACCGTCCCCTTAAGACTTAATTATATCTTCGCAGAAGATTAATTAAGTCCACTTTACTTACTCTACGAGTTATACAGAACTATGGTGGGTTTACACTGGGTACAGTCGACGTAAGGGAACCGTGGGGCTCATTGGTATAACGGTAGGTGGTGCGGGGTTTCCTGGTTCTGCTCTATACTCTGGTGGGGGAGAATTACTCTGCGTTATAGCTGCTTCTTCATCCGTGGCGGTCGATGGCGATTGAGGTATAAGGTTTATTAGTAAAAAGCGATTTAGTAGAGCATGCCAGAAACTCGCGAAGAAGATGGAGCGACCTCTGGCTTGGTGTTGTGTTGCCTTTTTGATGGTCCAGCAATTCATGGCTACGCTGGCGATGTAGGCAAGAATAGACCATGTGGTGTAGATTGCTGCTATGACCGAAAACACATTCCCTACTTTAGACAGGAAACCCCATACTTCTTCGGCTGCCTCTCTCGCAAAAGACGTGAATTCCTTTCGGCTGAACATATTGGGTAGGTGATACCCTTGTGAATCTACGTCCCCGCCAGTAACTCTCCTTGTCATGAGATTCATGACCGCCTTTCTCTCGTTTGGAAAGAGCAAGTGGTGTTGGAATGCCTCCATGTCACTTCTTGAGTATATACCTCCTGAACTGAGTGGTGAAATCTCCATCATTGGTAGGTGGTTTACTTCTTCATCAGTGCTCAGCTCAGTTGGCGTTGGGTTGGCTAGATGTGGGTCTGGAGATATTTCTATCCACTTGCCCTCCAAATGAAACATGGTGGGTAGTCGGCTGTCGCAATCAACCTGGGTGCCTTGATCTTGTAGAATCCGGGTTACTGGCGTCATGAACTTGGTTTCGTTCTGGTAAAACACCGGCAACTCCTGATAGCAGAACTCCGTCTTCCTGAACATCACAATTTTAGGGGAACATTTAGCAATGAACAGAACTACTCCAACTACTCTTCCTGTGTGGCCGGCAGCTTCTTTGACTAGATCACTAACGATGTCGGGTGATTCGTGGGCCATTGCGAGGCGATTCCTCAATAATTGTTCTCGCAACTTGCATCTTTTAGCGATTGCGTCAAAGATCAAGTCACGAGTTTGTTGTTTTACTGCTATCTCCAGAAAGAGTAGCTTGGAAAGTACTTGCGCCATGATATCCGTATTATGGACGGTTCTTTTAACTTTCTGATAGTAGAACCCCAACGGTGATTCAAATATAATTAATAGTCGGTTCTGCTCTGTCCTCCAGGCCGGTTGATGGCACATGGCGTCCGTTGTGGTTAGCCTCAAGGCAAAAACAGTGTCTTGCGTCTCAACCACTATATACTTGGTAGGAGAGTGGGCGGTAGTGGAATTTAAAACTAAAAGTTCAGCCGGACCTTCGTACAGTACGTCAATTCCTGTCGTGGAGCATTTATCTCGCCAATCGATGTCCCAAATAGTCTCACCTCGTACTTCATCGAAACAGTACTTATCACTGTACACGCAACTGGTTCCGGAATGAAGAATTACTGAGTTTGACTCAATGTCAGCTATTGCGGTGTAATCTGTTAACTTGATAGAAATTGATGCACTGACGGTGACGTCTTCATAGCTCACTCCGTTGTACGTGTATTGTACCCCTACGCATGTACCTTTTGCGTTTAATTTCCCTGCTAAGGTGGTGGACACGTGAACCGTCTTATTAGGTTCCAATCCTGCTATTATTCCCGCGCCAATGCCCTGTAAATCTAATTGTCCAAAATGGTGAGCGTTTACGCATTTTTCACTACGTACGTAATGTACGTAGTGCGCGACCCCACCCGACACTATTGAGGAGTGCGAGTGCATGCCACAGTGCATTATAGTTTGTCGTATCGTGACAAGACATGAATATACATGGACTTCTGCATACCTTCTCTCCTGTACTAATTGAATGTTTTTCCTCAGTTTTTCAGTGGCGTTCCTGGGATCCGGACAGGATTGGACCTTTAAGAGTGATATTCTTGTAATCTCCGTAGCAGGGTCCGTACAATCGTAAGCTATGATATCTGCTAATGTCCCTACACCCAGTGTAATTAACCCATAAACAATCCAATACATTATTATTATTATTATTATTTTTTTTAATCACACTAAGCTTAATCTAGATCCTTTGATTTGATACCCAAGGTTGGTCCGGTACTGTTCCTCGACTTCTGGTGTTGTACCGGGGTGGTGTTGGAGGGGACTCTATTTGGCTTCTCCCAGAGTTGTACGACTCTTCCGTTAATTCGCCTTCAGATGTCCGAACCAAGGTATTGTTTCTTTCGCTCGGTGCTGAAACATTCAGGGTGTTATTATTATTATTTGCGAAAACTGGAGTTTCCGCTGATGCTAGCTGTATTTGAGGCTGGATTGGGTGGCAACCCGTTGCCTCCGTCTCCGTTGGTATCGTATTCAATTCATCATCTACCACCGGGATGTCACCCAATCTAGCCTGATTATCTTTACACGCTAGACAATGCTTGAGCCGGTTGACATGGACCTTCTGTTCCTTCCGACCGTGTTGTTCCTTAATTATGGCGTTTACCCCGTCAATGTCTAGTATACGATAGGGACCCGTCCAAGGTTTGCTCAGTTTTTTGCTGAGTCCTGGCTTAATAGCTGGCGAGTGTAAATATACTCTATCACCAATTTTAAAGGTTGGTGGCTTTGTGTTTTTGTTAAAAATTTTGTGGATCCTATCAGCAACTCTACATTGATGTTCGCGTGCTTGTTGATGTGCCATTTTCATACGTTGAACAAACTCGGCCGCATAGGATAGGTCAGTGTCATACCGCGTGCGTAGTGGTTTAAAAATGGAGTCAAACGATAACTCGATATCCCGACCGTATAACAAATAGAAAGGTGAGTCACCTAACGCCGAGTGTGTCATACTACAGTATGCTGATACAGCATACGGTAGCCATTCGTCCCAGTCGCGCATTTGTGGGGTGATGTAATGGGAAATCAAGTCCTTTAATGTGCGATGAGTTCGTTCTAGACTCCCATTGGTTTGTGGACGGTAGGCGGTTGTGTGAAGTCTGTCAATTTGAAGGAAATTACATATTTCCTTCATAACCCGTGCTAAAAATGGTGTCCCGAGATCGGTTAACATTTGTCGTGGCGTACCGTGACGTAAGATCACCCCTTTGACAAAAGTTTTAGCTACAGTTTCCGCGGTTTGATTTTTCATCGGGAAAGCCTCTAAATATCTAGTCGCGGCGTCCTGTACCGTTAATATGTATTTATGCCCCTCGTCTGTCTGCACTAATGGTCCCACAATATCCATAGCTATTCGGTGGAAAGGTTTACAAATTGGTGGAATCTTAACAAGGGGTGCTGGGCGTAAATGAGGGGAGGTTTTTCGTTGTGCACATGGTACACAGCTTCTGACATGCCTCTTAACATCTTCGCGTACCGTTGGCCAATAAAACCGAGAACAAACTCGTTGCAGTGTTTTGTCTATACCTGCGTGTCCTGACAAGGGGGAGTCATGGCATGCGCGCATGATATGCTCACGCTGAGTCTTAGGGATAACCAGTTTATCCTCAAACCGGTCCGTACTCTTTTTGTATACTAACCCGTCATCATCCAGGAAAAACTCACTTTGTGAAAAATTTTCCTTATCCAGAATTAATCGGATTTCACTATCCTCTTGTTGGGCTTTTTTAATGGTTTCACGGTCCCAAATAACGAGTTTATTTTCCGTGCTGCTTAATAGGCGTATCGGCTTTATTCTCGACAGCGCATCTGCATTGCAATGTTTGGTTCCCGGTCGGTATTCTACTTTAAAATCATATTCTGAAAGAGCTAATGACCAGCGCATAAGTCGGTTATTGGTCTCTTTCATTTTCATAAGCCACTTTAAGGGTTGATGGTCTACAATTACCTTAAAGGGACGCCCATACAAATAACACTTATAATGCTTAATTCCCCAAACCAATGCGGCGCATTCTCGCTCAGTTGTGCAGAGATTTTGTTCAGCCTTACTTAATTGTCGGCTCGCATACGCCACTGGCAGCTCATGTCCGTCATATTGCTGGCACAGTATGGCACTGATCGCAAATGCAGAGGCATCCGTGCACAAAATAAACTCGCGATTAAAATCTGGATACTTCAGAATGGGTGATTGGGTCAAACACTGTTTCAGATTGTCAAACGATGCCTGTGCGGAGTCATCCCAATTGAAACGCGCATATTTCTTTGTGAGGGCGGTTAGGGGTACGGCTATTTTGGCGAAGTCAGGTATGAACCTTCTGTAAAAACCTACTAGTCCCAGGAAAGCCCGAACATCGGTAATGTTTGATGGCTTTGGATATTTACTCACGGCACTAATTTTTTCGGGATCTGGCTTAATGCCCTGACTGCTCACTATGTGTCCTAAAAATTTTGTCTCGTTGTGCATGAATTTACATTTATTAGGATTTAGGGTTAATTTCGCATTTCTTAGTCTGTCAAAAATGGATGTTAATTTTGAAATATGCTCATGCACGTCATCACTACTGAAACATATGATGTCGTCTAAATAAACAAAACAGTGAGTGCCGGTTAATCCCGAGAGTACAGTATACATAAGTCTCTGCCAAGTACTGGGACTGTTAGCTAGACCGAAGGGCATCCTTTTGCATTCGTAATGCCCCCATGGTACCGAGAAGGCTGTTTTTTCGCGATCCTTAAGATCCACCTCGACTTGCCAATAACCCTTGGTTAGATCTAATGTGGTGAATTTGGTGGCTTTACCTAACTGGTCCAACGTATCTTGTAAATTTGGTATTGGAAAAAAATCTCGTTTCGTGACCGCATTTAAAGCCCGGTAATCTATGCAGAAACGAAAGTTGTTATTACCGTCCGAGTTTAATTTTTCTACCAAAACGACTGGTGCAGACCAGGGTGAAGATGAAGGAGTAATAATATCATTCTCCAACATCTCATCTATTAAGTTTTTCATGACTTGTCGTCTGCTAAAGGGTATTCGATACGGAGCCCGGGCTACCGGTGCACTATCGCCGGTTTGAATCCTATGTTTTACTAAATGAGTGCAATTTAATTTATCTTGCTTTGATTTGAAAATGTCTAAATATTCTAATAAGAATTTTGATAAT
Source organism: Stenolophus ochropezus (assembly GCA_035578165.1). NCBI lineage: Eukaryota > Metazoa > Arthropoda > Insecta > Coleoptera > Carabidae > Stenolophus > Stenolophus ochropezus. Next base: position 253,590 of record JAQOWZ010000107.1, on the reverse strand, counting down.
ACATTCTTGTCCGACTCTGGTAGGTGATTTAAATTGAACAATTCAGCACATTCCTGCCTTGTTATCGTGTTGATAGTGCCCGAGCGCTGACCGGTAGTATCGTTGTCTGCTTCATAAGCAAGGACGGCCGTTGCTATCGGTGTGTTTTTACTCAAGTCAGCACTCTGTTGACTTACATTTAGAATGTTGAGTAACATAGCATTCTGCTGATCATGCTTCGCGACGATAACGCGAGCTGCTAGTACACCGTGCAGCCCGACGTCTTTTGGCTCAAGTACGTAAATACCTGCGGGTATGCGACTATCTACTTGCCCTACACATGTTACCCCATGTCGTGCGGGTATTGTTAATTTCTGAGATAGCCGTACTACATATTCAGGGATAGCTCTCCCTGCGCTGCTACTTGACAATTTTAAGGATTGTGAACCTATGCTACAAACAGTTTCGCTACTTGTTGTGATCCGTTGATCACGGCTCGCTTCGATAGTCGGTTCACCCGGCTCTATCGCTACTACGGCTTCCTTGCTACAGGTAGATTTATCTTGCGAATATAACTCGCCCCTAGAGACCCCTACCTGACCGGCTTGTTGATCACGGGTCAGACCTGAGATCATTTCACTCGGATTTTCTACGCTTCCCTTAACTAACCGATCCGGACTATTTGCAGTGGTCGGTATACTACAATTAACTAAATTACTTGCTCTAGGTCGCACGGAGCAAACTTCTGAGCTATTGTTATTCCATTTACCGATTCTTGACATAGACAATATTTTGCTCGCGATGATCAATTCGTCATTTTTAAAATCTAAACGTGCTTGATGTGCTTCCAGGAAATCAACCCCAATTAACCCATCTGTTTCGAAATATAGATCATTTGCACAGACTACAAAACGATGGTTACATTTTTTTGTTAACCCAAGGTCAAAAGTAATGTCAACTGCGCCGCTGCTACAGAGACGATTACCTGATACATCGAGTAAAACATCATTTGAGGCTAACACCGCGATATTGTGCTTTGCAACTACGCGCTGTTTAATTAATGACATAGCCGCGCCTGAATCTATTAAGAAAGAATAATTGCAATTTTGAATTACCAAATGGATCATCCGAGTATTATCTACACAAGAATCAGTGACCCTCGGAATAACTACAACTGATTTGATATCTATTCTGTCTGACGTCGGGTCGCCGTCGAGACAGGTTCCGAGTTTAAAGAACACTTATTTGCGTAGTGCCCTGCCTTTAGACAACGGAAACAAAATGGCTGACGGGGCGTAGGGCACGTTCTAGATATATGATCGTTGCCTCCACAATTGAAACATAGACCTCTCATTTGTGGATATGACTTGGTGGGTAACTCTCGGGTAATTTTTCTCTTATAATTTAAGTCTTTTGTCGAGTCTGGCTTATCCTTCTTTACTGTTAAGGCCCGTATACTAGCTTTATGTGCGTCCGCTTTTGTTTCTTTATACAGTCGGGCTAACACTTCTTCACAATGTTCGGCATATGGCAACGCTTCGTCTATGGAATCGAACTGGCGATATCTACAGATTTCGTTGGCTAATCGCGTCTCCAACCCATCCAAAAATTGTTTGATTAGTGCGCTTTCTTTCTTAATTTTATTCCTTAAATTTTGATATGAATCTACTGGCATTATCGCTGGAAACATTCTCGACGCTGCTACTTCTAATCTGACGGCATATTTCCGAAGACTCTCATCTTTTGTTCTAAAAATTTTATAAAATTCGCGTTCTGCTGATGCCGGGTCCGATCTTCGACCAAAAAGGTCGATGAGCCAATTTCGAAACGAAGCCACATCCTGAGGTCGTCTATCGTGCGGTAAAGAATAAAATCTTGTCTGCGCCTCCCCTCTCAGTTTTAATTTTATTACACTCACTATCTGCCTGTCTGTCCATCGCGAACTCTCTGAAACCGCGGCGACATTATCTAGAAATGCCTCTAACTCAGGTCCGCCTGAATAAGTTTCTATATTTTTAATAGCGGACATCGTGTTGGGATCAGAAAATATCTGAGTTACTGTCTCGTGCTCGGGAGTTGACGTTGGAGCGGTCGCTGGGGCTGTAGGTAAAGGTGGAGTGGTTGGCAAAGGCTGCTTGGGAATGTGCTCATATGTAGGGAGGTGATACGAGAAGGGTTGTTGGTAAGATGAAGGTCCAGGTACCGGATAAGTGTACGGATAGGAGTGTGGGTGTGAATACGGTGGGCCATGGCTTAGTAATCGGTACGGGTTCTCCGTTCTTAATTCTGGTGTACCGGCACTGGTTACAGTGGCTAGTGAAAAAGTGACCGCTGTTGCTGTTGTTAAGTTCCCCGTAACCGGTACTGTCGTTAACGTAGGTGTCGTTACTCCCGTTGTAGACATTTTTTTTATAGTAACTACGTACACCGATAGAGACCAAGATTCCAATCAGTTGAATGTTTCGAATCTACTTGACCGAATATTTCAACCGTGTACGTGATTGGAATCCTACCGACTGCGCCAATGTAACAAACCGCTGCCGTCACAACGGATGTTTTCTATCGGTGGGTATTAATAAATAATGTATACTTACCTGTCTTAGGCTGGTACTGCTGGCTGAAAGGCACTAGAGCTGCTTCAAGGGAGGTGGCACAATGAGCAAAGGTTCGGAAAGAACAAACGTGTTTATTTACCCGCAACTACACACACTAGCTAGACTCTCTATTCTTTACATTATTTATACTATAAAAGTGCAGGGATCAGCAATGTAACTTGTACGTAAATTGTACGTGGATTAATTACCCAACGTTTAGCAAACTAGTAACCTATATTAAAACGGAATTTGGACTTTGAAATGTTTAGACAACAATTTAGAATAAGTCGTAAATTGTTACACATTTAATATTTTGTGATTATGTTGTCGAATATGTAAATAAAGTTTGAAATCGAAATTCTTTATATTAACAAATTTTCTGAATGAATTATATAACTCATGCGAGATATAAACGAAAGGTAATACTAATAAGTGAATAAACTGTACCAAATAGGGGATGCGTGGCGCACGAACGAGCGAGGACTTCGAATGTTTAGATAGCTTAGACTTTAAATATAATACGCAAAAATAGGCGCAATACGGGTGGTTGGTCGACCAATCAGGGTAATGCGAGCGTAACAAGCGTCGAAATAAGTTAAATTCAGTCCTAACCCTTCCTAAACCGAAACAATCCCTAAATGAGTATCTCTCATAAAAAAACTTCTGAGACTCGCGTGAGCTAGTACATATAAAATAATAACATAAGCGTAAATAAATGTAATTAAATAACATAACCTCAAAAATCAATTCAAAAAAATATTTAAAAATAACAACAAAGAAAAAAATCAAAATAGAGCTTATCTGCATGTGTTTGGAGAGCTGATGACGTCGGAGTGACGTAGTGTGCGGTAGTGACGTAGTGTGTGACGAGTTCCAAAATGGCGTCGAACAATTTCCGCTTGAAACACGAGGTACCGGTCATCCAATTCTCCCCAAAAATTCTCCACTAAAATGTGTATCCACCAAAAATAAGGGCTCAACAACCCAATCCAACCATAAGCATCCAAGAAATCGGATCGAGATCGAATTAATATCGATAGTGGTAGAAAAGTAAATACAATAAAATAAAAGCCTGAAAGGAGAACTCAATTAGCATTGCCAGGTCGATGATTAAGTTAAAAGTTACTTTTACTGATTGTAAATTAACAATGATCAAAATATTATTACCAAAATACTTTATAGATACTACAACTGGGCTAATCAACAATAAAAGTAAATACCTGAGATGGTGGGCGGCTAAGTTGTTTTTCAATGATCGCAGGGCAATAAATCCGGAACAATTTTCCGCGGGAACAAATATTTCCCAATTATTTTTCTCAGTTGAAATCCCCAAATAACGGGCACGTTAAACTTTATCCAACAATAAACTAAACAATATGATAAATAATAACCAGACACTGAGATATGACTACAGCGACGATCAAGGAACAGAATGAATCACTTCGCTCAAATCTGCGAGTTAGCTCAAACTTGCACATGCCCAAATGTATAAAAATATAAAAATTAATATTCCTGACAATAATCAACCAGCAATGCCTAAGAGTTCCATAAATTGCGAACAGAAATGATAATAAGGAAATAAAATGATTTAGATTTTAAATAAATTGCAGATTGCAAAAATAAACCGTAACACCATATTATTAAACCTATATGGAAAGAATATAAGAAACAATCTTCAAGAAAAAAACAAAGACAACAAATGCAAGATGAAGCTAGAGCTCAATCACCTGAATACTCTCAAAGAGAAGAATCTGATATTTCAGATGTTCCGAGTCTACCAGCTACGCCTACGTCTCCTGGTTCACAGTATCATTCATTAGAAAACTTAACTTCAACACCAAAAACTGGTAAAGGGTTTAAAAAATATAACAACAAGGAAAAAGAATATGTTTATTGGAACGATATTAAAGAACTAGAAAAACGATTAAAATATCTTAAAGCCCAACAAGCAGCAGGTAACGACAATGTTGAAAATGAAATATTGAATATAGAAGAAGAATTGGAAGACGAAAAAGAACCAAAACATTTTAGTGTAATAAATGGTATTAAACAAGTTTGGTGAAAGCGACGATAACTCTAATAATTAAATATTTTCAAGAGTGGTAAAAGGAGATACAGGAATTGGTTTTAAATTAACAAATAAAGGTAATTATGGTATTTAGAATAAGAGATTATGCAACACACAAAATCCTGAAGAAGATACAGATGTTGCTACAAAAAGTTATGTATTGGAAACGAATAAAAAAATTAAAAATAAAATCCAAGAAGTAGATAATAAATGTAATTCAGAGACAAATAAGATAAATGCATTAATAACAACTAAATCTATTGAAAATAATGAACAGTTAAAGAATTTTTTTAATAACACTGAAAAGTATGTAAATATAAAATTAAAGGATATGAATAATAAATTTATACCCGTTATTAAACATTTTTTAATATTATTTAAAAGCCTAAACGACTTGTTTCAAATATTTGCTAAAAACACAAATGAAATAAAATGAAATGAAGACGCATTGCTTACAATTAATACAGCATTGCAAACTTTTGCAAAAAGTGTTAATGAAATTACAAATACAGAGCATGATACAATTAGTAGACTATTAGAGTAGTTTTTTGATTAATAAATGACTGAATTAATATACTGTGTAAAGTGTAGAGGAAAAACAAATTCAAATAATATTACAAGAAAAACAACTATTAAAGGTCAACTAATGTTGCAAGCCATGTGTTCTGTATGTGGTACTAAAAAAACAAAGTTTATTAAAAAAAGTAGATGAATCTATTAATGTTAGAGAAGAAATTGCAAATGAATTACATAAATCATTAAGACGTAATTTTCAGAGACGTAAAGTAATGTCATATGGTATAAATAATTTGTGGCAAGCTGATTTAGTTGAAATGATACCGTATTCAAAAGATAATAAGTGCTATAAATATTTACTAACTGTAATTGATGTGTTTTCAAAATATGCTTAGGCAGTACCAATTAAGAATAAAACTTCTACAAGTGAAACAAATGGATTTAATTCAATACTGAAACAAGGACGAATACCAAAGAGTCTTCAAACAGATGAAGGTTTAGAGTTTTACAATAAAGATTTTCAAACATTAATGAAAGAATATAATATTAATTATTATTCAACATATAGTAATTTAAAAGCGTCTGTATGTGAGCGTTTCAATAGAACGTTGAAAGAAAAAATGTGGAAACAGTTTACCATTAATGGAAATTACAAGTGGTTAGATATGTTAGCACAATTAGTAAATTCATATAATAATACTAAACACAGAACAATAAAAATGACATCAGTTGAAGCGTCAAAGAAAAAGAACGAAGATAAGTTAAAACCATTGTTTCAAGAAGAAATTCCAAATTATAAACCTAAATATAAGGTTGGAGATAAAGTTAGAATATCTAAATATAAAACTATTTTTGAGAAAGGTTACACACCTAATTGGACTAATGAAATATTTACAGTTTCTAAAATGATTTATTCAAAACCTGTAACATATCACTTGAAAGATTATAGAGATCAAGAATTGAAAGGTTGTTTTTATAAGAGTTAAGCCATGTAAAACAAGATGAAGTGTATTTAGTTGAAAAAGTCATTAAACGTACAGGTAATCAAGCATATGTAAAATGGTTAGGATTTGATAATAGCCATAATTCTTGGATTGACGTAAAAGATGTTGTGTAAAATATTAACAAATTTAATAAATAGAGTTAATAGCAGACATACATTATGTTCAATAATAATAAAATCAATTATATAACATATATGATTTAGAAGATCGCATAATATATTCAAATTCTTCATCCAGATACTATATTTATCAATGAATCAGGTTTATATTCCCTAATACTATCATCCAAACTTCCAAAAGCTAAAGAATTTTAAAGATGGGTTACTTCAGAGTTATTACTATTAATAAGAAAATATGGAGAGTCAAAATATAGAGCTATAGTGAATAATTTAGAATTTAAAGTGGAAAACCTGACAGGAAAAATTGAAAAAATTAAACAAGATGTAGTTCCGAAACCAAACAATACTAACAAACATCATCAGTTTATACTTAAAAATTATGTGTGTGAGTATTCTTATTATGTACTTCGAAATCAAAAACTTAAGACCAATAATCGTATCAAAATGTGAAGAAATGTATATCCAGACTTAGAAGTTACATGTATATATAACAAAATGAAAGAAACGATTGATATGATATATTATGGAAATCATTTTGAAACACGTCTTTCTCAAAATGAATTACTGCCTGCGATAATAAGAATTGTAAATGTTGTAAAAAAATTTCTCCTAATAAATGGTAGACAAGGAGCAACTCGTAGATTATGCTTTTAGCTAAAGACAACGGGTAGATGATATGCTAGAAGCTTATGCTAGTAAGTTTAATAACAAAGATTTCAATTATTTTAGAAATTTTAAGAATCAAATTACTAATTTCATACTTGCACTAGATAAAACAGGTAGTACAGTTAATGTTGAAACTCCGGAAAATATTTTCAATCATTTAATAAAAATTAGCGACATAGTTCAAAATACAAATGACCGATTAACAAAAATGGAAGATACTTTAATTCAAATTGAAGAAACTATTTCAATGACAGATAAGGAATCAATTGATGAATTGTTAACTTTTGAGGAAACAGTAACTAAAGAAGTGTTAAATATTGAGGAAACAAATAATGAGACAGTATCAAATATTGATGAAACAGAAACTGAAGAATCAAATATTGAGGAAACAGAAACTGAAGAGTCAAATATTGAGGAAACAGAATCAAAAAATACAATTACTCCAGAATTTGTTCTAGGATCATTATGAGGGTTTTAAATGTTAGATTTAATGATTCTGTTGAGATACATTATATGTTTACGTGGAATTTTGCTTATAGAAAAAGTCGTCAAGGTATTATTTGGCAACAATATGCAATAGATCGTAAAATATTTTAATTACGTATTAATAAATGTTCAGAGATTATAACACCTGTTTTAATTAAAAAAATATTTCAAATAAATGACATTTTTTAGTATTCCAGATGCTAGAGTTATAGAAATTGAAGAAGAAGAATATAAGAAATGCAGACAGTGTTTAGAATATTCATTTGTTAGTTCTGCTCATGTACCACATTGTATAAATTGTGATTTCTATGTTATTAATAAACAAAATAAAAAAATATTCATTAAACAGGTAGATAAAATGAAATATGTTGAAAAATTAGTTTGTAATTACAGAATAGAAATAAAACCTTATTTTTATACTTCTCTTGATGGTAAAACTAAAGAACACATACTTAATAAATATCAACATTTATTAAACTTTTTATATACCTATGGTTGTAGATATAATGTTCCACATAAATATTTCTTAAATAAATTAGTAAATAATCCTCAAAAATCTCGTTCTATATATGACAATTTATGGAATGATTTTATAAATAAATGTATTGTTTTGAAATAAAATGTTTGAATAGGAATGCTCTGAAAGATTTAATGAATTTTTACTTACAAATTTTTGTTGAAGTAAATGGAAGCAAATAATAATAATCGATTGGAAGATCTCCGATTGCCTGAGTTATACAACATCGCAAAATCATTGGGAATAGTAAATATTAAAAAATACAAGAAAGTGGAATTAATTAATAAAATAAAAGATCGACAAAGCCGAGATAAAGAAACTAATGAAATTTTTAAACTATTTCCATTCGATGATACGTTGTTTGAAAAACCAAAGAAAGGAAGAGTGTAAAGAGTAAAGTGTGATGTGTGTAAAAAATATATTAAAGAACCTCGAATGATGACACATAAACTTAGTCATTGCTCTGAGTCGGACTTTATTTTAGTGGATAATGCTTATATAGAACTCGATTATTTACCTACGAACATAATAATAATAAAGAAATCAGTGTAGATATAGAGACATATATGAATTTAGTAAAAGAAAAAGCATTAAATATAATTCAAAATGCTTTGAGTATACATAAGAATAGTAAAATTAACTTAAATATGGAATGTAAATTTAATAAAATAAAAAATCCGAGTATAACAGAGATATTTCCATTTCAGTTAGAGAATGTGATATTAAGAAAAGAAGATAATTTATCTCAATATTGGGATGATCAGAAAGATTTATTCGTAACAAAATGTGATGAAATGGAAGCAAGAGGTTCAGTCTGGGTATTTAAATCTGTAGTTTGTTTAAGAATTAATATAAATAAATATACACCGTTAAGTGGGAATTCATACATTGAATTACCTAAATGGATAAAAGATAAACATGCCTGTGTGAATGTAAAAAATAATGACAAGTGTTTTATGTATTCAATATTAAGTGCTTTAAAAACACCAAAAAAAGATGCAAATCGAGTTTTAAAATACCATACACCCGTGTATAATAATTTGGCTAATTTTGAAGGAATAAGTTTCCCCGTGAAGATTCAAAATATTCCCTAATTCGAATTAAATAATAAAATAAATATAACTGTGTTTAGTTTTGAAGACAAAACATTTTACCCATTATATCATAATAATAAGGATTTCTATGAGCGAAATATTGACTTGTTATACTTTGGAACTAAAGAAAAGAACCGTTATTGTTGGATAAAAAATTTGAGTGCTATATTAAATAATCAATTGGAGATAGATACTCATAAAAAACATTTCTGTGGAAGATGTTTAAACTTTGCCACAAAATCTGCAAAATATATGAAGAAACACCAAGAAATTTGTTTTAGTAACGAGCTATGTGTTCCAATAATGCCTCAAGATAATATTTTAAAATTCAAAGCCATTCAAAGAATGCAAAGACACCCTTTTGTAATTTATGCAGATTTTGAATCACTTTTAAAACCTATTCAAACATGTATATCTGACCCTGAAAAACCTTACACAATCAAAAAACAATTTCATACTCCATGCGGATATGGTTTATATGTTAGAAGTATTTATAATAATATTAATAATCCATTTAAAACTTATAGAGGTGAGAATGCTGATAAACACTTCATAAAAACAGTATCAAATTACGCTAAAACAATATATAAGTTATTAAAAGATAATAAGTCTATAACAGATGTGGATGTCGAAAAGTATAAAGAAGCAAAAATATGTTATCTTTGCAAAAACACATTTACAGATGAAAATCCAAAAGTTAAAGACCATTATCATACTACTGGCAAATATTGAGGAGCGGCATGTAACAATTGTAATTTAAAGTATAAACAACCTCTATTTATTCCAATTGTGTTTCATAATTTATCTTCATATGACTGCCACTTAGTTGTAAAGAATTTAGGAGAAGATAAGAGTAACTTGAAACTAATTCCTAACAATGAAGAGAAATATATTTTGTTTAGTAAGATTATAAAAACTAACAATGGTGGATATATTGAATTAAGATTTATTGATTCGTTTAGATTTTAAGGAAGTAGTTTAGATACGTTATCATCTACTTTGGAACAGGATCAAATAAGGGAAACTGCTGTGACGAAGCGTCACGATGCAGTTTTAATTTAACAGTATTTTTGAACGTAAATTTGAAGTCAAATTTACCGCAGCGCTACCTTTCAAATATTTTAAAACTATTGCCTAGACTTTGCATTCGAATCAAGCAACCGCGCAAGGCCATCGCGCGCATGTCTAGTAATGGCGGATCAACATGGAGTTTTATTTGTTTACATCGTGTTTTTGTGAAGTTGTTCTACAAACCATTACTCTGATTTTCTTGATTCGAACACCATAAGATGCAAGATAATGTTCTACGTAGTGTAGTGCCAAACACATCGCAGTGGTTTTTGTGAAAGTGTAGTTTTGAAGAACATAACCACCGAACATGTGTTTGGATTGTAGTCAAGTTACTCGTTCAGTTAATTTCATGTGGCGAAATTAACTCGTTTAGTGACTTAAGGCAATAGTAAGTGTATTGTTTTTTATTATTGTTTGTATTGTATTTAAACGTTATTTATTTATATTTATTTTTATATAAATTGTAATTGTTTTGTGACTATGTTCACCTCTGATGATGAGTACGAGGGGAAGGGGTGAACATTTTGATAAAAGCGCGGTCGTTGACAGACTCAGGGCTTTTTTTAGTGAGTTTTTGGCCAAATAAAGACGTAACAAATAAAAGTTGTGAAGCAGAGTTTTTTATTCGAATTATTTTCAGTTGTTTTCCTATCCTTCCACTAGTAAACGTAAGGTAAGTGGAAGTGAAGTATTTAAAGGAAAATTGGAATAGTGTTTTGCCGTTTTTCACATCTGTATGTGAGCAAAACGTGTGTTTGAGAAAATCGTTCATTTTCATCTCGTACACGAGTTGTGCGAAAGTTGCGATAGTTTGAGAATTCCGATTACTAGGGGCAGAGAAGAACTAGTGATTGCGCTACCACTATCGAGATAATTTTGGATGAATTTCGGCATAGAAAGAATCCTCGAAACCGTCATTTTGCTTCGTGAGCCGCGGAACAGGATTCGGCTTGTCCATCGGCCACCGCCAGGACTAATCAAGGATAGTTCTGCTGAATTTGGTTTTGCGTTCGTTTTTACCTCACCCTCGCATCGCGTGCACGTGGGTGAGCGAGCAACGCAGGTTGTAAGAATAACCGATTTTTATCCGAAATTTATTTATGCTTTTATTTACGTCTTTTTACTGTCTTTTTTGGAAAGTCGCTCCGTGATGTTGTGTTCAAGCGAGCGACTACAACCAATGTTGGAATCCGAACCTTGGACATTTTTCTCCATTGAGATATCCGTGGCCGTCGTCACTGGAAGCCTGCGAGTTAGACGTCTCTACCGTTACGTAGAGTGGCGCCCGAGATTTGGAAACGAGTAGTGCGACAGCGTTTGTATATTTTACTATACCGTGCCTGTCGACTAATTATTGTGTTTTTGTATGAGTTACTGTGTTATAGGCTGTGACGACGTATTTTATATTGTGTGACGCGAAGGTAACGCCGTAGTCCGTCACACGTTTTCAAGAACGATAGGGACTGACGACGTAACGACGTCACATAATTTTTGGCGCCCGAGCAGGGACGTGGGTATTCCAACCAGTCGAGATTGAATTAAAAACTTACTGAAAAAAAAAGAAGCATCGTGCATGGAAGCAGTACGTTCCACCGGTCATGCAGGAAGAGGTGATGAGTGCCAATCCAGCCTATACAGAAGCTGACCATTTGGGTACCGTGAGGACCATAGTCAGGGTAATGGCTACTGTTCTACTGGCCAAATATGTCTCGAGACATCGCCAGTACGAGCGTAGTTATACCAGCTGTTACTGGCACGAGCCAGCGCTAGGGATTACCGGAAGAATACAGATGACAAGGATCAGAAGGCCGTGGGACACAGGTAGTGTCGAGGTATTTTTTTTTGTAGGGCCGTAATCCCGTACAGCAGCTACCCCACTGGAGTGGTGGGGATCGGAGCTGCTGTAGCGAAAGTGATGCCGAGGATCATGGGGGCCCCTGGGACACGGGTTGTGTCGGGCCGTTACCCCGTACAGTAGGTGGCCAAGGGCTTCCTCGCGTGGCTCGACGACGCATTGGATTCGTCTGGATGTCGAGCACGAGGAAGGGCCACAAGGCTACTGTAGCGAGAGTGATACCGAGGATCATGGGAGCCATAGGACACAGGTGTGTCGAGTTTTTTTTTTTTAGGGCCATTTCCCCGGACAGCAGCTAGCTGGATACCTCTTGCGTGGCTCGACAGGTGCCTTGAGTTAGTCGGGATATCGAGCACGACGAAGAGCGTTCTAGCTGCTGGGGCGAATAAGATCCAGAAGTTAGTCATCTGTAGACAGTTCGGCAACCTCAGATGGAGGAAGATTGGCTCGTTGAAGAGGATTGGCAGTAATGAAGCTCATCTAGTGATAACTTCTTTTGTTTTAGAGTCCGCACGTGGTATTAAACAAACACACGTTTTTACGTCCCATTGTGTTTGTCGATCTGTGTTTGTGTACCATGGTTGGTGAGTTCTACACCCGATGAACGGCCAAAGACGGTCCGTATCGGTGTACCTTGAGTCCATACGCTGTATATCGTAACCTGGTTTTATTTCTTTTTATTTTTTTGTTACGGTTTGTTTGCAAAACCAGAGCGTAAGTATACAGCCAATGTGATCGAAACTGATGGCAAAAGTTGATTAAATTTTTGTGTGTTTCATAGTAATGGACTATAGGAATAGTGCCAGCCAGTCTGTACCTGGGAACGCGACCCAGAGAGTCAAGGAATGGAACGTCGAGAGACGAGGGCGCCGGGAGTAACGCAGCGACAGTAGGTGCCGTCAACACTGCTGCAGAAGTGGCGACACGCACTGCTGATCGTCATGCAGGACCACCTACGGCAAACTCGACTATATCACCGACTGGATACCGGAGAACGCGTAGGACCTGGTGCCACTGCACCAGCGGAAAAGTTCGCGTCCGGATACACTTTCCTACGCTGGGCGACGATTACGAATCCCGGGGCGGATTCGTCGGATACTCTCGCCCAGGCGCTGATGGCTCACCAGGCGGACAAGAGGAAGACCGATTAAGTATTACCGTTTTTTTTATTGAGTTTTTTTACGGTTTTGCGTGGGAAGGTAGACGCATTTTTTTTACTGTTTTTTTTTTGTGAAGAAAAGGGGATGTGTGACGAAGCGTCACGATGCAGTTTTAATTTAACAGTATTTTTGAACGTAAATTTGAAGTCAAATTTACCGCAGCGCTACCTTTCAAATATTTTAAAACTATTGCCTAGACTTTGCATTCGAATCAAGCAACCGCGCAAGGCCAGCGCGCGCATGTCTAGTAATGGCGGATCAACATGGAGTTTTATTTGTTTACATCGTGTTTTTGTGAAGTTGTTCTACAAACCATTACTCTGATTTTCTTGATTCGAACACCATAAGATGCAAGATAATGTTCTACGTAGTGTAGTGCCAAACACATCGCAGTGGTTTTTGTGAAAGTGTAGTTTTGAAGAACATAACCACCGAACATGTGTTTGGATTGTAGTCAAGTTACTCGTTCAGTTAATTTCATGCGGCGAAATTAACTCGTTTAGTGACTTAAGGCAATAGTAAGTGTATTGTTTTTTATTATTGTTTGTATTGTATTTAAACGTTATTTATTTATATTTATTTTTATATAAATTGTAATTGTTTTGTGACTATGTTCACCTCTGATGATGAGTACGAGGGGAAGGGGTGAACATTTTGATAAAAGCGCGGTCGTTGACAGACTCAGGGCTTTTTTTAGTGAGTTTTTGGCCAAATAAAGACGTAACAAATAAAAGTTGTGAAGCAGAGTTTTTTATTCGAATTATTTTCAGTTGTTTTCCTATCCTTCCACTAGTGAACGTAAGGTAAGTGGAAGTGAAGTATTTAAAGGAAAATTGGAATAGTGTTTTGCCGTTTTTCACATCTGTATGTGAGCAAAACGTGTGTTTGAGAAAATCGTTCATTTTCATCTCGTACACGAGTTGTGCGAAAGTTGCGATAGTTTGAGAATTCCGATTACTAGGGGCAGAGAAGAACTAGTGATTGCGCTACCACTATCGAGATAATTTTGGATGAATTTCGGCATAGAAAGAATCCTCGAAACCGTCATTTTGCTTCGTGAGCCGCGGAACAGGATTCGGCTTGTCCATCGGCCACCGCCAGGACTAACCAAGGATAGTTCTGCTGAATTTGGTTTTGCGTTCGTTTTTACCTCACCCTCGCATCGCGTGCACGTGGGTGAGCGAGCAACGCAGGTTGTAAGAATAACCGATTTTTATCCGAAATTTATTTATGCTTTTATTTACGTCTTTTTACTGTCTTTTTTGGAAAGTCGCTCCGTGATGTTGTGTTCAAGCGAGCGACTACAACCAATGTTGGAATCCGAACCTTGGACATTTTTCTCCATTGAGATATCCGTGGCCGTCGTCACTGGAAGCCTGCGAGTTAGACGTCTCTACCGTTACGTAGAGTGGCGCCCGAGATTTGGAAACGAGTAGTGCGACAGCGTTTGTATATTTTACTATACCGTGCCTGTCGACTAATTATTGTGTTTTTGTATGAGTTACTGTGTTATAGCGTGAACATAGTCACAGATCAAAAAATATCATATATAAATAAATATAAATAAATAACATTTAACATACAATATAACAATAATAAAAACAATACACTTACTATTGCCTTAAGTTACTAAACGAGTTAATTTCGCCGCATGAAATTAACTGAACGAGTAACTTGACTACAATCCAAACACATGTTCGGTGGTTATGTTCTTCAAAACTACACTTTCACAAAAACCACTGCGATGTGTTTGACACTACACTACGTAGAACATTACCTTGCATCTTATGGTGTTCGAATCAAGAAAATCAGAGTAATGGTTTGTAGAACAACGTCACAAAAACACGATGTAAACAAATAAATCTCCATGTTGATCAGCCATTACTAGATATGCGCGCGCTGGCCTTGCGCGGTTGCTTGACTCGACTGCAAAATCTAGGCAATAGTTTTTAAAATATTTGGAAGGTAGAGCTGCGGTAAATTTGACTTCAAATTTACGTTCAAAAATACTGTAAAATAAAACTGCATCGTGACGCTTCGTCACACTGCTAAATACTTTTCAAATAATGATTTAAATATTTTGTTTAGGAAAGATGAACATAAAATAATAAGCGTTATTAACTGACTACGAAATGTACATGTTTTTTGAGAAGGGAATTAGAGGAGGAATATCTCAGTGTAGTAATAGATATGCAAAATCAGATGAAAATACTCAACTTGCTTATATTGATGCAAATAATTTGTATGGTCATTCTTTATCCAAAAAATTACCTCAAAATGACTTTGAGTGGATGACTTCTGATGAGATTAAAGATATTAATAAAATATTAATGTGAAATGATGATACAGAATATGTTTTAGAAGTTGACTTATCATTTCCAAAAGATCTCCACGATAAATTTAACGATATTCCTCTAGCTCCAGAGAATAGAACACCTCTTGGTGGGAAAGTATCAAAACTACTTTGCCATTTCTATGATAAAAAAAACTACATAGTACATTACAAAATATTACAGCTTTATGTAAGTTTAGGTATGAGAATTGATAAAATTCATAGAAGTTTGAAATTTACACAATCGAACTTCATAGCATCATACATAAAATTTAATACTGAGAAAAGGCAAGAAGCAAAAAATGATTTTGAAAAAGATTATTGGAAATTAGTATCCAACGCAGTGTTTGGGAAATCAATGCAATCAGTTAGAAATCAGCAGAATATTAAATTATATTCAGATGAGCAAAAATTACAGACAGCAATAAATGAACCTAATTTTAAACGTAGAACAATATTTGGTGAAAATTTGGTGGCAGTTCATGGATATAAAACCAAGGTATTACTTAATAAACCTATTTATATTGGACAGGCTGTGCTGGATTTATCAAAATTATTAATGTATGATTTTCATTATAATGTAATTAAAAAAGAATTTAACGATAAAGTAAAATTATTATATACAGATACAGACAGTTTTATATATGAGTTTAAAAATACAGATTTCTATAAATTTATGGGAGAAAATTCCAATTACTTTGATACCTCTGATTATCCAAAAATCAACCCCTATATTCTGAATTAAATAAAAAGGTAATAGGAAAATTTAAAGATGAGTTAAATTTTTGAGAATGTTGGAATTTATAGGATTACGATCAAAAATGTACAGTTACAAAACAAATAATTCAAACCCAAAAAAAATAGTAGAAAGAAATTAAAAGGAATTAAGAAAGCCGTGTTAAAAAAAGACATTAGTTTTGAAAATTTTAAAACATGCTTATTTGAGCAAACATAATTTTATAATAAACAAACAGTAATTAGAATTTACAAACATGATATCTTCACTGAAGAAGTAAATAAAAAATTATTAAGTTGGAAGGATGATACGAGATTCTTACTAGAAAATTCTACAGATACATTGGCTCATGGACATTATTCAATATCAGAATTAGTTGCTAATTAGAGAATGTATTTTAGATTTTTGTATTATAGTCCTCACTCCTGATTCAGCTTTTTTAATATATACTCTATCTACTTTATCTTTATAATCTACAGGAACAGATAATCTTTTATATTTTTCGTCAATTTCTTTATCCATAATAATTGCTTCATTCATAAGATCGACACATTCTTTGTTAGTTAATACTTTATTTTTTACTGTTAAAGATAGAGAAATTCCTGGAATACTAACTTTATCTTCTTTTTGTTTTTCATTATATTTTTAGCTAATATGTTGTATGGATCTCTTTCTTTTTGATATGCTTCTTCTAATTTGGTAATTATTTCCCTATATTTTTTATTTTTCATTATTGAATTGTGAAGCAAAATCCCTTTACATTCAGATTCAGCATATTTACTTGAAAGTATAGTGAATAAAGCTCTAAAATGTTCTTTTTGCTCATTTGTAACATTAAAATCCTTAATTTTATCTTATAATTCCGACATCATATTAATATATTTCTTAGCTGTTTTTGTTGTCAAATCATTTTTTGTAAATTCTAAAATACTATCTTAATTAATGCTATTCAAATTTTCAAATGCCCCAACTGTATCATACATTGTTTTTAAAGTTACTTCTCTCTTACTCATTTAATATAAATTATTTTGTGACATGATAAGTGATAAGTGATAGATGATATGATGAGTGATAAAAAAATATGATATAAATCTGGAATCACAAAGTACAAAATTTAAATTTTGAAGCAGAATTTATTAGCTTACTTAAAAAATATGATTTTGTTAATAAGTCAATTAGATCATTTAGTAAACATTATGGTATACATTATAACACAGTACCTAGGTATTTAAGAGAATTTAATATAAAATATAATAAAAAAGAAAGTAATTTTATACGGGAATGAGATGTTACTGGTAAATTTATAATTTCACTGTCTATTAAGAAAGAAGAAGATAACAAGGAAGTAAAAGAAAACAAAAGCACTAGAGACAAAATTATGAAAATTTTAACTCCATTCACACGAAATCATTAAAATCAGGCAAAGTGGACTCTTTTAATAAATTTTCTTTTAAGCGTAATTTTCCATGATGTTTAAAACTTTCTGTATGAACTTTCAAATGCTGTTTTTTTACTATTTCACAATTTTCACAATTCTGTGTTTTCATTATAATATTTCCGCATATATTTATTTATTTTGTCTTTTTTTACGATATTCTTGCATGTAACTATGCATATTATTTTGAGTAGTCATTTATTATAAAAAAAATTGTTAAATATTTTTATAAAAATATTTTTATGTGATTTACATTTACATTTACAAAAACAATTAGATTTACATTTTCTACAAGCCATATCATCTACTTGAACTTAAGTAGTCCGAGTACAACATCTTGCGGAATCACGGACTTTGTCCATTCCTGATAAGCAAATACGTATTGTTTTTGCATAAGTAGTGTCATCTTTTCAAATAGTTTTAATTAGTAATTAATGGTAATGTAGATATCTTTAGAACAAATTTTATGAAACTGTTTCCTTTAAATAAATTCAATGTCATGTATTTGTTTATTGTTTCTTTATATTTTACCCTTATAAACTAAACTAGGTGGGTTTTTATTCATTTCTTTAATTTGTTGAATAAATTTATTGAATCTTTGTGGTAATTATGCTTTGCAGTATTCTAAATTTACTATAACTTGTGTGCCGTAATTTCCTGTATTAGTTTCAAACGATATAACTATATAAGTTTTATTTAATTCTAATTCAGATAATTTTATAAGTTGAGAAGATGCACTGTTCAACATATTTGCATAGTTAGTTTTGTTCTCCATTTAATCCAATAAAATTTTAATAATATATTTTAACACAGTTCTATCTTTTTAATAAATACCTTTTTGCTCCTTCTGTAAATAATATTCATTCGTGAGTTCTGATAACCATTTATTTGATCTAATACGTCAGCTGAAGCGAATTTGTCTGCGACTATTCTTGAACCGTGAACACCAGTGAATATTAACCTGTGACGTTACAACTTTATAATACATTAAAATAAGTTATTTACTTACCGTCGAATAAATACCGAGCCTAACTGTTCTACAACATATATGAAATGTGCTAACGCTAACAAACTATCATACGTTTATCAATCTGTACAGCTGTAGCAGTACCAAACAATTTTACTCTTAATTTTTATTAAAAAATTATGACATTTTAAGCGCAAGGACCATAAAGACATTTTTTTTGCAAAAAATACTATAAAAATTATTAAAAATGTGTGGTTTTAAGGTATTTTGGTGAATGCATTTTGGAACTCTCAGGTTTTAAAAAAAGTGTCCTGGAGTGTCTCATATAATAAGCTAGGAGATGGTGTTTTCTGACGGTGGGTGAAATCTTCAGAATCTCCTTGCGCTAGAAGTGGCTTTATAGATACTACTCATGTAGCTTACAATATACAACGTATTCATCAAGAATAGGTAAAATCTGACGTTATTTTTGTAAAAAAAATCATATAAATATTTGCTTCCGCGCCCGAATTTTATAATATTTGCAATACAGAAGAGGCACTGAACATGGAAATGGAAAACATAAAGAAGGACTTGCTGCGGAATAGCTACAAGACACAACAAATTAAATAAATAATCCAGGACCGTCAGAAACTACAAAAGAACAGCAGAGAAGAACACAAAGAAGAATCCCTCCTATTTATTCCATACATCAAGGGTATATCGGAAAAAATAGGCAGAATATCAAAAAGATACAACGTAAAAACTGTCTTCAAAACATCAGAAACATTAAGAAGTGTTCTCACTAAAACCAAACCGCAGCAAGACAACACCAAAAATTGCATATACAAAGTCCCCTGTGAATGTGGAGCCTCATATATAGGAGAAACAAAAAGACCGGTTTCCGTTCGACTTAAAGAAAACCAAAAACAAACAAAAATGGGAGAAACTGAAAAATCTGGAATTGCCCTTCACGCCTGGGAATCCCATCATCGCATCCAATGGGATAACGCACATATTATAGACCGAGAAGAACACTGGCAAAAAAGGAAATTTAAAGAAGCAGTGCATATCACCACCAAAGAAAATGTGTTCAGTCACCCCAGCACAGATATTCGGACTGTTTGGCGCCCTCTGATTGGTGAAGTCAACCAGCGGAACAGATGTTCCACACGTCATCAAACATCCTCTAGTATATAAATTATAGCCCTTAAGATTATTTTTAGTTTACACTTGATAACGACTAGAGATTGTATTAATCGAAACGTTGTGATATTTTAAAATAAAGACAATGTCCAACAAAAATCTTTTATTAAAAAATATTCATTTCAAGAATAGGTCAAATCTGATTTTATTTTTGTAAAAAATCATATAAAAATTTGCTTCCGCGCCCGAATTTTATAAATCTTCATCCTATTATAGCTAAAAGAAAACATTGTAACAAGAAAATTGCTATTTCAAGTATGGTAGGTGTTCTAGAATCCAGCCCATGTAGCTTACAATATACAACGTATTCATTAAAATGACACCCGAAAATTGAATGTTTATTATCTGATTGGTACCCCCGTTTTGGTCACTTTTGCATGTCCAATGATAAAATTATCCATAGTATAGATCCTAAAGCATGAGTATGAATGTTTTAACAAAAACATCCATTTCAAGAATAGGTAAAATCTGACTTTATTTTTCTAAAATATCATATAAATATTTGCTTCTGCGTCTGAATTTTATAAATCTTCATCATATTTTAGCTAAAAGAAAACATAGCAACAAGAAAATTGCTATTTCAACTGTGGTAGGTATTCCAGAATCCAACCCATGTAGCTTACAATATACAACGTATTCATTAAAATGACACCCGAAAATTGAATGTTTGTTATCTGATTGGTACCACGTTTTGGTCACTTTTGCATGTCCAATTCTAAAATTATCCATAGTATAGATCCTAAAGCATGAGTATGAATGTTTAACAAAAATATCCATTTCAAGAAAATGTAAAATCTGACTTTACTTTTGTAAAAAATCATATAAATATTTGCTACCGCGCCGAAATTTTATAATTTTTCATCACATTTTAGCTAAAAGAAAACATTGCAACAAGAAAATTGCTATTTCAAGTGTGGTAGGTATTTTAAAATCCTGCCTATGTAACTTACAATATACAACGTATTCATCAAGAAAAGGTAAAATCTGACTTTATTTTTGTAAAAAAATCATATAAATATTTGCTTCTGCGCCCGAAATTTATAATTTTTCATCATATTTTAGCTAAAAGAAAACATTGCAACAAGAAAATTGTTATTTCAAGTGTAGCAGGTATTCTAGAATCCAGCCGATATAGCTTACAATATACAACATATTCATTAGAATGACACCCGAAAATTGAATGTTTATTATCTGATTGCTACCACGTTTTGATCACTTTTGCATGTCCAATGCTAAAATTATCTATAGTATAGATACTAAAGCATGAATATGAATGTTTTAACAAAACTATCCATTTCAAGAATAGGTAAAATTTGACTTTATTTTTGTAAAAAATCATATAAATATTTGCTTCCGCACCCGAATTTTATAATTCTTTATCATATTTTAGCTAAAATTAAACATTGCAACAAGAAAATTGCTATTTCAAGTATGGGAGGTATTCTAGAATCCAGCCCATGTAGCTTACAATATACATCGTATTTATCCTAAAGCATGAATATGAATGTTTTAACAAAAACATGCATTTCAAGAATAGGTAAAATCTCACTTTATTTTTGTAAAATATCATATAAATATTTGCTTCTGCGTCCGAATTTTATAATTCTTCATCATATTTTAGCTAAAAGAAAACATTGCAACAAGAAAATTGCTATTTCAACTGTGGTAGGTATTCTAGAATCCAACCCATGTAGCTTACAATATACAACGTATTCATTAAAATGACACCCGAAAATTGAATGTTTGTTATCTGATTGGTACCACGTTTTGGTCACTTTTGCATGTCCAATGCTAAAATTATCCATAGTATAGATCCTAAAGCATGAGTATGAATGTTTTAACAAAAATATCCATTTCAAGAATAGGTAACATCTAACTTTAATTTTGAAAAAATCATATAAATATTTGCTTCCGTGCTCGAATTTTATAATTCTTCATCATATTTTAGCTAAAAGACAAGATTGCAACAAGAAAGTTGCAATTTCAAGTGTGGTAAGTATTCTAGAATGCAGCCAATGTAGCTTACAATATACAACGTATTCATTAAAATGACACTCGAAAATTGAATGTTTATTATCAGATTGGTACCACGTTTTGGTCACTTTTGCATGTCCAATGCTAAAATTATCCACAGTATAGATCCTAAAGCATGAATATGAATGTTTAACAAAAATATCCATTTTAAGAAAATGTAAAATCTGACTTTACTTTTGTAAAAAATCATATAAATATTTGCTTCCGTGCCCGAATTTTATAATTCTTTATCATATTTTAGCTAAAAGACAAGATTGCAACAAGAAAGTTGCTATTTCAAGTGTAGTAGGTATTCTAGAATGCAGCCCATGTAGCTTACAATATACAACGTATTCATTAAAATGACACCCGAAAATTAAATGTTTATTATCTGATTGGTACTACGTTTTGGTCACTCTTGCATGTCCAGTGCATAAAACTATCCATAGTATAGATCCTAAAGCATGAATATTAATGTTGTAACAAAAATATCCATTTCAAGAATAGGTAAAATCTGACTTTATTTTTGTAAAATTTCATATAAATATTTGCTTCTGCGCCCGAATTTTAAAATTCTTTATCATATTTTAGCTAAAAGAAAACATAGCAATAAGAAAATTGCTATTTCAACTGTAGTAGGTATTCTAGAATCCAACCCATGTAGCTTAAAATATACAACTTATTCATTAAAATGACACCCGAAAATTGAATGTTTGTTATCTGATTAGGACCACGTTTTGGTTACTTTTGCATGTCCAATGCTATAATTATCCATAGTATAGATCCTAAAGCATAAGTATGAATGGTTTAACAAAAATATCCATTTCAAGAATAGGTAACATCTAACTTTAATTTTGTAAAAAATCATATGAATATTTGTTTCCGTGCTCGAATTTTATAATTCTTCATCATATTTTACCTAAAAGACAAGATTGCAACAAGAAAGTTGCTATTTCAAGTGTGGTAGGTATTCTAGAATGCAGCCCATGTAGCTTACAATATACAACGTTTTCATTAAAATGACACCCGAAAATTGAATGTTTATTATCTGATTAGTACCACGTTTTGGTCACTTTTGCATGTCCAATGCTAAAATTATCCATAGTATAGATCCTAAAGCATGAGTATGAATGTTTTAACAAAAATATCTATTTCAAGAATAGGTAAAATCTAACTTTAATTTTGTAAAAAATCATATAAATATGTGCGTCCGTGCCCGAATTTTATAATTCTTCATCATATTTTAGCTAAAAGACAAGATTGCAACAAGAAAGTTGCTATTTCAAGTGTGGTAGGTATTCTAGAATGCAGCCCATGTAGCTTACAATATACAACGTATTCATTAAAAGGACACCCGAAAATTCAGTGTTTATTATCTGATTGATACCACGTTTTGGTCACTATTGCATGTCCAATGCTAAAATTATCCATAGTATAGATTCTAAAGCATGATTATGAATGTTTTAACAAAAATATCCATTTCAAGTATAGGTAAAATCTGACTTTATTTTTGTAAAAAATCATAAAAATATTTGCTTCCGTGCCGGAATTTTATAATTCTTCATCACATTTTAGCTAAAAGAAAACATTGCAACAAGAAAATTGCTTTTTCAAGTGTGGTAGGTATTCTAGAATCCAGCCCATGTAGCTTACAATATACAACATATTTATTAAAATGACACTCAAAAATTGAATGTTTATTATCTAATTGGTACTACGTTCTAGACACTTTTGCATGCCCAATGCTAAAATTATCTGTAGTATAGCTCCTAAAGCATGAATATGAATGTTTTAACAAAAATATCCATTTCAAGAATAGTTAAAATCTGACTTTATTTTTGTAAAAATCATATAAATATTTGCTTTTTGCGCAGGAAATTTATAATTCTTTATCATATTTTAGCTAACAAAAAACATTGCAACAAGAAAATTGCTATTTCAACTGTGGTAGGTATTCTAGAATTCAACCCATATACAACGTATTCATCAAGAATAGGTTAAATCTGACTTTATTTTATTGAAAAAAAATCAAATAAATATTTGCTTCCGCTCCCGAATTTTATAATTTTTCATCATATTTTAGCTAAAAGAAAACTTTGCAACAAGAAAGTTGCTATTTCAAGTGTGGTAGGTATTCTAGAATCCAGCCCATGTAGCTTACAATTTACAACGTATTCATCAAGAATAGGTTAAATCTGACTTTATTTTATTGAAAAAAATCAAATAAATATTTGCTTTCGCTCCCGAATTTTATAATTTTTCATCATATTTTAGCTAAAAGAAAACTTTGCAACAAGAAAATTGCGATTTCAAGTGTTGTAGGTATTCTAGAGTCAAGCCCATGTAGCTTACAATATACAACGTATTCATTAAAATGACACCCGAAAATTTAATGTTTATTATCTGATTGGTACCACGTTTTGGTCACCTTTGCATGTAAAATGCTTAAATCCATCCATAATATAGATCCTAAAGCATGAATATGAATGTTTTAACAAAATTATCCTTTTCAAGAATAGGTAAAATCTGACTTTATTTTTGTAAGAAATCATATAAATATTTGCTTCTGCGCAGGAATTTTATAATTCTTTATCATATATTAGCTAAAAGAAAAAATTGCAA
The DNA here is from genome assembly GCA_035578165.1 of Stenolophus ochropezus. Taxonomy (NCBI): domain Eukaryota; kingdom Metazoa; phylum Arthropoda; class Insecta; order Coleoptera; family Carabidae; genus Stenolophus; species Stenolophus ochropezus. Next base: position 229,171 of record JAQOWZ010000107.1, on the reverse strand, counting down.
TAAGAAAATAGCTATTTCAAGTGTAATAGGTATTCTAGAAACCAGCCCATGTAGCTTACAATATACAACGTTTTCATCGAGTATAGATAAAATCTGATTTTATTTTTGTAAAAAGTCATATAAGTATTTGCTTCCGCTCCCGAATTTTATAATTCTTCATCATATTTTAGCTAAAAGAAAACATTGCAACACGAAAATTGCTATTTCAAGTGTGGTAGGTATTCTAGAATCTAGCCTATGAAGCTTACAATATACAACGTATTTATCAAGAAAAGGTAATATCTGACTTTATTTTTGTAAAAAATTATATAAATAATTGCTTCCGCGCCCGAATTTTATAATTTTTTATTATATTTTATCTAAAAGAAAACATTGCAACAAGCAAATTGCTAATTCAAGTGTGGTAGTTATTCTAGAATCAAGCCCATGTAGCTTAAAATATACAACGTATTCATTAAAATGACACCCGGAAATTAAATGTTTATTATCTGATTGGTACCACGTTTTTGTCACTTTTGCATTTCTAGTACTTAAAGCCATCCTTAGTATAGACTCTAAAGCATGAATATCCATTTCAAGAATAGGTAAAATCTGACTTTATTTTTGTAAAAAATCATATAAATATTTGTTTCCGCGCAGGAATTTTATAATTCTTTATTATATTTTAGCTTAAAGAAAACATTGCAACAAGAAAGTTGCTACTTCTAGTGTGGTAGGTATTCTAGAATCCAGCCAATATAGCTTAAAATATACAACATATTCATCAAGAATAGTTAAAATCTGACTTTATTTTTGTAAAAAATCATATAAATATTTGCTTCCGCGCCCGAATTTTATAATTGTTCATCATATTTTAGCTAAAAGAAAACATTGCAACAAGAACATTGCTATTTCAAGTGTGGTAGGTATTCTATAATCCAGCCCATGTAGCGTACAATATACAACGTATTCATTAAAATGACACCAGAAAATTGAATGTTTATTATCTGATAGGTACCACGATCTGGTCACTTTTGCATGCACAATGCTAAAATTATCCATAGTATAGATCCTAAAGCATGAATATGAATGTTTTAACAAAAATATCCATTTCAAGAATATGTAAAATCTGCCTTTATTTTTGTAAAAAATCATAAAAATATTTGCTTCTGCGCTCAAATTTTATAATCCTTCATCATATTTTAGCTAAAAGAAACCATTGCAATAAGAAAGTTGTTATTTCAAGTGTGGTAGGTATGCTAAAATCCAGCCCATGTAGTTTACAATATACAACGTATTCATCAAGAATAGGTAAAATCTGATTTTATTTTTGTAAAAAATCATATAAATATTTGCTTCCGCGCCCGAATTTTATAATTCTTTATCATATTTTAGCTCAAAGAAAACATTGCAACAAGAAAATTGCTATTTCAAGTGTGGTATTTATTCCAGAATCCAGCCCATGTAGCTTACAATTCACAATGTATTCATCAAGAAAAGAAAAAATCTGGCTTTATTTTTGTAAAAAATCATATAAATAATTGCGTCCGCTCCCGAAGTTTATATTTTTTTATCATATTTTAGCTAAAAGAAAACATTGACACAAAAAAAATGCTATTTCAAGTGTGGTAGGTATTCTAGAATCAAGCCCATGTAGCTTACAATATACAACGTATTCATTAAAATGACACCCGAAAATTGAATGTTTATTATCTGATTGGTACCACGTTTTGGTCCCTTTTGCATGTCCAATGCTCAATACCATGCATGGTATAGAACCTAAAGTATGAATATGAATGTTTTAACAAAAATATCCATTTAAAGAACAGGTAAAATCTGACTTTATTTTTGTTAAAATTCATATAAATATTTGCTTCCGCGCCCGAATTTTATAATTCTTCATCATATTTTAGCTAAAAGAAAACATTGCAACAAGAAAGTTGCTATTTCAAGTGTGGTAGGTATTCTAGAATCTAGCCAATATAGCTTACAATATACAAAGTATTCATCAAGAAAAGGAAAAAGATGAATTTCTTTTGTAAAAGATCATATAAATATTTGCTTCCGCGACCGAATTTTATAATTTTTTATCATATTTTAGCTAAAAAAAAAACATTGCAAAAAGAAAATTGCTATTTCAAGTGTGGTAGGTATTCTAGAATCTAGCCAATTTAGCTTACAATATACAACGTATTTATCAAGAAAAGGTAATATCTGACTTTATTTTTGTAAAAAATTATATAAATAATTGCTTCCGCGCCCGAATTTTATAATTTTTTATTATATTTTATCTAAAAGAAAACATTGCAACAAGCAAATTGCTAATTCAAGTGTGGTAGTTATTCTAGAATCAAGCCCATGTAGCTTAAAATATACAACGTATTCATTAAAATGACACCCGGAAATTAAATGTTTATTATCTGATTGGTACCACGTTTTTGTCGCTTTTGCATTTCTAGTACTTAAAGCCATCCTTAGTATAGACTCTAAAGCATGAATATGATTGTTTTAACAAAAATATCCATTTCAAGAATAGGTAAAATCTGACTTTATTTTTGTAAAAAATCATATAAATATTTGTTTCCGCGCAGGAATTTTATAATTCTTTGTTATATTTTAGCTAAAAGAAAACATTGCAACAAGAAAGTTGCTACTTCTAGTGTGGTAGGTATTCTAGAATCCAGCCAATATAGCTTAAAATATACAACATATTCATCAAGAATAGGTAAAATCTGACTTTATTTTTGTAAAAAATCATATAAATATTTGCTTCCGCGCCCGAATTTTATAATTGTTCATCATATTTTAGCTAAAAGAAAACATTGCAACAAGAACATTGCTATTTCAAGTGTGGTAGGTATTCTATAATCCAGCCCATGTAGCGTACAATATACAACGTATTCATTAAAATGACACCAGAAAATTGAATGTTTATTATCTGATAGGTACCACGATCTGGTCACTTTTGCATGCACAATGCTAAAATTATCCATAGTATAGATCCTAAAGCATGAATATGAATGTTTTAACAAAAATATCCATTTCAAGAATAGGTAAAATCTGCCTTTATTTTTGTAAAAAATCATAAAAATATTTGCTTCTGCGCTCAAATTTTATAATCCTTCATCATATTTTAGCTAAAAGAAACCATTGCAATAAGAAAGTTGTTATTTCAAGTGTGGTAGGTATGCTAAAATCCAGCCCATGTAGTTTACAATATACAACGTATTCATCAAGAATAGGTAAAATCTGACTTTATTTTTGTAAAAAATCATATAAATATTTGCTTCCGCGCCCGAATTTTATAATTCTTTATCATATTTTAGCTCAAAGAAAACATTGCAACAAGAAAATTGCTATTTCAAGTGTGGTATTTATTCCAGAATCCAGCCCATGTAGCTTACAATTCACAATGAGTAGGGAAATATAGTATGTTCTGGCTCCCCCGCTCCCCCGCTCATTCTTACAAGAGAGTGTTTAAAGAAAAGGGTGGGTGTTAGCTCAAGCAAGAAGAGAGAGAGAGCGAGAGAGAGAGAAGATTTAGGATAAAGCGATTCTTAATTAATAAAATTGTGTTGGACAAGTTGAAACTTGTGAAATTACATAAACACCTGGGTGATGAGTCATATCCCGCATCTAGTTGAAACATAAGCGTGATCGAAATTTTTTGTTGAAAGGGGTACAATTGTATAATTTCTTTTAAGTAAATGTACGAAAATATAAAAATTTAAATAATTTAAAAACATTTTTCTTTGGTATAAATTATTAAATGGAAAGTTGTTAAGAAGAAGAGCGAATATTTATCAATATATTCGAAACCAAACTAAAACCCTATTTAACCTACGCCACTGAGTACAGTAATCAACAATTTGCAGGCTCGTGTAAAATCGACTTTTTTCGTAAAAGTTCGTGGTATGAGTATATTTTAATTAATTCTTATTAATACATATATCCTCACAGTCGGTGTTTGACATTCTTCCGGTGAGCAGTGAGGTTAGAATCGAGTCGAATACGTTTTCAGCGCTTTCAAATTTTACTTTAATAAATCTAAATATTTCATTGTCTTAAAAGCTACTCATAAAAAGCAAATCAAAATGAGTATATGTAATAACTGTAGAAAAGTTTTTACTAGAAAAGATCATTTAAAGCGTCATGTAAAGATGTGTAGTAAAATTGCAAACCAATACAAGTGTATGTTATGCGGTATAAAGTTTACTCGCGATGACAGTCTCACAAGACATGTTAGAAAATATCATTCTAGCATTCAACTATGTGAAACTTGCGGATTACAATTTACTAATGGTAAAGAATTTTTGAATCATAAACATGACAATAAAGAACCATTAACGAAGAAAATAAAATTAATAAATAAACAGTTAATAGCAACAAAAGAGCAAAATCTTAATACGTTATTAGAGTGTGAGGAATGTAATGAAAAATTTTCAACTCGTATAAAATTCGCCGGTCACTTAAGATCTCAAAAACATATCAGTACAACAATTAAACATTTTAAAGATGATATTGTTGAAATTTGTTCTGGCTTCAAAAAACGAATAGTGAGTTACCGTATAAACGGATCAGGAATTAATATTGATAAATTTCTATATAACACAAAAGATACTGTTTATAATTTAATAAAGACAATAATACAATCGCATAATTCTGGGATTAAATTTAATATTGAATTTTATGCGTATTTTATGAATAATAAGAACATCGGTGAATTAAAATCGTTTAATACTAAGTTTGAAGTTTTAACCCAATCAGGATATTATTTTTCAGATATTTATGATAAGATGTGTGCTTCAATTAAAACAAAATGTGAAGAATTTCAGGAGCGCGATTCAGGTTGGGCATTTAAAGAAATTTCGCATTTAGAAGTTAATATTAATCTGTACAAGCCAATACGAGGCTCTTCATACGTTGAACTTCCAAAACAAATTAAAGACAAACATGCTTGTATTAACATTCAAAATACTGATGATTACTGTTTCTTATGGGCTGTAGTTTCCGCTCTATATCCGGCAAATAAAAATTCAGATAGAGTGTCATCTTACCCGCATTTTTCTAAAATTATAAAGTATGAAGGATTAGACTTTCCAATGAAAGTAAATGATATACCAAAATTTGAAAATTTAAACAATATGTCTATAAATTTGTATGGTTTAGAATATAAGCATGAATCTAAAAAGTATGTTATAGTTGGTCCAATTTATCATACAAAAAAGGTTCAACAAACACATATTAACTTATTATATCTTGATGAAGGTAATAAAAATCATTATGTATGGATTAAAGATTTATCTAGATTAGTACGAAGTCAAATATCAACTCATTGCAATAAAAAATATATTTGTAACGGATGCTTAATATTTTTTTCAACGGAAGAAGCTTTAAAACAACATACTTTAAACGATTGTAATAAAGTCTATACCATTATGCCCACAAGTGAATTAGTTTTAGATAAAAATGGTAACATGACTCCGGGAAATATATTAAAATTTCAAAATTATGAGCGAAAAATGCGCATTCCATTTGTAGTCTACGCAGACTTTGAATCTTTACAAAAACCTTTTAATACATGTTCATCTAACCCTGATACTAGTTATACGAACAAAACTCACATTCATGTTCCATATAGTTTCGCTTATAACATAAAATGTTCATATGACGAATCTTTAAGTAAATTTTATACTTATACAGGAGAAGATTGTTCAAAAGTGTTTGTGGAGCAGCTTTGCGCTAATGTTATTAGAATTTATAAAGACTATTTAAGAAAAGTACAAAAAATGTCAAAATTAACTGATAATGAGCAGCTCATATTTGATACAGCTACTTTATGTCATATTTGTGAAAAACCTTTAAATGAAATAGACAAAGTTGCAGACCATGATCATTTGACCTCAAAATTTGTAGGTGTTGCTCATTCAGTGTGTAATTTAAATTATAAAATTCCAAAAATGATTCCAGTTTTCTTCCATAATTTATCAAACTATGATTCACATCTTTTTATAAAAGAGTTTGGTTGCGATGAAGAAAAAATTGATATTATACCTGAAAATAAGGAAAAGTATATAGCTTTCACAAAAAATATACGTGTAGGTGAATATGAAAATACGAAAGGTATTCAAAATAAAATTTATATGAAATTAAGATTTGCGGATTCATTTAGATTTATGACTAGCTCTTTAGAAAAACTTGCCGAGAATTTAAAAGATGAACAGTGTAAAGAAGTAAGAAAATTTTTCCCCATTGAGGATCAATTTAAGTTACTACGAAGAAAAGGTGTATTCCCATATAAATATATGGTTTCATTCGAAAGGTTAAAAGAAACCTCACTTCCGCATATGGAACACTTTAATGATAGTTTAAATAATAATTATGTAACGAAAGAAGAATATAAACACGCTGAAAATGTGTGGAATACGTTTGACTGTAGAAATTTAAAAGAATACTCAGATTTATACTTAAAAACAGACGTTTTACTTCTTACAGATATATTTGAACAATTTCGCAATGTTTGTATAACCGCTTATCAACTTGATCCTGCTCATTATTTTACGATAGCAGGCCTTAGCTGGGATGCCATGTTGCGTATTACGGGAATCGAATTAGAACTACTTACTGATATAGATATGTATCACTTTATGCAGAAGGGTATCAGAGGTGGTATTTGCCAAGCTGCACGTAGATATGCGAAAGCCAACAATAAATATATTTCAGACTATAATAAAAATTTACCAAGTACTTACATAACATACTGGGATGCAAATAATTTATACGGTTGGGCTCTTTCACAATTGATGCCATACAAAGGCTTTAAATGGTTAAGTAAAAATGAAATTTCAAATTTAGATCTTTCCAAACTTGATGATAATTCACCTACCGGTTACTTTCTGGAAGTTGATATTGAATACCCAAAATTGTTACACAACTTACACAATGACTTACCTTTCTTTGCTGAAAGTATACTGCCACCAAAATCTAAGTTTAATTTTAAAAAACTTATTCCAAACTTATATAATAAGACAAAATATGTTGTCCATTACCGCAACTTAAAGCAAGCATTAAAGCATGGTTTAAAAATTAAACAAATTCATAGAGTTATACAGTTTGAACAATCGGCCTGGTTGAAAAAATATATAGATTTAAATACTTCCAAACGTCAGGCTGCTAAAAATGATTTTGAAAAGAGCTTTTACAAGTTATTGAATAACGCTGTTTTCGGTAAAACAATGGAAAATGTTGACAAAAGGGTTGATGTAAAGTTAGTAAATCACTGGGATGATATTGGTCGTAGATTAGGAGCTCAAAGACTGCTTGCTAAACCAAATATGAAGAGTGTTTCAGTATTTTCAGAAAATTTAGTTGCCATACAATTTGAAAAATTAAAAGTTGTATACAATAAACCTATTTACATAGGATTTTCTGTTTTAGAACTTTCAAAATTATTAATGTATGAATTCTTCTATGATTTTCTGAAACCAAAATACAGTGATCGTGTTTCATTATGCTACTGTGACACTGATAGTTTTGTATTATTAATTCATACAGATGACGTTTACCAAGATATAAAAGAAAACATAGAAAAATTTGATACAAGTAACTTAAGTCCTAACAACCAATTTGAAATACCTTTGAAAAATAAAGCAGCACTAGGTCTTATGAAAGATGAATTAGGAGGAAAATTAATGTTTGAATTTATAGCTCTTCGCCCGAAAATGTATGTCTACTGTACAGCAGAAGATCATGAAGATTGGAAGAAGAAAGCCAAGGGGGTGAAGAAATGTGTTGTTAACCATAATTTAACTGGTGACCATTATAAACAATGTTTGTTTCATAATGACATTATTTATCAAAAACAATACACATTCAGAAATTACAAACATATGATATACACTGTGGAACAATGTAAGAGAGCACTCACCTTCAATGATGATAAACGATTTATATGTTCTGATGGTATTGCCACATTAGCTTGGGGTCATTATTCAATAGATGACTGAGGTTATAAATATTAGGAAAACTATGTACTGTTAGCTAGTATATAATAAACTATCATTATGTTCACATGTTCTGATTGCTTCACAGTATTTACATACAAAAGTGGTTTCAGTAGATATCGAGCTTGTATCCATGGAAATCAAAAACTTTCGTTATGAAAGATGTTCGAAAATAGTCGCAAGAAGAGATTATTCCAAGCGTCATATGTTAACACTTAAGAAGAAGAAGAACGATTACGATCCTAATGAAGCAGTTAATTGTTTAAGAATACTTTTTGAGACATGTTACTCCGAAAAATCCATAATTAATAAGATTACACATACATAATATTATAAAATAGGTATTAAAATGTGGAAATAATGTACTAAATATGTGAAATTAAAATAAAGTATATACCAACAAACACAACTGAACTTTAATGAAATAAACCTATCTAATCCTATCTTCATAAACAAACACAATTTAAAATCAATCCATTTATTTGTTAGACAAGTTCTGGTGACCTATTTAAACAGGTGAACAGCATTATATTTTAAATTTATAAATGATCCGGTTGTTATTTAGATAAACTGAGTGTATTTGCTTTATTGATTATAAATCTGCTATTAGATTATAGGATTCCTTGTTTTTTTTTAAAGGCTGTTAGTTTACAGTATTGATTGAGCCCACATTTAAACATGTCTTAATTTATACACCCTTCATTTTTTTATATATATAATTTAGAGTAACGGTGTGTGCGTTCTCTAAATCTAGTAGATGACAACTTGAGTTGGGTGAAAAACACCTGGGGATGCATCTATGTCAGATACACAGTTTTACCTGTTTCTTTAAATAACAGCTGTAATAATTACCTGTTTATAACCTTGAACCTGTTTTACAAAATGTCGTGTGTTTTAAATTGTTCAAACGGTTTAACATGCTTTATTGATTGTAAATATGCTATTAGATTATATAAATCCTTATCCTAGAAAAGACTGTTAGTTTGCAGTATTGATTAAGCCCACATTTGAACATAATTCTTAATTTATGCACCCTTCATATTTTATATATAATTAACAGTACGGTATGTAAGTTCTCTAAAATCTAGTGAATGAACACTTGAGGATTGGTGACAAACACCTGAGGATGCGTCTATGCCAGGCGCGCTCTTAGGTTAGTGCTCTGCTGGGTGATTCCAACCACGTGTGTGATGCTCTGATATGTACATATACGTTCCTTAGATTAGTGTAATATATTTCGCGCAACAATTACGATTCCAATCATTTGATCGTTTAATAATACTTCTTGAGACATAGAAAAAAATGTATTGTATAAAATGTTAATAAATTACACATAATAAGTATACACAATTGATATTTAAATAATTAACTCCATCTGATCATACATTTATAAACAGAAACAACTTCAAATCAATCTATTTCGTTGATCCAGTTCTGCTAACCTATTTAATTAAATAAATAGCATGCGCGTATGGCAGGTGCATTCTTTAGGTCAGTGTTATGGTGGATAACTCGAACTACATATATGATGTTGTGGGATTGGTGTCTACAAGGGTTAAAACGTGCAAACCTACATATGACATATGTATTCCTTAGGTCTATTCCTAATAAAACAGCTTTATAAACAGGTCTGTTCTTAAAAAAAAACAGCTTTATAAACAGGTCTGTTCTTAAAAAACAGCTTCACAAACAGGTCTGTTCTTAAAAAAACAGCTTTATAAACAGGTCTGTTCTTAAAAACAGCTTTATAAACAGGTCTGTTCTTAAAAACAGCTTTATAAACAGGTCTGTTCTTAAAAAAACAGCTTTATAAACAGGTCTGTTTTTAAAAACAGCTTTATAAACAGGTGTGTTCTTAAAAACAGCTTTACAAACAGGTCAGTTCTTAAAAAAAACAACTTTATAAACAGGTCTGTTCTTAAAAACAGCTTTATAAACAGGTTTCGCTGTTTTATTAGGAATAGACCTAAGGAATACATATGTCATATGTAGGTTTGCACGTTTTAACCCTTGTAGACACCAATCCCACAACATCATATATGTAGTTCGAGTTATCCACCATAACACTGACCTAAAGAATGCACCTGCCATACGCGCATGCTATTTATTTAATTAAATAGGTTAGCAGAACTGGATCAACGAAATAGATTGATTTGAAGTTGTTTCTGTTTATAAATGTATGATCAGATGGAGTTAATTATTTAAATATCAATTGTGTATACTTATTATGTGTAATTTATTAACATTTTATACAATACATTTTTTTCTATGTCTCAAGAAGTATTATTAAACGATCAAATGATTGGAATCGTAATTGTTGCGCGAAATATATTACACTAATCTAAGGAACGTATATGTACATATCAGAGCATCACACACGTGGTTGGAATCACCCAGCAGAGCACTAACCTAAGAGCGCGCCTGGCATAGACGCATCCTCAGGTGTTTGTCACCAATCCTCAAGTGTTCATTCACTAGATTTTAGAGAACTTACATACCGTACTGTTAATTATATATAAAATATGAAGGGTGCATAAATTAAGAATTATGTTCAAATGTGGGCTTAATCAATACTGCAAACTAACAGTCTTTTCTAGGATAAGGATTTATATAATCTAATAGCATATTTACAATCAATAAAGCATGTTAAACCGTTTGAACAATTTAAAACACACGACATTTTGTAAAACAGGTTCAAGGTTATAAACAGGTAATTATTACAGCTGTTATTTAAAGAAACAGGTAAAACTGTGTATCTGACATAGATGCATCCCCAGGTGTTTTTCACCCAACTCAAGTTGTCATCTACTAGATTTAGAGAACGCACACACCGTTACTCTAAATTATATATATAAAAAAATGAAGGGTGTATAAATTAAGACATGTTTAAATGTGGGCTCAATCAATACTGTAAACTAACAGCCTTTAAAAAAAAACAAGGAATCCTATAATCTAATAGCAGATTTATAATCAATAAAGCAAATACACTCAGTTTATCTAAATAACAACCGGATCATTTATAAATTTAAAATATAATGCTGTTCACCTGTTTAAATAGGTCACCAGAACTTGTCTAACAAATAAATGGATTGATTTTAAATTGTGTTTGTTTATGAAGATAGGATTAGATAGGTTTATTTCATTAAAGTTCAGTTGTGTTTGTTGGTATATACTTTATTTTAATTTCACATATTTAGTACATTATTTCCACATTTTAATACCTATTTTATAATATTATATATGTGTAATCTTATTAATTATGGATTTTTCGGAGTAACATGTCTCAAAAAGTATTCTTAAACAATTAACTGCTTCATTAGGATCGTAATCGTTCTTCTTCTTCTTAAGTGTTAACATATGACGCTTGGAATAATCTCTTCTTGCGACTATTTTCGAACATCTTTCATAACGAAAGTTTTTGATTTCCATGGATACAAGCTCGATATCTACTGAAACCACTTTTGTATGTAAATACTGTGAAGCAATCAGAACATGTGAACATAATGATAGTTTATTATATACTAGCTAACAGTACATAGTTTTCCTAATATTTATAACCTCAGTCATCTATTGAATAATGACCCCAAGCTAATGTGGCAATACCATCAGAACATATAAATCGTTTATCATCATTGAAGGTGAGTGCTCTCTTACATTGTTCCACAGTGTATATCATATGTTTGTAATTTCTGAATGTGTATTGTTTTTGATAAATAATGTCATTATGAAACAAACATTGTTTATAATGGTCACCAGTTAAATTATGGTTAACAACACATTTCTTCACCCCCTTGGCTTTCTTCTTCCAATCTTCATGATCTTCTGCTGTACAGTAGGCATACATTTTCGGGCGAAGAGCTATAAATTCAAACATTAATTTTCCTCCTAATTCATCTTTCATAAGACCTAGAGCTGCTTTATTTTTCAAAGGTATTTCAAATTGGTTGTTAGGACTTAAGTTACTTGTATCAAATTTTTCTATGTTTTCTTTTATATCTTGGTAAACGTCATCTGTATGAATTAATAATACAAAACTATCAGTGTCACAGTAGCATAATGAAACACGATCACTGTATTTTGGTTTCAGAAAATCATAGAAGAATTCATACATTAATAATTTTGAAAGTTCTAAAACAGAAAATCCTATGTAAATAGGTTTATTGTATACAACTTTTAATTTTTCAAATTGTATGGCAACTAAATTTTCTGAAAATACTGAAACACTCTTCATATTTGGTTTAGCAAGCAGTCTTTGAGCTCCTAATCTACGACCAATATCATCCCAGTGATTTACTAACTTTACATCAACCCTTTTGTCAACATTTTCCATTGTTTTACCGAAAACAGCGTTATTCAATAACTTGTAAAAGCTCTTTTCAAAATCATTTTTAGCAGCCTGACGTTTGGAAGTATTTAAATCTATATATTTTTTCAACCAGGCCGATTGTTCAAACTGTATAACTCTATGAATTTGTTTAATTTTTAAACCATGCTTTAATGCTTGCTTTAAGTTGCGGTAATGGACAACATATTTTGTCTTATTATATAAGTTTGGAATAAGTTTTTTAAAATTAAACTTAGATTTTGGTGGCAGTATACTTTCAGCAAAGAAAGGTAAGTCATTGTGTAAGTTGTGTAACAATTTTGGGTATTCAATATCAACTTCCAGAAAGTAACCGGTAGGTGAATTATCATCAAGTTTGGAAAGATCTAAATTTGAAATTTCATTTTTACTTAACCATTTAAAGCCTTTGTATGGCATCAATTGTGAAAGAGCCCAACCGTATAAATTATTTGCATCCCAGTATGTTATGTAAGTACTTGGTAAATTTTTATTATAGTCTGAAATATATTTATTGTTGGCTTTCGCATATCTACGTGCAGCTTGGCAAATACCACCTCTGATACCCTTCTGCATAAAGTGATACATATCTATATCAGTAAGTAGTTCTAATTCGATTCCCGTAATACGCAACATGGCATCCCAGCTAAGGCCTGCTATCGTAAAATAATGAGCAGGATCAAGTTGATAAGCGGTTATACAAACATTGCGAAATTGTTCAAATATATCTGTAAGAAGTAAAACGTCTGTTTTTAAGTATAAATCTGAGTATTCTTTTAAATTTCTACAGTCAAACGTATTCCACACATTTTCAGCGTGTTTATATTCTTCTTTCGTTACATAATTATTATTTAAACTATCATTAAAGTGTTCCATATGCGGAAGTGAGGTTTCTTTTAACCTTTCGAATGAAACCATATATTTATATGGGAATACACCTTTTCTTCGTAGTAACTTAAATTGATCCTCAATGGGGAAAAATTTTCTTACTTCTTTACACTGTTCATCTTTTAAATTCTCGGCAAGTTTTTCTAAAGAGCTAGTCATAAATCTAAATGAATCCGCAAATCTTAATTTCATATAAATTTTATTTTGAATACCTTTCGTATTTTCATATTCACCTACACGTATATTTTTTGTGAAAGCTATATACTTTTCCTTATTTTCAGGTATAATATCAATTTTTTCTTCATCGCAACCAAACTCTTTTATAAAAAGATGTGAATCATAGTTTGATAAATTATGGAAGAAAACTGGAATCATTTTTGGAATTTTATAATTTAAATTACACACTGAATGAGCAACACCTACAAATTTTGAGGTCAAATGATCATGGTCTGCAACTTTGTTTATTTCATTTAAAGGTTTTTCACAAATATGACATAAAGTAGCTGTATCAAATATGAGCTGCTCATTATCAGTTAATTTTGACATTTTTTGTACTTTTCTTAAATAGTCTTTATAAATTCTAATAACATCAGCGCAAAGCTGCTCCACAAACACTTTTGAACAATCTTCTCCTGTATAAGTATAAAATTTACTTAAAGATTCGTCATATGAACATTTTATGTTATAAGCGAAACTATATGGAACATGAATGTGAGTTTTGTTCGTATAACTAGTATCAGGGTTAGATGAACATGTATTAAAAGGTTTTTGTAAAGATTCAAAGTCTGCGTAGACTACAAATGGAATGCGCATTTTTCGCTCATAATTTTGAAATTTTAATATATTTCCCGGAGTCATGTTACCATTTTTATCTAAAACTAATTCACTTGTGGGCATAATGGTATAGACTTTATTACAATCGTTTAAAGTATGTTGTTTTAAAGCTTCTTCCGTTGAAAAAAATATTAAGCATCCGTTACAAATATATTTTTTATTGCAATGAGTTGATATTTGACTTCGTACTAATCTAGATAAATCTTTAATCCATACATAATGATTTTTATTACCTTCATCAAGATATAATAAGTTAATATGTGTTTGTTGAACCTTTTTTGTATGATAAATTGGACCAACTATAACATACTTTTTAGATTCATGCTTATATTCTAAACCATACAAATTTATAGACATATTGTTTAAATTTTCAAATTTTGGTATATCATTTACTTTCATTGGAAAGTCTAATCCTTCATACTTTATAATTTTAGAAAAATGCGGGTAAGATGACACTCTATCTGAATTTTTATTTGCCGGATATAGAGCGGAAACTACAGCCCATAAGAAACAGTAATCATCAGTATTTTGAATGTTAATACAAGCATGTTTGTCTTTAATTTGTTTTGGAAGTTCAACGTATGAAGAGCCTCGTATTGGCTTGTACAGATTAATATTAACTTCTAAATGCGAAATTTCTTTAAATGCCCAACCTGAATCGCGCTCCTGAAATTCTTCACATTTTGTTTTAATTGAAGCACACATCTTATCATAAATATCTGAAAAATAATATCCTGATTGGGTTAAAACTTAAAACTTAGTATTAAACGATTTTAATTCACCGATGTTCTTATTATTCATAAAATACGCATAAAATTCAATATTAAATTTAATCCCAGAATTATGCGATTGTATTATTGTCTTTATTAAATTATAAACAGTATCTTTTGTGTTATATAGAAATTTATCAATATTAATTCCTGATCCGTTTATACGGTAACTCACTATTCGTTTTTTGAAGCCAGAACAAATTTCAACAATATCATCTTTAAAATGTTTAATTGTTGTACTGATATGTTTTTGAGATCTTAAGTGACCGGCGAATTTTATACGAGTTGAAAATTTTTCATTACATTCCTCACACTCTAATAACGTATTAAGATTTTGCTCTTTTGTTGCTATTAACTGTTTATTTATTAATTTTATTTTCTTCGTTAATGGTTCTTTATTGTCATGTTTATGATTCAAAAATTCTTTACCATTAGTAAATTGTAATCCGCAAGTTTCACATAGTTGAATGCTAGAATGATATTTTCTAACATGTCTTGTGAGACTGTCATCGCGAGTAAACTACTCTGAGATAGCGCGTCACTTGTATTGGTTTGCAATTTTACTACACATCTTTACATGACGCTTTAAATGATCTTTTCTAGTAAAAACTTTTCTACAGTTATTACATATACTCATTTTGATTTGCTTTTTATGAGTAGCTTTTAAGACAATGAAATATTTAGATTTATTAAAGTAAAATTTGAAAGCGCTGAAAACGTATTCGACTCGATTCTAACCTCACTGCTCACCGGAAGAATGTCAAACACCGACTGTGAGGATATATGTATTAATAAGAATTAATTAAAATATACTCATACCACGAACTTTTACGAAAAAAGTCGATTTTACACGAGCCTGCAAATTGTTGATTACTGTACTCAGTGGCGTAGGTTAAATAGGGTTTTAGTTTGGTTTCGAATATATTGATAAATATTCGCTCTTCTTCTTAACAACTTTCCATTTAATAATTTATACCAAAGAAAAATGTTTTTAAATTATTTAAATTTTTATATTTTCGTACATTTACTTAAAAGAAATTATACAATTGTACCCCTTTCAACAAAAAATTTCGATCACGCTTATGTTTCAACTAGATGCGGGATATGACTCATCACCCAGGTGTTTATGTAATTTCACAAGTTTCAACTTGTCCAACACAATTTTATTAATTAAGAATCGCTTTATCCTAAATCTTCTCTCTCTCTCGCTCTCTCTCTCTTCTTGCTTGAGCTAACACCCACCCTTTTCTTTAAACACTCTCTTGTAAGAATGAGCGGGGGAGCGGGGGAGCCAGAACATACTATATTTCCCTACTCATTGTGAATTGTAAGCTACATGGGCTGGATTCTGGAATAAATACCACACTTGAAATAGCAATTTTCTTGTTGCAATGTTTTCTTTGAGCTAAAATATGATAAAGAATTATAAAATTCGAGCGCGGAAGCAAATATTTATATGATTTTTTACAAAAATAAAGTCAGATTTTACCTATTCTTGATGAATACGTTGTATATTGTAAACTACATGGGCTGGATTTTAGCATACCTACCACACTTGAAATAACAACTTTCTTATTGCAATGGTTTCTTTTAGCTAAAATATGATGAAGGATTATAAAATTTGAGCGCAGAAGCAAATATTTTTATGATTTTTTACAAAAATAAAGGCAGATTTTACCTATTCTTGAAATGGATATTTTTGTTAAAACATTCATATTCATGCTTTAGGATCTATACTATGGATAATTTTAGCATTGTGCATGCAAAAGTGACCAGATCGTGGTACCTATCAGATAATAAACATTCAATTTTCTGGTGTCATTTTAATGAATACGTTGTATATTGTACGCTACATGGGCTGGATTATAGAATACCTACCACACTTGAAATAGCAATGTTCTTGTTGCAATGTTTTCTTTTAGCTAAAATATGATGAACAATTATAAAATTCGGGCGCGGAAGCAAATATTTATATGATTTTTTACAAAAATAAAGTCAGATTTTACCTATTCTTGATGAATATGTTGTATATTTTAAGCTATATTGGCTGGATTCTAGAATACCTACCACACTAGAAGTAGCAACTTTCTTGTTGCAATGTTTTCTTTTAGCTAAAATATAACAAAGAATTATAAAATTCCTGCGCGGAAACAAATATTTATATGATTTTTTACAAAAATAAAGTCAGATTTTACCTATTCTTGAAATGGATATTTTTGTTAAAACAATCATATTCATGCTTTAGAGTCTATACTAAGGATGGCTTTAAGTACTAGAAATGCAAAAGCGACAAAAACGTGGTACCAATCAGATAATAAACATTTAATTTCCGGGTGTCATTTTAATGAATACGTTGTATATTTTAAGCTACATGGGCTTGATTCTAGAATAACTACCACACTTGAATTAGCAATTTGCTTGTTGCAATGTTTTCTTTTAGATAAAATATAATAAAAAATTATAAAATTCGGGCGCGGAAGCAATTATTTATATAATTTTTTACAAAAATAAAGTCAAATATTACCTTTTCTTGATAAATACGTTGTATATTGTAAGCTAAATTGGCTAGATTCTAGAATACCTACCACACTTGAAATAGCAATTTTCTTTTTGCAATGTTTTTTTTTTAGCTAAAATATGATAAAAAATTATAAAATTCGGTCGCGGAAGCAAATATTTATATGATCTTTTACAAAAGAAATTCATCTTTTTCCTTTTCTTGATGAATACTTTGTATATTGTAAGCTATATTGGCTAGATTCTAGAATACCTACCACACTTGAAATAGCAACTTTCTTGTTGCAATGTTTTCTTTTATTTTAACAAAAATAAAGTCAGATTTTACCTGTTCTTTAAATGGATATTTTTGTTAAAACATTCATATTCATACTTTAGGTTCTATACCATGCATGGTATTGAGCATTGGACATGCAAAAGGGACCAAAACGTGGTACCAATCAGATAATAAACATTCAATTTTCGGGTGTCATTTTAATGAATACGTTGTATATTGTAAGCTACATGGGCTTGATTCTAGAATACCTACCACACTTGAAATAGCTTTTTTTTTGTGTCAATGTTTTCTTTTAGCTAAAATATGATAAAAAAATATAAACTTCGGGAGCGGACGCAATTATTTATATGATTTTTTACAAAAATAAAGCCAGATTTTTTCTTTTCTTGATGAATACATTGTGAATTGTAAGCTACATGGGCTGGATTCTGGAATAAATACCACACTTGAAATAGCAATTTTCTTGTTGCAATGTTTTCTTTGAGCTAAAATATGATAAAGAATTATAAAATTCGGGCGCGGAAGCAAATATTTATATGATTTTTTACAAAAATAAAATCAGATTTTACCTATTCTTGATGAATACGTTGTATATTGTAGGCTACATTTGCTGGATTCTGGAATACCTACCACACTTGAAATAGCAATTTTCTTGTTGCAATGTTTTCTTTTAGCTAATATATGATAAAGAATTATAAAATTCAAGCGCAGGAGCAAATATTTACATGATTTTTAACAAAAATAATGTCAGATTTTGCCTATTATTGATGAATACGTTGTATATTTTAAGCTACATGGGCAGGATTCTAGAATACCTACTACACTTGAAATAGCAATTTTCTTGTTGCAATGTTTTCTTTTAGCTAAAATATGATAAAAAATTATAAAATTCTGGCGCGGAAGCAAATATATATGATTTTTTACAAAAATAAACTTAGATTTTACCCTTTCTTGATGAATACATTGTATATTGTAAGCTACATGTGCTAGATTCTAAAACACCTACCACACTTCAAATAGCAATTTTCTTGTTGCTATGTTTTCTTTTAGCTAAAATATGAAGAAGAATTATAAAATTCGGGCGCGGAAGCAAATATTTATATGATTTTTTACAAAAATAAACTTAGATTTTACCCTTTCTTGATGAATACGTTGTATATTGTAAGCTACATATTCTTGATTCTAGAATACCTACCACACTTGAAATAGCAATTTTCTTGTTGCAATGTTTTCTTTTAGCTAAAATATGAAGAAGAATTATAAAATTCGGGCGCGGAAGCAAATATTTATATGATTTTTTACAAAAATAAAGTCAGATTTTACCTATTCTTCATGAATACGGTGTATATTGTAAGCTACATGAGCTGGATTCTGGAATACCTACCACACTTGAAATAGCAATTTTCTTGTTGCAATGTTTTCTTTTAGCTAAAATATGATGAAGAATTATAAAACTCGGGCGCAGAAGCAAATATTTATATGATTTTTTACAAAAATAAAGTCAGATTTTACCTATTCTTGAAATGGATATTTTTCTTAAAACATTCATATTCATGCTTTAGGATCTATACTATTGATGGATTTAAGCATTGGACATGCAAAAGTGACCAAAACGTGGTACCAATCAGATAAGAAACATTCAATTTTCGGGTGTCATTTTAATAAATACGTTGTATATTGTAAGCTACATGAGATAGATTCTAGAATACCCACCACACTTGAAATAGCACTTTTCTTGTTGCATTGTTTTCTTTTAACTAAAATATGATGAAAAATGATAAAATTCGGGTGCGAAAGCAAATATATATGATTTTTTACAAAAATAAACACAAATTTTACCTTTACTTGATGAATACGTTGTATATTGTAAGCTACAAGTGCTGGATTCTGGAATACCTACCACACTTGAAATAGCAATTATCTTGTTGCAATGTTTTTTTTGAACTAATATATGATAAAGAATTATAAAATTCGAGCGGCGAAGGAAATATATATGATTTTTTACAAAAATAAACTCAGATTTTACCTTTTCTTGATGAATACGTTGTATATTGTAAGCTACATGGGCTGGATTCTGGAATACCTACCACACTTGAAATAGCAATTTTCTTGTTGCAATGTTTTCTTTTAGCTAAAATATGATGAAGAATTATAAAATTCGGGCGCGGAAGCAAATATTTATATGATTTTTACAAAAATAAAGTCAGATTTTACCTATTCTTGAAATGGATATTTTTCTTAAAACATTCATATTCATGCTTTAGGATGTATACTATAGATGGTTTTAAGCATTGGATAGCATAAGTGACCAAACGTGGTACCAATCAGATAATAAACTTTAAATATTCGGGTGACATTTTAATAAATACGTTGTATATTGTAAGCCACATGGGCTGGATTCTAGAATAACTACCACACTTGAAATAGCAATTGTCTTGTTGCATTGTTTTCTTTTAGCTAAAATATGATGAAGAATTATGAAATTCGGGCGCGGAAGCAAATATTTATTTGATTTTTTACAGAAATAATGTCAGACTTTACCTATTCTTGTTGAATACATTGTATATGGTAAGCTACATGGGCTGGATTCTAGAATACCTACCACACTTGAAATAGCAATTTTCTAGTTGCATTGTTTTCTTTTAGCTAAAATATGATGAAGAATTATAAAATTCGGGCGCGGAAGCAAATATTTATTTGATTTTTTACAAAAATAAAGTCAGATTTTACCTATTATTGATGAATACGTTGTATATTGTAAGCTACATGGGCAGGATTCTAGAATACCTACCACACTTGAAATAGCAATTTTCTTGTTGCAATGTTTTCTTTTAGCTTAAATATGATAAAGAATTATAAAATTCGGACGCAGAAGCAAATAATTATATGATTTATTACAAAAATAAATTCAGATTTTACCTATTCTTGATGAATACGTTGTATATTGTAAGCTACATGGGCTGGATTCTAGAATACCTACCACACTTGAAATAGGAATTTTCTTGTTGCAATGTTTTCTTTTAGCTAAAATATGATGAAGAATTATAAAATTCGGACGCGGAGGCAAATATTTATATGATTTGTTACAAAAATAAACTCTGATTTTACCTACTCTTGATAAATACGTTGTATATTTTAAGCTACATGGGCTGGATTCTAGAATACCTACCACAGTTGAAATAGCAATTTTCGTGTTGCAATGTTTTCTTTTAGCTAAAATATAATGAAGAATTATTAAATTCGGGAGCAGAAGCAAATATTTATATGATTGTTTACAAAAATAAAGTCAGATTTTACCTATTCTTGATGAATACGTTGTATATTGTAAGCTACATGGGCTGGGTTCTAGAATACCTACCACACTTGAAATAGCACTTTTGTTGTCGCAATGTTTTTTTTAGCTAAAATATGATGAAGATTTATAAAATTCGGGCGCGAAAGCAAATATTTATATGTTTTTTTACAAAAATAAAGTCAGATTTTACCTTTTCTTGCTGAATACGTTGTATATTGTAAGCTACATGGGCTGGATTCTAGAATACCTACTACACTTGAAATAGCAGTTTTTTTGTTGCAATGTTTTCTTTTAGCTAAAATATGATGAAGAATTATAAAATTTGGGCGCGGAAGCAAATATTTATATGATTTTTTTACAAAAATATAGTCTGATTTTAACCATTCTTGAAATGGATATTTTTGTTAAAACATTCATATTCATGCGTTAGGATCTATACTATGGATAATTTTAGTATTGGACATGCAAAAGTGACCAAAACGTGGTACCAATCAGATAATAAACGTTCAATTTTCGGGTGTCAATTTAATGAATACGTTGTACATTGTAAGCTACATTGGCAGGATTCTAGAATACCTACCACACTGTAAATAGCAATTTTCTTGTTGCAATGTTTTCTTTTAGCTAAAATATGATAAAGAATTATAAAATTTGGGCGCGGAAGCAAATATATATATGATTTTTTACAAAAATAAAGTCAGATTTTACCTATTCTTAGAATGGGAATTTTTGTTAAAACATACATATTCATGCTTTAGGATCTATACTATAGATAATTTTAGCTTGGACATACAAAAGTGACCAAAACGTGGTACCAATCAGATAATAAACATTCATTTTTTTGGTGTGTTATTAATGAATACGTTGTATATTGTAAGCTACATGGGCTGGATTTTACAATACCTCCCACACTTGAAATAGCAATTTTCTTCTTGCAATGTTTTCTTTTAGCTAAATTATGATAAAGAATTATAAAATTCGGGCGCGGAAGCAAATATTTATATGAATTTTTACAAAAATAAAGTCAGATTTTATCTATTCTTGAAATGGATATTTTTGTTAAAACATTCATATTCATGCTTTAGGATCTATACTATGGATAATTTTAGCATTGGGCATGCAAAAGTGACCAGAACATGGTACCAATCAGATAATAAACACTAAATATTCGGGTGTCATTTTAATAAATACGTTGTATATTGTAAACTACATGGGCAGGATTCTAGAATACCTACCACACTTGAAATAGCAACTTTCTTGTTGCAATGTTTTCTTTTAGCTAAAATATGATGAAGATTTATAAATTTCGGGCGCAAAAGCAAATATTTATATGATTTTTTACAAAAAATAAGTCAGATTTTACCTTTTCTTGGTGAATACGTTGTATATTGAAAGCTACATGGGCTAGATTCTAGAATACCTACTACACTTGAAATAGCAACTTTCTTGTTGCAATGTTTTCTTTTAGCTAAAATATGATGAACAATTATAAAATTTGGGCGCGGAAGCAAATATTTATATGATTTTTTACAAAAATAATGTCAGATTTTAACTATTCTTGTAATGGATATTTTTGTTAAAATATTCATATTCATGCTTTAGGATCTATACTATAGATAATTTTTGCTTGGACATACAAAAGTGACCAAAACGTGCTACCAATCAGATAATACACATTCATTTTTTTGGTGTGTCTTTAATGAATACGTTGTATATTGTAAGCTACATGGGTTGGATTCTAGAATACCTATCACACTTGAAATAGCAATTTTCTTCTTGCAATGTTTTCTTTTAGCTAAAATATGATGAAGAATTATAAAATTCGGGCGAGGAAGCAAATATTTATATGATTTGTTACAAAAATAAGGTCTGATTTTTCCTACTCTTGATAAATACGTTGTATATTGTAAGCTGCATGGGCTGGATTCTAGAATACCTACCACACTTGAAATAGCAATTTTCTTGTTTTAATGTTTTCTTTTAGCTGAAATATGATGAAGAATTATAAAATTCGGGCGCGGAAGCTAATATTTATATAATTTTTTACAAAAATAATGTCAGATTTTACCTTTTCTTGATGAATAAGTTGAATATTGTAAGCTACATGGGCTGGATTTTAGAATACCTACCACACTTGAAATAGCAATTTTCTTGTTGCAATGTTTTCTTTTAGGTAAAATATAATGAAGAATTATGAAATTTGGGCGCAGAAGCAAATATTTATATGATTTTTTACAAAAATAAACTCAGATTTTACCTATTCTTGAAATGGATATTTTTTATTAAAACATTCGTATTCATGCTTTAGTATCTATACTATGGTTAATTTTAGCATTAGACATGCAAAATTGATCAAAACGTGGTACCAATCAGATAATAAACATTCAATTTTCGGATGTCATTTTAATGAATACGTTGTATATTGTAAGCTACATGAGCTGGATTCTAGAATACCTACCACACTTGAAATAGCAATTATCTTGTTGCAATGTTTTCTTTTAGCTGAAATATGATGATGAATTATAAAATTTGGGCGCGGAGGCAAATATTAATACGATTTTTCACAAAACCAAAGTCAGATTTTACCTATTCTTGATGAATACTTTGTATATTGTAAGCTACACATAAAATTCGGGCGCGGAAGCAAATATTTATATTTATTTATTTATTTATTTATTTATTTATTTATTTATTTATTTATTTATTTATTCATTTATTTATTTATTTATTTATTTATTTATTTATTTATTTATTTATTTATTTATTAAACAAATCCTACAGAACACGAAGTTCCAATTACAGGATGTTATATAATGATAACAAATATCAAGCCTTGCAAAATAAACAAATACGGAAGAAGAATAAACATATTAGAAGTACGTTAATTAGGTAAACATTAAAAATTAGAACAATAATAATAATAGCTCTACTGCTAATACACGATAATAGCAAAATACAAGATTTATACACACGAACGAATATAAGCAATACCTAAGATTTAAGAAGAAACAAAATATTCAACTAAATTAAACCTAAATACATACAATGAAGAATCAAATACATCAATGTATTGATTGTATTGAAATATTGTTGTAGATTGTACCCCTTTGCCGGATAGGAGATTTCATTTCATAATTTCTTCTAGCGATATTACAATAAAAAGTTTGTTTATTTCTTGATGTTATACGGGGAACATATATCGGGAGATGGCCAAGTGTAAAACTGTCATTAATGCTATTGTTCAAAACTTTGTACAAAAATAAACATGACTGTATTTTTCTACGACTCTCTAATGAAACTATATTTTGTTCGGATAATAATGATTCGTAAGTAATATTAAAACTGGAATAATGATTATACTTTTTGTAGTAACAAAATTTAATAAACCGTTTTTGAACTGATTCAATTCGAAGGATATATTTGTTGTATATAGGGTTCCATACTTGTAAACAATATTCCAGTTTCGATGTTACTAACGAAAAATATAGTCTTTTCAAAGCCAACAAATTATTGAATGAATTAGATGAGCGAATAACGAATCCTAGAATTTTAATAGAAGAATTTGTGATGTAATCAATGTGCGAATGAAAATGAAGTTTTTTGTCAAAAATAACACCAAGATCCTTATACTGTATAAGCCGCTTAAGATATGAGTTATCCATTACATAAGGATAAGTATAAACAAATGTTTTCACTAGATAGCTCATTATCTTACATTTACTGAAATTGAAAAATAATTTTGAGTTTTGAGACCAAGCTAATAAACTATCTATATCATTTTGTAATAGTATACAATCTTCTAAAGAATTAATGGTTTTGAAAATTTTCAAATCATCAGCGTAAAGCAGCACTTCAGAATTTTGAACATCTACAATATCATTTATGAATAAAATAAATAAAAGAGGACCAAGGTTAGAACCTTGGGGAACACCAGAAGTGGCAATAAATGTATTAGAATTGTAGTTGTTAAGTTGAACTGACATTTTACGACAATGTAAATAGGAACTAAGAAAAGAAATTAAATTAGCAGAAAAATTGAAATTATTATTTAGTTTATGGAGGAGAACAGAGTGAGTATCGAAAGCTTTTTTAAAGTCAGTGTAAATAACATCGACTTGAGAATTATTATGAAGTGAGTTTAATGTATATTTGGTGAAATTGATTAGATTAGTGATTGTAGATTTACCTTTAACGAAACCATGTTGCCGAAAAGATATTAAATTATGAATATTAGTGTAGATGTGTTTGTAAATAATAGACTCAAAAATTTTTGAAATATTTGATAATATTGCTATAGGAGGGTAATTGGAAATATCAGTAATGTCGCCAGATTTAAATATAGGGCAGATAAATGATGATTTGAGAATGGTAGGAAAGACATTAGTTTTTATGGACAAATTAAATAAATAGTGAAGAGGTTGAAGGAAAAAGTGACTGCATGCTTTTATAATAAAGGATGGGAGATTATCTGGGCCAGGATTACGAGTGTTTATTAGAAGTTTAATTGCTGTTAAAATATCATCTTTCGAAATATTCGGTATATTAATTGAATTATACATACAACAATGAGGATTAGAGGAAGAAGTTTCATTTACATTATTTGGAGGAACATAAACACTTGAAAAAAAAACCGGCAAAGCCTTGTACAATGTCGGGAGTGGAATTATAAGAATGGTTGTTGAGGTGCATGGAGCCAGGAATTCGCGAAGTACGTTTCTTGTTATTTACATATGTCCAAAACTTACTAGGGTCTGAGGATAATGTATTTTCAATGCTTTCCAAATAATTTTTCTGTTCAAATATGATATGTTTTTTAATAAGGGAAAGTAAACGATTAAATTCAGATAAATAATGGTCATTTTGGTGAAGTTTATATAGTTTATGATATTTATTTTTTTGTTTAATTAAATTAATAATAGTAGAATTAAACCAGGGCGGATATTTTGGCGAACGTCTTGTATTAAATGGAACACATTTATCTAAGATATTATAGATTATTTGGTAAAATTTTTAAAAAGCACTGTTAACGTCATCATACTGTTTAAGAATATTCCAATCTACCCGAGAGAGCAAACTATATAGTAAATCATAATTAGCTGCAGAAAAATTGTATGATAATGAAGTAATGTTATAAGAAGAGTTTGAAATTTTGGTGTTAATATTTAATGATATTGAAAGTGCGGGATGATGTTTATCTTCATCAACAATTGGGTCAAAATTTTTAACAACAAAGCAAGGTAAATTTGACACAACCACGTCTAATAATCTTCCAAAAGAATTCGCTACATGATTATATTGCAACGCATTTAAAAATGAGGAAAAGTTAAAAAATTTTGACGTATAAATATTTGTAGTTAACTGTTGATCACAATGTATAAGTTTATTTATATTTAAGACACCAATAATTATAAAATTAGTATTAACAATACCTAAAAAACTTTCAAGAGAATCGAAAAGATAACTTTTTTGCTCTAGAGAGACAGGTGGAGGTAAATAAAAAACAATAATATATATGAAGATAGTAGATGATAGAAACACTTTAGTACATACAAGATCGGAAATAGAAGAAGAGTGCAATGGAATATTAACTGGGGAAGATTTATATTTATTATTAACAGCGCACAAGACACCACCACCACGTTTTTTGCCACTTCTAAGTGTGTCCCTGTCTTTTCTGTAAACATCATATTGTGATGGAAACAATTCGGAAGTGTGTACAGTATTATTGAGCCATGTCTCAGTTATGCAAACTATATCTAACTCACAAGTGGCAAGATTGTTATAGAAAGTATCTAACTTGGTATTCAGTCCTCTGACATTTTGGTAATATAAGTTAATTGTTGACATGAAAGTGTAAAATAAAATATAAAATAAAGTAATAGGTTTTTTTAGCAGTGTATAGATCTTAGGTGTGACAGGTGACAACTGTTTACTGAGAGCGGTTATTGACCCACGTTATAAAGTGACAAATAGTAGCAGAAACTGAGAGTTTAATTAAAATTAAAATAATAAGCAGAAGTTTTAAAAAGTTTAACTTTTACCAGTAGAGATTTGATTTTTGATTTTTATTTAAGATTTACCCAAGTATAAAAAAAACACGCACAAAAGAAACAGAAAATTTCAAATATAAATATATATATGTATATTTGAATGCTCGTATATATATAGTAATACAAACATATGCAACTTCCTAAAAATGTAATAAATCAAGATGATTCACCCTTTTAATAATACCACAAAGTTTATAAAATATAATTCCATCTTTCGACCAAACGTTCTTAAAACCAAATTTCTTCGATGCTAACTTTAATTGTTCTAGTCTGGCTTTGGTCAAGTCCTCTTTAATGCTAATATCACTACCGCGTAGTTTTTTACGATTACCAATAACTAGAGATCTATGTTTATAAGAGGTAAATTTGATAATAATAGGGCGGGGAGTAGATTTAGTGTTTAAAGTAGAAATTGAAGAATTAAAACGTTTTTTACCACTACGATGACATCTGTCAATCATGGCCGGGGTCACACTAACACTTAATTTATCTTACAACACTGCACACACTAATTCTTCAGTTTTCTCATTGTCCACCTCAGGTACACCAAAAACACGTAAGCAGTTTCTTCGGGAGTACTGCTCCTGCTGATCTAATCGGTCCTCCATTAGTTTGACATTCGCTGATAAGTCGGCAATGATGCCTTCATAAAAGGTTTTTTGTTGCTCCAACTTCTCATTGAATTTTTCGACAATTTTGTCAAATAATTTATTGACAAAGATGTCATTAGACAACAAAGAGCTGATTGTTTGCTCAACAATGATTGACATATTTCAGGTGCCCATAGTTTCACACACTATATCTATTTATGCGGCACTAAAAACAATATTTTGGAACGACAGCAAAACACGTCTATTCACTGCAAGGCATAGGCAATGATTATTTATGATTTTTTACAAAACTAATGTCAGATTTTACCTATTCTTAAAATGGATATTTTTGTTAAAACATGCATATTCATGCTTTAGGATCTAAACTATTAATGGTTTTAAGCATTGGACATGCAAAAGTGACCAAAACGTGGTATCAATCAGATAATAAACTTTCAATTTTTGGGTGTCATTTTAATGAATACAATGTATATTTTAAGCTACATGGGCTGGATTCTATAATACCTACCACACATGAAATAGCAATTTTCTTGTTGCAATGTTTTCTTTTAGCTGAAATATGATGAAGAATTATAAAATTCGGACGCGGAAGCAAATATTTATATGATTTTTTACAAAACTAATGTGAGACTTTACCTATTCTTGAATTGGATATTTTTGTTAAAACATGCATTAGGATCTAAACTATAGATGGTTTTAAGCATTGGACATGCAAAAGTGACCAAAACGTGGTATCAATCAGATAATAAACTTTCAATTTTTGGGTGTCATTTTAATGAATACGATGTATATTTTAAGCTACATGGGCTGGATTCTAGAATACCTACCACACATGAAATAGCAATTTTCTTGTTGCAATGTTTTCTTTTAGCTGAAATATGATGAAGAATTATAAAATTCGGGCGCGGGAGCTAATATTTATATAATTTTTTACAAAAATAAGGTCAGATTTTACCTTTTCTTGATGAATAAGTTGAATATTGTAAGCTACATGGGCTGGATTCTAGAATACGTACCACACTTGAAATAGCAATGTTTTCTTTTAGCTAAAATATAATGAAGAATTATAAAATTATGAAATAGCAATTTTCTTGTTGCAATGTTAACTTTTAGCTAAAATATTATAAAGAATTATAAAACTCGGGCGCGAAAGCAAATATTTATATGATTTTTTACAAAAATTAAATCAGATTTTACCTCTTCTTGATGAATACTTTGTATATTGTAAGCTACATAGGCTGGATTCTAGAAAACCTACCACACTTGAAATTGCAATTTAATTGTGGCAGTGTTTTCTTTTAGCAAAAATATAATGAAGAATAATAAAATTCAGGCGCGGAAGCAAATATTTATATGATTTTTTACAAAAATAAAGACAGATTTTACCTAACATGATGTATACTTTGTATATTGTAAGCTACATGGGCTGGATTCTAGAGTACCTACCATACTTGAAATAGCAATTTTCTTGCTGCAATGTTTTCTTTTAACAAAAATATAATGAAGAATTATAAAATACGGCCGCGGAAGCAAATATTTATATTATTTTTTACAAAAATAAAGTCAGATATTTTCTACTCGTGATGAATACGTTGTATATTGTAAGCAACGTGGGCTGGATTCTAGAATACCTACCACACTTGTAAATAGCGATTTTCTTGTTGCAATGTTTTCTGTTAGCTAAAATATGATGAAAAATTATAAAATTTGGGCGCGGAAGCAAATATTTATATAATTTTTTACAAAAATAAGGTCAAATTTTACCTTTTTTTGATTAATAAGTTGAATATTGTAAGTTACATGGGCTGGATTCTAGAATACCTACCACACTTGAAATAACAATTTTCTTGTTGCAATGTTTTCTTTCAGCTAAAATATAATGAAGAATTATAAAATTCGGGCGCGGAAGCAAATATTTATATGATTTTTTACAAAAATAAGTTTAGATTTTACCTATTCTTGAAATGGATATTTTTGTTAAATCATTCGTATTCATGCTTTTGTATCTGTACTATGGTTAATTTTAGCATTAAACATGCAAAAGTGACTAAAACGTAGTACCAATCAGATAATAAACATTCAATATTCGGGTGTCATTTTAATGAATACGATGTATATTGTAAGCTACATGGGCTGGATTCTAGAATACCTACCACACTTGAAATAGCGATTTTCTTGTTGCAATGTTTTCTTCTAGCTAAAATATGAAGAAGAATTATAAAATTCGGGCGCGGAAGCAAATATTTGTATGATTTTTTACAAAAATAAAGTGAGATTTTTACTATTCTTGATGAATACGTTGTATATTGTAAGCTACATGAGCTGGATACTAAAATACCTCCCACTCTTTAAATAGCAATATTCTTGTTGCAATATTTTCTTCGAGCTAAAATATGATGAAGAATTATAAAATTCGGGTGCGAATGCAAATATTTATATGATTTTTTAAAAAAAATAAAGTCAGATTTTACCTATTCTTGAAATGGATATTTTCGTTAAAACATTCATATTCATTCTTTAGGATCTATACTATGGATGGTTTTAAGCATTGGACTTGAATCAGATAATAAACATGTAGTTTTTGGGTGTCATTTTAATGAATACGTTGTACATTGTAAGCTACATAGGCTGGATTCTAGAATACCTACCACACTTGAAATAGCAATTTTATTGTTGCAATGTTTTCTTTTAGCTAAAATATGATGAAGAATTATAAAATTCGGGCGAGGAAGCAAATATTTATATGATTTTTTACAACAATAAAGTCAGATTTTAACTATTCTTAATGAACACGTTGTATATTGTAAGCCACATAGGCTGGATTCTAGAATACCTACCACACTTGAAATAGCAATTTTCTTGTTGCAATGTTTTCTTTTAGCTAAAATATGATAAAGAATTATAAAATTCGGGCGCGAAAGTAAATATTTATATGAGTTTTTACAAAAATAAAGTCAGATTTTACCTATTCTTCAAATGGATATTTTTGTTAAAACATTCATATTCATGCTTCAGGATCTATACTATGGATGATTTTAAGCATTGGACATGCAAAAGTGACCAAAACGTGGTACCAATCAGATAATAAACATTTAATTTTTGGGTGTCATTTTAATGAATACGTTGTATATTGTAAGCTACATGGGCTGGATTCTAGAATACCTACCACACTTGAAAAAGCAATTTTATTTTTGCAATGTTTTCTTTTAGCTAAAACATGATGTAGAATTATAAATTTCGGGAGCGGAAGCAAATATTTATATGATTCTTTACATAAATAAAGTCAGATTTTACCTACTCTTGATGAATACGTTGTATATTGTAAGCTACATGGGCTGGATTCTAGAATACCTACGACACTTGAAATAGCAATTTTTTGTTGCAATGTTTTTTTTTTAACTAAAATATGATGAAGAATTACAAAATTCGGGCGCGGAAGCAAATATTTATATGATTTTTTACAAAAATAAAGACAAATTTTATCTATTCTTAATGAATAGGTATATATTGTAAGCAACATGGGCTGGATTCTAGAATACGTACCACACTTGAAATAGCAATTTTCTTGTTGCAATGTTTTCTTTTAGCTGAAATAAGATGATGAATTATAAAATTCGGGCGCGGAGTCAAATATTTATACGATTATTTACAAAAATTAAGTCAGATTTTACCTATTCTTGATGAATACTTTGTATATTGTAAACTACATGGGCTGGATTCTAGAATACCTTCCACACATGAAATAGCAATTTTCTTGTTGCAATGTTTTCTTTTAGCTAATATATATTGAGGAATTATAAAATTCGGGCGCGGAAGCAAACATTTATACGATTTTATACGAAAATAAGCTCAGAATTTACCTATTCTTGAAATAGATATTTTTGTTAAAACATGCGTATTCAAGCTTTAGTATCTATACTATGGTTAATTTTATCATTAAACATGCAAAAGTTACCAAAACGTGGTACCAATCAGATAATAAACATTCAATATTCGGGTGTCATTTTAATGAATACGTTGTATATTGTAATCTACATTGGCTGGATTCTAAACTTCCTACCACACTTGAAATAGCTATTTTCTTGTTGCAATATTTTCTTTTAGCTAAAATATGATAAAGAATTATAAAATTCGGGCGCGGAAGCAAATATTTATATGAGTTTTTACAAAAATAAAGTCAGATTTTACCTATACTTCAAATGGATATTTTTGTTAAAACATTCATTTTCATGCTTTATGATCTATACTATGGATGGTTTTAAGCATTGGACATGCAAAAGTGACGAAAACGTGTTACCAATCAGATAATAAACATTTATTTTTTGGGTGTCATTTTAATGAACACTTTGTATATTGTAAGCTAAATGGGCTGGATTCTAGAATACCCACCACACTTGAAATAGCAACTTTCTTGTTGCAATGTTTTCTTTTAGCTAAAACATGATGTAGAATTATAAATTTCAGGCGCGGAAGCAAATATTTATATGATTTTTTACAATAATAAAGTCAGATTTTACCAATTCTTGATGAATACGTTGTATATTGTAAGCTACATGGGCTGGATTCTAGAATACCTACCACACTTGAAATAGCAATTTTTTGTTGCAATGTTTTCTTTTAACTAAAATATGATAATAAATTACAAAATTCGGGCGCGAAAGCAAATATTAATATAATTTTTTACAAAAGTAAATTCAGATTTTACCTATTCTTGAAATGGATATTTTTGTTAAAACATTCATATTCATGCTTTAGGATATATACTATGAATGGTTCTTTTTTACCTTTTCTTGATGAATACGTTGTATATTGTAAGCTACATGGGCTGGATTCTAGAATACCTACCACACTTAAAAAAGCAATTTTCTTGTTGCAATGTTTTCTTTTAGCTACATCATGATGTAGAATTATAAAATTAAGGCACGGAAGCAAATCTTTATATATATTTTTACAAAAATAAAGTCAGACTTTACCTATTCTTGACATGGATATTTTTGTTAAACATTCATATTCATGCTTTAGGATCTATACTATGGATGGTTTTAAGCATTGGACATGCAAAAGTGACCAGAACGTGGTACCAATCAGATAATAAACATTCAATTTTTAGGTGTCATTTTAATGAATACGATGTATATTGTAAGCTACATGGGCTGGATTCTAGAATATCTACCACACTTGAAATCGCAATTTTATTGTTGCAATGTTTTCTTTTAGCTAAAATATGATGAAAAATTATAAAATTCGGGCGCGGAAGCAAATATTTATATGATTTTTAAAAAAATAAAGTCAGATTTTACCTTTTCTTGATGAATACGCTGTATATTGTAAGCTACATGGTCTGGATTCTAGAACACCTATCACACTTGAAATAGCAATTTTCTTGTTGCAATACTTTCTTTT
Source organism: Stenolophus ochropezus (assembly GCA_035578165.1). Taxonomy (NCBI): domain Eukaryota; kingdom Metazoa; phylum Arthropoda; class Insecta; order Coleoptera; family Carabidae; genus Stenolophus; species Stenolophus ochropezus. The sequence continues at coordinate 196,202 of JAQOWZ010000107.1, read as the reverse complement.
AGCTAAAACATGATGTAGTATTATAAAATTCGGGCGCAGAAGCAAATGTTTATATGATTTTTTTACAATAATAAAGTCAGATTTTACCTTTTCTTAATGAATACGTTGTATATTGTAAGCTACATGGGCTGGATTCTAGAACACCTACCACACTTGAAGTAGCAATTTTCTTGTTGCAATGTTTTCTTTTAGCTATAACATGATGTAGGATTATAAAATTCGGACGTGGAAGCAAATATTTATATGACTTTTTACAAAAATAAAGTCAGATTTTACCTTTTTTTGATGAATACGTTGTATATTGTAAGCTACTTGGGCTGAATTCTAGAATACCTACCACATTTGAAATAGCAATTTTCTTGTTGCAATTTTATCTTTTAGCTAAAATATGATGAAGAATTATGAAATTCGGGCCCGAAAGCGAATATCTATTTGATTTTTTTACAAAAATAAAGTCAGATTTTCCCTATTTTTGATGAATACGTTGTATATTGTAAGCTACATGGTCTGGATTCTAGAATACCTACCACACATGAAACAGCAATTTTCTTGTTGCAATGTTTTATTTTAGCTAAAATATGATAAAGAATTATAAAATTCGGGCGCGAAAGCAAATATTTATATGATTTTTTACGAAAATAATTTTAGATTTTACCTTTTCTTGATGAATACGTTGTATATTGTAAGCTACATGGTCTGTATTCTAGAACACCTACCACACTTGAAATAGCAATTTTCTTGTTGCAATATATTCTGTTAGGTAAAATATGATGAAGAATTATAAAATTCGAGCACAGAAGCAAATATTTATATAATCTTTAACAAAAATAAAGTCAGATTTGACCTATTCTTAAAATGGATATTTTTGTTAAAACATTCATTTCACAAAGTAAATGAATAATTTGCCTTTTCTTCACAAAGTTTTTATTAGCAAGATGTACATTTCGGCTACCTTGTAGCCATCTTCAGTTGTACAATGTCCTTAAAATTAAAAACAGCTTATATTTATACTTAATGTCTAGCGGTACAAATGGATTAACCAATCCGCTGCCTAATGGCAGTTACAATTCAGTTCTATGAACTTTAGTAAAGGATTATCTAATAGGGAAAGGTCTGTGTTTATTAAATGTGTACTGTGTTTTTTCATTGTTATTGCTTCTGACATATTTAATTTGTTGCTATTGCTGGATTTGATACACTCTACGTCATCTAAACTGAAATTATGGCCTGTGTTATGGTTGTGAAGAGCTATTGATGAATTAAAAATATTTTTGCTTTTCAAATGGTACATGTGTTCTTTGAATCGTGTATGTATTTTCCGTTTAGTTTGTCCTATGTATTTTAACTTACAGATTTTACATTCTATAGAATAAATTCCTGAGGATTCTAATTTATTTTTAGTTTCAAAATTTTTGTTCAACAGGTTCTTTACTTTGAAGTTATTATTGTAAGTATACCACTTTAAAACCAGAAGTACAACATCACAAATTTCGTAAATTTACCTATTGCAAAAATACAGAATTCAAATTTCAACACATTTTCCAGAAATTCGGCATCAATTTAGCTTACAATAATAACTTCAAAGTAAAGAACCTGTTGAACAAAAATTTTGAAACTAAAAATAAATTAGAATCCTCAGGACTTTATTCTATAGAATGTAAAATCTGTAAGTTAAAATACATAGGACAAACTAAATGGAAAATACATACACCATTTGAAAAGCAAAAATATTTTTAATTCATCAATAGTTCTTCACAACCATAACACAGGCCATAATTTCAGTTTAGATGACGTAGAGTGTATCAAATTCAGTAATAGCAACAAATTAAATATGTCAGAAGCAATAACAATAAAAAAACACAGTACACATTTAATAAACACAGACCTTTCCCTATTAGATAATCCTTTACTAAAGTTCATAGAACCGAATTGTAACTGCCATTAGGCAGCGGATTGGTTAATCCATTTGTACCGCTAGATATTAAGTATAAATAAAAGCTGTTTTTAATTTTAAGGACATTGTACAACTGAAGATGGCTACAAGGTAGCCGAAATGTACATCTTGCTAATAAAAACTTTGTGAAGAAAAGGCAAATTATTCATTTACTTTGTGAATTGAATTAAACTTCACGTAACTCAACAATAAACGTATTATCAAAACATTCATATTCATGCTTTAGGATTTATACTATAGATAATTTAAGCATTGGACATGCAAAAGTGACCAAAACGTGGTACCAATCAGATAATAAACATTCAAATTTCGGGTGTCATTTTAATGAATACGTTGTATATTGTAAGCTACATGGACTGGATTCTAGAAAAATTTACCATACTTGAAATAGCAATTTTCTTGTTGCAATGTTTTCTCTTAGCTAAAATATGATAAAGAAATATAAAATTCGGGCGCGAAAGCAAATATTTATATGATTTTTTACAAAAAGAAAGTTAGATTATACCTATTCTTAAAACGGATATTTTTGTTAAAACATTCATATTCATGTTTTAGGATCTATACTATGGATAATTTTAACATTGGACATGCAAAAGTGACCAAAACGTGGTACCAATCAGATAATAAACATTAAATTTTCGGGTGTCATTTTAATGAATAAGTTGTATATTGTGATCTACATGGGCTGGGTTCTAGAATACCTACCACACTTGGAATAGCAATTTTCTTGTTGCGATGTTTTCTTTTAGCTGAAATATGATGAAGAATTATAATATTCGGGAGCGAAAGCAAATATTTATATGATTTTTTATAAAAATAAAGGCAAATTTTACCTATTCTTGATGAATACGTTGTATATTGTAAGCTACATGGGTTGAATTCTAGAATACCTACCACGCTTGAAATAACAATTTTCTTGTTGCAATGTTTTCTTTTAGCTAAAATATGGTGAATAATTATAAAGTTCGGGCGCGTAAGCAAATATTTATATGAGTTTTTACATAAATAAAGTCAGATTTTGCTTATTCTTCAAATGGATATTTTTGTTAAAACATTCATATTTATGCTATAGGATCTATACTATGGATGGTTTTTGGTATTGGACATGCAAAAGTGACCAAAACGTGGTACCAATCAGCTAATAAACATTCAATTTTCGGGTGTCATTTTAATAAATACGTTGTATATTGTAAGCTACATGGGCTGATTCTAGAATACCTACGACACTTGAAATAGCAATTTTCTTGTTGCAATGTTTTCTTTTAACTAAAATATGATGAAAAATTACAAATTTCGGGCGCGGAAGCAAATATTTATATGATTTTTTACAAAAATTAAGTCAGATTTTACCTATTCTTGAAATGGATATTTTTGTTAAAACATTCATATTCATGCTTTAGAATCTATACTATGGATGGTTTTAAGCATTGGACATGCAAAAGTGACCAAAACGTGGTACCAGTCAGATAATAAACATTCAATTTTCGGTTGTAATTTTAATGAATACGTTGTATATTGTAAGCTACATGGGCTGGATTCTAGAATACCTACCACACTTGAAATAGCAACTTTCTTGTTGCAATGTTTTCTTTTAGCTAAAATATGATAAAGAATTATAAAATTCGGGCGCAGAAGCAAATACTTATATGAATTTTTACAAAAAAAAGTCAGATTTTACCTATTCTTGATGAATAAGTTGTATATTGTAAGCTACATGGGCTGGATTCTAGAATACCTACTACATTTGAAATAGCAATTTTCTTATTGTAATGTTTTCTTTTAGCTAAAATATGATAAAGAATTGTAAAATTTGGGCGCGGAAGCAAATATTTATATGATTTTTTACAAAAATAAAGTCAGATTTTATCTACATTTGACGAATACGTTGTATATTGTAAGCTACATGGGCTGGATTCTAGAATACCTACCACACTTGAAATAGCAATTTTCTTGTTGCAATGTTTTTTTTGCTAAAATAAGATGAAGAATTATAAAATTCGGGCGCCGAAGCAAATATTTATATGATTTTTTACAAAAATAAAGTCAGATTTTATCTATTCTTGAAATGGATATTTTTGTTAAAACATTCCTATTCATGCTTTAGGATCTACACTATGGATAATTTTAGCATTGGACATGCAAAAGTGACCAAAACGTGGTACCAATCAGAAAATAAACATTCAATTTTCGGGTGTCATTTTAATGATTACGATGTATATTGTAAGCTACATGGGCTGGATTCTAGAATACCTACTAGATTTGAAATAGCAACTTTCTTGTTGCAATGTTTCCTTTTAGCTAAAATATGATAAAAAATTGTAAAATTTGGGCGCAGATGCAAATATATATATGATTTTTTACAAAAAAAAAGTCAGATTTTATCTATATTTGACGAATACGTAGTACATTGTAAGCTACATGGACTGGATTCTAGAATACCTACTACACTTGAAATAGCAATTTTCTTGTTGCAATGTTTTTTTACTAAAATATGATGCCGAATTATAAAATTCGGTCGCGGAAGCAAATATTAATATGATTTTTTAGAAAAATTATGTCAGATTTTATCTATTCTTAATGAATACGTTGTATATTGTAAGCTACATGGGCTGGATTCTAGAATACCTACCACACTTGGAATAACAATTGCCTTGTTGCAATGTTTTCTTTTAGCTAAAATATGATAAAGAGTTATAAACTTCGGGCGCAGAAGCAAATATTTATATGATTTTTTACAAAAATAAAGTCAGATTTTACCTATCCTTGAAATTGATATTTTTGTTAAAACATTCATATTCATGCTTTAGGATCTATACTATGGATGGTTTTAAGCATTGGACATGCAAAAGTGACCAAAACGAGGTACCAATCATATAATAAACATTCAATTTTCGGGTGTCATTTTAATGAATATGTTGTATATTGTATGCTACAAGGGCTGGATTCTAGAATACCTACCACATTTTAAATAGCAATTTTATTGTTGCAATGTTTTCTTTTAGCAAAAATATGATGAAGAATTGTAAAATTCGGATGCGAATGCAAATATTTATATGATTTTTTACAAAAATAATGTCTAATTTTACCTATTCTTGATGAATACGTTGTATATTGTAAGCTACATGGATTGGATTCTAGAATGCCTACCACACTTGAAATAGCAATTTTCTTGTTACAATGTTTTCTTTTAGATAAAATATGGTAAAGAAATATAAAATTTGGCCGCGGAAGCAAATATTTATATAATTTTTTACAAAAATACTCAGATTTTACCTATTCTTGAAATGGATATTTTTGTTAAAAAATTCATATTCATGCTTTAGGATCTATACTATTGATGGTTTTAAGCATTAAACATGCAAAAGTGACCAAATCGTGGTACCAATCAGATAATAAATATTCAAGTTTTGGGTGTCAATTTAATGAACACGTTGTATATTGTAAGCTACATGGGCTGGATTCTGCGGCTAAATGATGCTTATAAACCATAAAATTTATACTACAAAAGAATTTTCAGATAGGTTCAGCTAGCCGCGCTACCGAGAATATCGTTGGAAAATTTTCATCCAATTATAATTTGCGGCTAATTGGTGCTTATAAACCATAAAATTTATACTACAAAAGTTGTTTATAATTCAATTTTACATTTGATTCGCACATTTTTATTAATAATTTTGCTATTTTTTTGGGGTCGGTCTCACTAACGACAGTAAATCGACGATGATTATGTCCAATTACCGTTACAGTGCAAGGTTATTTGGACTGTTAACCAATGTCTGCTTCGGACGCGTTTAGTTAAATTTTATCATATTATTCAATTTTCGGGTGTCATTTTAATGAATACGTTGTATATTGTTGTAACAATATGGAATGTTTTTCATATGTTAGTGAAAACCTGAGCGTAAGGAAATTTGATCTCTTGCATTCGGAATTACATGTGTTAGTTTTTGGTAATAAAGTTAAAAATTTATTGTTTCGCTGTCATTCTAAATGCGTGAGAACCGTATTTTTAAAGATTAGTTTTACAAGATCTAGTAAGAAAGACAGAGGGATGATTTATTTTCAGCCCACGATCTTAACAGATTTTGTAGAAAGACTCGCGTATCCACGTCTCATGAAGACGCACTTCGCTCTAATCGCGGTATGGACAATCAGACACTGCAGGCCTATAGGCCCATGGCTTGCTTGCAAATGTCCTTCCACACTTTCCTGTCCGCGGTCTTCCTTTTCCAGTCCTTAACTCGTAACAGTTCTAAATCGTTTATAACCGCGTCACTCCACTTTCCTTTTGGACGCCCACGTCTTTTAGTTTTATTAACACCACTTTCTAAAATTATTTTCGGCACTCGATCGTCTGTCATTCGCGATACGTGTCCTAGCCATCGTAATCTTTGGCACTTTATCAGCCCGCTTATGCTATATTCCCCATTTAAACACATAAGTTCTTCATTTGTTCGTTGTTTTATTTCCCCGTCTACCTTTCTGCTGCCGTAGATTTTCCTGAGTGTTCTTCTCTCCCAGATCTCTAGCCGTCTCTGATCAGTCTGTTTCATTGTCCACAATTCACTCCCGTACAACACCGCCGGTCTAATAACAGTCTTGTACACTCTGACCTTGGCAGTCCAAGACACTGATTTTGATTTGAGAAATTTGTAGAAACCTGTTACACACCGACTGCCCTATGCTAACCTAGCTTGAATCTCCGGTCCTTCGTCGTTATTATTTGTTAAGACAACTCCCAAGTAATTAAAGGAAGAGACTTCTTCGAAGTTATAGATTTAACTGAGTTTGCTAGTAGTACTACGGTATCCCTTTCTTCATTGTGGGCCCCTGTTACTGTCATCAGTTTGGTCTTGTCCTCGTTTATGTATAATCCCACTTCTTTTGCCGCATTCTCTAAGTTTTTGAAAACTTTTTCCAGTTCCTTTCCAGTTCTTGTTACTATGGCGATATCGTCTGCATATGCTAAGTTCTGGTTCCTTTGTCTGTATATAACCCCCTTTCTGTGCAGCCCTCCTCATAACCCACTCTAATGCTAGATTGAATAAAAGCGTCGATACTGGATCTCCTTGTATTAGGCCTCGTTTGCCTTTGAAACTTTCTGAAACATTTCCGTTAACTAAAACTGTGCAGTTTGGTTCCCTCTGAGTCATTTCAACCAGCCTGACTAGCTTTCCTGGAATTTGCAGTTCATCCAAAATTTCGTACAGCTTCTTCTTGTTAATTGAGTCGTACGCCTTCTTAAAATCAACAAAAAGTATTTTAAGCTGCAAACCGTGTTCTAAGGGTTTCGCGATAATTTGTTTCAAAGAGAAGATCTGATCCATAGTGGACCTATTACTGCGAAGCCAGCCTGGTATTCTCCCAATATTCTTTCGGCCACTGGTGTCATTCTATTTCTAATACAAGTTGCCATGATCTTATAGGCCGTGTCCAGCAGGGCAATACCTCTGTAGTTTTCGCACTTGCATCGGTCTCCTTTCTTGAATATCGGACATATTATAGCCTCATTCCATCTCTCTGGCATTTCCTCTTCCTCCCATACTTCTTTTACTATTTCGCACAGTTTTCTTTGTACTAATTCTCCACCGTATTTATATATATTATACAATGTTTAGTCTTGGTAATAATTTTAGCATAATTTAGATTGATTGTGAATATGTAAATAAAATATTATCCTAAACAAAATAGTGTGTGTTCGACCAATTTCGTCCAAGCTCGTTTCTTAGTGTTGGGTTGTGCATCATCGTCATTGTTGAAAGCCATCATCGTAAGTGATAATAATCATAATATCTTCATCTTCTTTCACCCCTCTGTTACATTGTAAGCTACATGGGCTGGATTCTAGAATACCTACCACACTTTAAATAGCAATTTTCTTGTTGCAATGTTTTCTTTTAGCTAAAATATGATGAAAAATTATAAAATTCTGTCGCGGAAGCAAATATTTATATGATTTGTTACAAAAATAAAGTCAGATTTTACCTTATCTTGATGAATACGTTGTATATTGTAAGCTACATGAGCTGGATTCTAGAATACCTGCCACACCTGAAATAGCAAATTTCTTGTTGTAATGTTTTCTTTTCGCTTAAATATGATGAAGATTTATAAAATTCGGACGCGGAATCAAATATTTATATGATTTTTTACAAAAATAAAGTCAGATTTTACCTATTCTTGATGAATACGTTGTATATTGTAAGCTAGATGGGCTGGATTCTAGAATACCTACCACACCTGAAATAGCAATTTTCTTGTTGCAATGTTTTCTATTCGCTTAAATATGATGAAAAATTATAAAATTTGGGCGCCGAAGCAAATATTTATATGATTTTTTACAACAATAAAGTCAGATTTTATTTATTCTTGATGAATACGTTGTATATTGTTAGCTACATGGGCTGGCTTCTAGAATACCTTCACACCTGAAATAGCAATTTTCTTGTTGCAATGTGTTCTTTTAGCTAAAATATGACGAAGAATTATAAAATTCGGGCTCGGAAGCAAATATTTATATGATTTTTTACAAAAATAAAGTCAGATTTTACCTATTTTTGAAATGGGCCTTTTTGTTAAAACATTCATATTCATGCTTTAGGATCTATACTATGGATGGTTTTAGTATTGGACATGCAAAAGTGACCAAAACGTGGTACCAATCAGATAATAAACATTCAATTTTCGGGTGTCATTTTAATGAATACGTTGTATATTGTAAGCTACATGGGGTGGATTCTAGAATACCTACCACACTTGAAATAGCAATTTTCTTGTTGCAATGTTTTCTTTTGGCTAAAATATGATGAAGAACTATAATATTTGGGCGCGGAAACAAATATTTATATGAATTTTTACAAAAATAAAATCAGATTTTACCTATTCTTGATGAATACGTTGTATATTGTAAGCTACATGGGCTGGATTCTAGAATACCTACCACACTTGAAATAACAATTTTCTTGTTGCAATGTTATCTTTTAGCTAAAATATGATAAAGAATTATAAAATTCGGGCGCGGAAGCAAATATTTATATGATTTTTTACAAAAATAAAGTCCGATTTTACCTATACTTGAAATGGATATTTTTGTTAAAACATTCATATTCATGCTTTAGGATCTATACTATGGATGATTTTAAGCATTGGACATGCAAAAGTGACAAAAACGTGGTACCAATCAGATAATAAACATTCAATTTTCGGGTGTCATTTTAATGTATACGTTGTATATTGTAAGCTACATGGGCTGGATTCTAGAATAACTACCATACTTGAAATAGCAAATTTCTTGTTGCAATGTTTTCTTTTAGCTAAAATATAATAAAGAATTATAAAATTCGTTCGCAGAAGTAAATATTTATATTTTTTTTTTACAAAAATAAATTCAGATTTTACCTATTCTTGATGAATACGTTGAATATTGTAACCTACATGGGCTAGATTCTAAAGTACCTACCACACTTGAAATAGCAATTTTCTTGTTGCAATGTTTTCTTTTAGCTAAAATATGATGAAGAATTATAAAATTCGGGCGCAGAAGCAAATATTTATATGATTTTTTACAAAATAAAGTCAGATTTTACCTATTCTTAATGAATACGTTGTATATTGTTAGCTACATAAGCTAGATTCTAGAATACCTACCACACTTGAAATAGCAATTTTCTTGTTGCAATGTTTTCTTTTAGCTAAAATATGATGAAGAATTATAAAATTCAGGCGCGGAAGCAAATATTTATATGATTTTTTACAAAAATAATGTCAGATTTTACCTATGCTTGAAATGTATATTTTTGTTAAAACATTCATATTCATGCTTTAGGATCAATACTATGGATGGTTTTAGTATTGGACATGCAAAAGTAACCAAAACGTGGTATTAATCAGATAATAAACATTTAATTTTCGGGTGTCATTTTAATGAATACGTTGTATATTTTAAGCTACATGGACTGGATTCTAGAATACCTACCACACTTGAAATAGCAATTCTCTTGTTGCAAAGTTTTCTTTTAGCTAAAATATGATAAAGAATTATAAAATTCAGGCGCGGAAGCAAATTTTTATATGATTTTTTACAAAATAAAGTGAGATTTTACCTATTCTTGATGAATACGTTGTATATTGTTAGCTACATAGGCCGGATTCTAGAGTACCTACCACACTTGATGTAACGGATGGTAATTTTTACCAAACACTACAATAAAATAAAAATGTGAGTTCTTGCCAAACCGAGGTATTTTAAATAGGTCGACTTTCGGATCTTGGAAAGACGGGTTGTTAAAATAAATACGCAAACAATTTACTTATATTAAAATAAATATATATTAAAATTAAAATTTAAGTTTCAACAAAAATAATAATTTAATAATTTATTTACCAAAATCGTTATTATAATTTAGATCTTTCTTTCTCGGACTTTGACTACCCACTGCTGTATATTTTAATCAGAGTACATAATTTGGATTTTTTACATAATCATCATATATCAGTGATTGCAATGGAAAAATTTATATTAATTACATATTTTGCAGGTTCATTACACTGCACTCATACGTCATAAATTGTCAACGCAACTTTATAAAACATCAGACGCGAAATAATCAAATTAAAGTAATTTGATACATACATTCTAAAGTTGAAAGGGTATTGCCTTTTACATTCCTCCCACTTTTGAAAATTTACGTTCCTCTAGAACGTACAATTTAAAAAAACTAAATTTAAAAAATTATGAAATATTTATGTTGCGTGGACATCTTACGGTAACAAACTTTATATAAATATGATACACATAATTTACTATTTCTACCTTAAAATCTCTGTTTTTACTTGGTCACAATACACTTTTTACTTAGGGTTGGGGGTTTGTTGTAACAATATTGGGCCTGTGGTGTGGTCTGCTTTTGGTTGTGCTGCATGCTGTCTGTGTGTCGATCCTTGACCGTAGTGCGATAAGCGGTGGAATGTTCGGATTTCACTGACGCTGCATCTCGTACTCGGATGTGTGTTGTGTATGGACCATGATCATTTATGCTGATAATTTATAAGCTAAATAACATAAAATAAAAATTAACTATATTTTCTTAAACATAACCCGTTTTTTTTAATTCCCAAAAATATTATTCTTATTATTTTAATTTATTTATCTTGTAATTTTAATCTAACCAATGGGGAATTGGAGTAGATGGTAAAGGTGCTATATCCTTTATTGATAATGTTGTAATATTTGTAGCTGGTCCACGGCAATCATAGACGATGAGAGCTAACGAGAGTGAGAAAAACGAGAGCAAATATGTACTGCATCTTCTAAAACATAAAACAAAAAATGTGTTATCGTCTCCTCCACGGAGAACAATCTAGGATCCATGGTAGATTTGGAACTGGTCCTCGACTTCGTGTTTGGTACCTAGGGGTCGGTGTGCTTGGTTACTCTGGCACACGCATTGGTGTATTCGCTGCATTTAACAAGCTAGCATGAAAATAATTTTGAAGTGCTCTATTGCTATCAATTACTGCTGGCTGAGAATTTTGCTTTATTTCATTTGCATTTTCAATAATTTCGTCATCTACTTTGTCTGGGTCGTCTATTATATGCTTTGAATGGTTTGAGTCTATTCACCTGAACTTTAATAATATTGTCATTCTCGGCTGAACGAATATTATAATTTACTGTACTAGTTCTGTCTACAATAAAGTACGGTCCTGTCCAAGGTTTCATGAGCTTCCGCGAATTTCCGATAGTTTGAGTTGTGTTATGTAAATTAACCGCGTCACCTATTTTATATTCTGTTAATTTTGCATTTTTATTAAATTGTTTATTTCTTGCATCTGTCGTTTGTTTCAATTTTTGTCTAACTTTTTCGAAAGCTATATTTAAACGTTCGCGCAATTCAGATGAATAATTTTCGTCATAGTCATATCGTAATGTTTGTGGTCTAGTTATGTCGTCATATGGTAGTTCCATGTCTCTACCGTGCATTAAGTAAAATGGATTTTCATTTGTAGAGTTATGAACGCTACTTCTGTATGCCATAAGAACATAAGGTAACCATTCGTCCCAGTCAGTCTGGTCTCTGTCAATAAAATGAGATAGTATGTCTTTGAAAACCCGATGACTTCGTTCTAACATTCCATTTGTTTCGGGATAATATGCAGTAGTTGGTATCTTCTCAGTACCGAATATTTTCAAAACTTCTCTAAATAATTTTGACATGAAATTTGTACCACATGGGAAAGGCTCCGGTTCAGGCATTTTCTCTGAACAAATGAACCTGGACGTCAGTATTCCACTAGGCAAATATGCTACTGTCTTCCAAGCAGAAATGCTGGGGATCCTGCATAGTGCATTGCTGATTAAAGAACACAACGTTCTAAATAAGCATATAAGGATAGCATCTGACAGTAGAGCAGCTCTTCAAAGCCTGAATGGTTTTAAATTTACCTCAGGTTTAACTGAACTCTGTCACACCGCCCTGTCAAACGTATGCCAAGATAATACTCTTGAACTCATATGGGTAAAAGGACATAGTGACAATGAAGGTAACATTCGTGCCGACTATTTAGCAAAGCAAGGCTCATCTACCCCACCTTGTGGGCCCGAGCCCATCTTGCCGCTAAGTAAATCGACTCTTCATAACATCATTCGAACCATTACTTTCGACAAATTTTCAGCTAGTTGGAACACTAGATCTAACTGCAAACAGACGAAATCTTTTATCTTTAAGCCGACTTTCAAGCTGGCTAATTACCTAATAAGGCTTTCGAGGAACAATCTCAAACTCCTTATTGAAGTATTTACAGGGCATGGTCGTTTCAACAAGCACATGCATCGTATAAAAATCTCAAACACCTCACTTTGCAGAGGATGTGATATGGATGATGAAACAGTGGAGCACATTCTTCAGGAATGCCCCACTTTATCATTAAAAAGAGGTTCCATGCTTGGGGATATGTGGCCTTCCGAGGCAACACTCAGCACAACCCCACCTGCCAACTTGTTAGCCTTCTTCCGTAGCGTAGAATGGCTTCAAGATAGCTAGGGAGCTGTGCACCTGGAGGCAGTACAATGGGCCCATATGCGAGGCCTCAGTGCACGTGGAGTTTATCCACCCTCCACCTCAAATCTAAATCTAAATCTGTACCACGGTCAGTTAACAATTGTCTTGGCGCACCGTGTCTGGTAACTATTTGTTGGGCAAAAATTTTAGCTATGCTTCCGGATATTTTGTACAATGATCTTGAAATGTCAGAATGTACTTGTTTCCATTCATCGTAGTAGTAAGAGGTCCTACAATGTCCATATATGTTCTTTCAAAAGGTTTCGTTACTTCTTGGAATTTTTGTAGAGGAGCGGATTTTAAATGTGGAGATGTTTTTCTTTCGTTGCACGAATGACATTTATCGCAATAGTCTTTAATGTCTTTCGTCATAGAGTTCCACCAAAATTTATCTTTGATTCTTTTGTATGTTTTTTCGAATCCTTGGTGTCCTGCGTGCGGAAGATTATGATATGCATGCATAACTTTAAAGACCACTGATTTGAGTATAACTAACTTATGATATCTTTCATAATCAATTCTTTCATCAATTGTTCTTCATCTATAAAAAATCCGTCTTGAGTTTTAAGTTTCTTTAAGTCGTCATCCTCGTTTTGCTGAGTTAGTATTTTATATCTATCCCAGATAGGTACGAAAACTTCGTCGTTATTTTCTTCATTTTGTAAAGAATTTATAGGAATTCTAGAAAGTACGTCAGCGTTTATGTGCTTCTTTCCTGGTTTATGAATTACTTCGTATTCGTGTTCGTTTAAAAGTATAGCCCCTCTTCCTAATCTTGTATTTGGATCTTTGAGAGACATAAGCCATTTTAAAGGTTTATGGTCTGTAACTATAAAAAATTTTCGTGCGTATATATAGCATCTATATTGTTTAAGACCCCATATTATTGATAAACATTCTAGTTCAGTAGTTGTGTAGTTTTCTTCGTGAGTTTTTAGTTGACGACTAGCAAAAGCGATTGGCTTCTCGTAACCTCCCACTTTTTGACTGAGTATTGCGCTTATACCTTTGCCGCTAGCGTCTGTTGATAAGATAAAATCTTTGTAAAAGTCTGGGTGTATTAGCACAGAGTCTGAACAAAGGGCTGTCATTAGGTCATTAAACGATTTTTCACATACATCTGTCCAACTGAATCTTATATCCCTCTTAGTTAGATAATACAATGGCGCTGCGGAATTTGCGAAATCTTTAATGAATCGCCTGTAAAATCCAACTTATCCAAGAAATGATCTAATTTCTTTTGCGTTTTTAGGTTTTAGGTAGTTTTCAATTACGGAAATTTTTTCTGGGTCTGGTTTTATTCTAGTTTCGTTAATAACGTGTCCTAAATATTTTGTTTCTTTTAACAGGAACTTACGTTTTGAAGGCTGTAGTTTTAAATTTGCTTCCCTTAATCTGTCAAAAACTTGTCTTAACCGTTTGATATGATCGTCTATACCGTTTCTATTGAACACAATCACTTCGTTCAGATATACAAGACATCATTCGACTGTTAAGCCTGCTAATATACTGTTCATCAGCCGTTGAAAAGTGCTGGGAGCATTTGCTAATCCAAATGGCATTTTCGTGAACTGGTAATGTTGACCGTTGGTAGTGAAAGCTGTTTTTTCTTTGTCCCTCTCATCCAACTCCACTTAGCAGTAGCCAGAAGCTAAATCAAGTGTGGAGAAAAGGTTTGCATTTCCGAGTTGGTCAAGTGTTTCTTGCATATTAGCGACGGGATAATGGTCTTTCTTTGTGACAGAATTCAATCCTCTCAGGTCAATACATACTCTAATTTTCTTCTCTCCATTTTCGGACTTCTTTGGAACTATTATAATTGACGCGGACCATGGTGAGTCAGACGGTTCAATAATACCGGCGTCTAACATGGATTTTAACTCCTTGTTCAGCATTTCTTTCTGACTGAATGGTACTCTGTACTGCGCTTTTGCTATGGGTTGTATATTTTCATCAGTTATAATCCTATGTTTTACTTTATGCGTACACCCCAATTTTGATCCTTTCCACAGGAATATATCTGAGTACTCTTCTAATAAAGCCAGGACTTTCTCCTTAGTAGTCCCTGATAAGTACTGCAAATCGAACTTTTTCTCAAAATTTTCTTTATTCGCAGTTAAATGTTTATCCCAATCTACACTATTTACTTTTACATCGTCTTTCAGTTCTTCACTATTTCTTATATTTTCCTTTCTAATACTATCCATATTTACGTACTCAGCTTTTCCTATTATCGTATTTTTCGGTACTCTAATACTTCTTCTACTTATATTAATTAATTGGACTACTATTTCTTTTTCAGCTTTTCCTAACGTTCTTGCAACCATAAGTTCATGTTTTTTCACTTCTTCGGGTTCTATTAAAATGTCTTGGGCTGGATGGATCAGTTCCTGCCTTGCTAAACATCGAAATTCGCAATTCGGTGGAATTTTGATAGCTTTCTTCAAACGTACCCAGTTATGGCCATTATCTGAAAAGTTTGAATTTTGCTTTTGAGTCCAATGTTGGTGATTAAAATTACTATTATTTCTTGGTTTATATGACGAATTAGCATTGTACATGTAATGGTTTGATGACCCGGGACCTCTGTAGCCTAGATTTTAATTGTAATTTGGTTTAAAATTTTAATTTGGATTTTGATATTGGAAGTTGTTTGATCTATCATTTCTGTTGAACCTATTTTGCCTTTCTCTGCACCCAATTGCTATATGACCGGGTTTCTTGCAAATATAACACGTTGCAACATTTTCTCGAACATTTTTATTTCTACAGTCTTTAGCAAAATGATTAGCTTTATTACATATGTAGCATTTTCTAGTATTCGGCACTGAGTTTTTTACAAAACCAATTTCCATGTTTTTAAATTTTTGTTGGCATATTTCGATTTCTTCCCTTTCCGCTAAAGTCACCGCATCTTCAAAGGTTAGGTCTTTGTTACTGTCCATGATTGTTCTAATGTATCTTTTAATTTCTGGTCTTAATCCAAGTTTAAATTGATAAAGTATTAATTTTGAAGCAAAATGGTCTTGTATTTCTCTTTCTTCTTTTAATAAATTTTTCTCAAATGTTCTAAGTCTAGATGCAAAATTTTGAATTGTTTCACCTAAATTTTGTCTACAATTTGAAATTTCATTATAAATTTGGCCTGGTAGTTTACGTTTTGTAAATCGTTCTGTCAGTATCTTTCTAAAGTCTTTGTATTTTATATGTTTGTTTTTTAATTCTGGTCTCTGAGTATAAAATTCAAATGCATCACCCGTTAGTCTACATTTAATAATATCTATCACTTTCTGTTCGTCCCATTGTTCACCATTTGCCCGTAATTCAATTTTTTCAAAATATTCGTTTACGTTACTTCCAGAGAATTGATCAACAGCCTGCGCTATTAAACCAAAAGATAACATACCTTGTTCTTGCTGCGAGCTGCCTGTGCCAGAACTTTCAGAGTCACCATTTCCTGCTGCACCATCGTTTCCACCAGCCATCGTTGTCAATCATTTTTATTTATTTTATTATTTTCTCTTCCGCGGGTTTTCCACGACAAGTTTACACTATTCAAAATACTCGCGAGTAAATCAGATATACTGACTACTCTTATTTGGCGAAAATACCCCAAAAACCGCTGCCACCAATAGTAACGGATGGTAATTTTTACCAAACACTACAATAAAATAAAAATGTGAGTTCTTGCCAAACCGAGGTATTTTAAATAGGACGACCTTCGGATCTTGGAAAGACAGGTTGTTAAAATAAATACACAAACAATTTACTTATATTAAAATAAATATATATTAAAATTAAAATAAAAGTATCAACAAAAATAATAATTTAATAACTTATTTACCAAAATCATCATTATAATTTAGTTCTTTCTTTCTCGGACTCTGACTACCCGCTGCTGTATATTTTAATCAGAGTACATAATTTGGATTTTTTACATAATCATCAAATATCAGTGATTGCAATGGAAAAATTTATATTAATTACATATTTTGCAGGTTCTTTACACTGCACTCATACGTCATAAATTGTCAACGCAACTTTATAAAACATGAGACGCGAAATAATCAAATTAAAGTAATTTGATACCTACTTTCTAAAGTTGAAAGGGTATTGCCTTTTACATTGAAATAGCAATTTTATTATTGCAATGATTCGTTTTAGCTAAAACATGATGAAGAATTATAATATTTGGGCGCGGAAACAAACATTTATATGATTTTTTACAAAAATAAAGTCTGATTTTACCTATTCCTGAAATGGATATGTTTGTTAAATCATTCATATTCATGCTTTAGGATCTATACTATGGATGGTTTTAGGCATTGGACATGCAAAAGTGACAAAACGTGGTACCAATAAGATAAAAAACATTTAATTTTCGGGTGTCATTTTAATGAATACGTTGTATATTGTAAGCTACATGGGCTAGATTCTAGACTACCTACCACAATTGAAATAGCAATTTGCTTGTTGCAATGTTTTCTTTTAGGTAAAATATGATGATAAATTATATAATTCCGGCGCGGAAGAGAATATTTATATATTTTTTTACAAAAATAAAGTTAGATTTAAACTTTTTTTGATGAATACTGGGTATATTGTAAGCTACATGGGCTGGATTCTAGAATACCTACTGTAGTTAAATAAAATAATCACACAGATATTATCAAGAAACGAGTAGATACTTTTTTTATTATATCTTTCTCAAAATACACAATATTATGACATCTGTCAAAGTTATCAATCACACAAACACAAAAACAAATAACAATAATTCAGAGAAAACAGGATTTGGTTGCTACATTATCACACGCCCCCATGATATTATCATCATCACTTTGCATCTTGTCTGATGTCGGCTACATGGTGAGGAATACCATTAATGTCCACACTCACCGGTGTTTCGTTACCCGTTATGATGCCCGTACGCCACCTTGTAGTGCATCTAGCCCCTTGAGGCTTTACGAATACGGTTTCTCCAATCTTGAATGAATCGCCGTTTCTTTCTTGATTGTTTTTGATAACTTCCCCTGGACATCTCCACGTGTATGTGTACACTCCTGCACTGGGAGTTGTTTCTTCATTTAATGATTCTTTTGGTGTAAAATTATACCAGAATACCATTTCTGGAATACTCCCCCTGGTTCGTGCAGCCATTCACTTGATTGTCCGATGATTTCTTTCTACAATGCCATTTCCACTGGGTCGGTTGGCGCACCGAAATATTATGTTTATACTCCATTTGTCGCATAATTGTTTGAGCTGATAAGAATGAAAGGTTCGTCCGTTGTCCATCAATAATTCTACAGGTGGCCCTCGTTCCATAAATACTTCGGACAATACTTTGGTTACTTGTTCACAACTTTCATTTTTAATTAATCGCCAAATAGCAAATCTACTTGGTCCACAATCAACGATTGATAAATATTTTTTCCCTTCGAAATGTGTGACGTCACAGGCTAATCGTGACCATGGTGTATTCACTTCTAGTTCTCCAGTTTCCCAGTGAATAGGAGAAGGATCGATTGATAAACATTCTTTGCAACTCTTAACAACTATCTCAATATCTTCTCGAGTAAATTTTTCAGGTGCATAACAACGTCTCACAACATAAAGTGTTCGATTTACCCCGAAATGATTCCATTGATGCACTTTTCTGATTTTATCAAATTTTTCTGTTACTGATGAAGAACAAGCTGATGCACTAATCTGTTCAGTTGCGGTCAACCACCTTTTTGGAACTCTTGTAAGTTTGTCTGCTTTGTTTTGTTCAGACCGTACTAATTCCACCTTAATCGATAGATTGCATTCATACATCAACTCAGATAATAAAGTCAATCGTCTGTGCACCAAAGCTTCTCCAAGTCCATGAGTTTTGATTCGCCGATCTTTTGTTAACATTGAAGTGACCCAGCTAAATACATTTGCAGAATCAGTCTTTACGATTATATCAGTTAAGTCCCATTTTAATGCCAAATTAATTCCTTTTATAACTGAATTTAGTTCTGCTAGGTTAATATGTTGCGAATCATTTGGCTTTCTTAACCAAGATGCATCTTCCACGATTTCCCCATCGATCTCTATGCATACTCCTATTGTTAGACTGTTTGCGTCGCACCAAATCATTCCCTTTTTTCCAGTTGGCACTGCCCATTTGCCTTTGACTGGATCTCGCACTGCTACCTCTTCCATAACTTCTGAGACCATTGTTGTAGCCTTTTGGCATGCTTTTTTATCCCATCGTTGTTCCGTCAGGCTTCTCTTAATGAAGCTGCAAGCGGGTCGTAACCATTTTGCTACGAAGAAATGACCTACTAACTGGCCACAAAGAGAAAATATTTCTCTTTTTGTCATTTCGTCTGTCACCTTCTGTACCACATTATCTCTACGCCAGAATATTTCCTGATTTTCTTTAAAAACGCGGAGCCCTAAAACTCTAGCACCAACTATTGGTTCTACTGGTTTAGTCTGCAGTCCGTATGTATTCAAAAGTTTTAAAACACGTTTGCAAGATACAATTTCTTCATTACCAATAATGTCATCAATATACGAATCCGTACCTGCTCTTACCTCTTCATCCATGGACAGCACCTTATTGACTATGGCTGTCATTATCTTTGGAGCTACGTTCAAACCAAAACCTAGTCGAGTCAAACAGTATGTTTTCCCTTTGAATTTTACCACTTGATATTTCCAAAGATTATTAGCCACATTTAATTGCAAATATGCCTTACGCAGATCAACCATTTTAATTTTTGTTCCCATGCGGCGCCATTTTCTAAGTTTTTCTCCACAAATATCACTTGTGCCGGTATGACTAGAAACATATTCATTTAATTCACGGTAGTCCATCACTGGTCGCACTTTGTTTTTGTTGCTTTGAATCACGGCCAATAAAGGTATTACACCATCATATTTACCTTGGTTAGGCCGTAACCATCCGCTTTTAATCCATTCTTCTACTTCATCGTCAAAGGCAGTCTGAGATTCTTTAGAAATTTTGTACTGGGCCACGCTATTTTCTAATATAGGCTCGACATCTCCCGCTTTCCACTTCCATTCTACTATCCATTTTCCATTGGAAAATAAAGCTGAAAAATAGTCATCTTGAATATGAACATCTGTAATTTTTGTTGCTGCTGCTATATTTTGTATTTTACTTTTCTTTTCAAATGAAACCTTTCCACTGCTATCAATAGTAACGCCTCCCATCGCCGCTACTGCATCCATACCTAGTAACATCTGATATGAAGGCAGCACTTCCGCAACTAAACAATCTAAAGTTAATGCAATATCCTGTATAATTACTCTTATGCAACAAGAAGCATTGCAAATTACTTCTTCGTCATTCATCATAACCACTTTTTGATTAATGGATACTAAGTGCTCCCTTTTTGCGACTGCAGGGGAAAGTATAGTACGTGAACATCCAGTATCCAAAAGGGCCCTAACACGAAAATTAAAGACATTTAAAATGAGAGAAGGGAGTTGCGCTGACGAAGACAGAAAACCACAAGCACAACAAAAGGCAGCTTTCTTTAACAGTTTTTTGGTGTCTTACTGCAAGTAGGTGCAATGTGGCCAGGTTCTCCACACGAGTAACATATAATTTCTTTCGTCTGCTCAGTTCTTTTCTTCATTGGACAATATCGAGCAAAATGTCCATCCTTCTCACAAATAAAACATTTTATCAATTTTTGACGATCTTCTCTGGATGCTCGTTTATTGCCCAACTTTGCCACAACACTCATTTCCACCTCAACAACGTTTATTAGCATTCTTGCTTTTCAATTACTTCAGCTAAAGTCATCTTCTCTAAACTACAAGCAGCTTTCAATTGGCGTTGTATTTCTGTTGGCAATCCACTCACCATCGCACATTTAACCCATGTCTCATTTATTTTTGAATCTACAAGGCTTGCTAACCTTTTTAGATCTGACACATAAAGGTCTACCGCTTCTCCAGGTAGCAATCGTCTTGTTACAAATTCTTCATACGCCCTAAATTGATTTATTGAAAAAGCTTCCCGTAGTGCTTTAGTTAGTTTCTTATAATCTTTTTTCACAGATTCTGTTAAACTCTCGTAAACAGCAAATGCACCCCTTGATAAAAATAAGGGAAGGAACGCTTCTAAAGAAGTGATATTTTGAAGTTTTGCAACCATCTCTAATTTCCGAACCCATTCTGAAAAATCTCCATCACCGTCAAACTGGCTTATAATATCTGAACATTTAATTGATACAGACATGGCCGAAATAGCTTGTAGTTGCAATAAAATAATCACACAGAAATTATCAGGAACGAGTAGATACTTTTTTTATTATATCTTTCTCAAAATACACAATATTATGACATCTGTCAAAGTTATCAATCACACCAATACAAAAACAAATAACAATAATTCAGAAAAAACAGGATTTGGTTGCTACATTATCAAACCTACCACACTTGAAATAGCAATTTTCTTTTTGTAATGTTTTCTTTTAGTTACAATATTATGAATAATTATAAAAATCGTTCGCGGAATCAAATATTTATATGATTTTTTAAAAATATAAAGTCAGATTTTATTTATTCTTGATGAATATGTTGTATATTGTAAACTACATAGGCTGGATTCTAGAATACCAACAACACTTAACTAATAACGATTTTATTGTTGCAATGTTTTCTTTTAGCTGAAATATGAAGAAGAATTATAAAATTCGGGCTCGGAAGCAAATATTTATATGATTTTTTACAAAAATATAGTCAGATTTTACCTATTGTTGAAATGGATATATTTGTTAAAACATTCATATTCATACTTTAGGATCTATACTATGGATGGTTTTAAACATTGCACATGCAAAAGTGACCAAAACGTGTTACCAATCAGATAATAAACATTCATTTTTCGGGTGTCATTTTAATGAATACGTTGTATATTGTCAGCTACATGGGCTGGATTCTAGAATACCTACCATATTTGAAATAACGATTTTATTGTTGCAATGTTTTCTTTTAGCTAAAGTATGATGATGAAGTATAAAATTCGGGCGCTAAAGCAAATATTTATATGATTTTTTACAAAAATTAATTCAGATTTTACCTATTCTTCATGAATACGTTGTATATTGTAAGCAACATGAGCTGGATTCTAGAATACCTACCAAACTTGAAATAGCAATTTTCTTGTTGCAATGTTTACTTTTAGCTAAAATATGATAAATAATTATAAAATTCGGGCGCCGAAGCAAATAATTATATGATTTTTTACAAAAATAAAGTCAGATTTTACCTATTCTTGATGAATACGTTGTATATTGTAACCTTCATGGGCTGGATACTAGAATATCTACCATACTTGAAATAGCAAAATTCTTGTTGCAATGTTTTCTTTAGCTAAAATATAATAAAGAATTATCAAATTTGGGCGCGGAAGCAAATATTTATATAATATTTTGCAAATATAAAGTCAGATGTTACCAATTCTTGAAATGGATATTTTTGTTAAACCATTCATATTTATGCTTTAGGATCTATACAATGGATAATTTTAGCATTGGATATGCAAAAGTGATGAAAACGTGGTACCATTTAGATAACAAACATTCAATTTTCAATCACACCAATACAAATACAAATAACAATAATTCAGAGAAAACAGGATTTGGTTGCTACATTATCACACCTACCACACTTGAAATAGCAATTTTCTTTTTGTAATGTTTTCTTTTAGTTACAATATTATGAATAATTATAAAAATCGTTCGCGGAATCAAATATTTATATGATTTTTTAAAAATATAAAGTCAGATTTTATTTATTCTTGATGAATATGTTGTATATTGTAAACTACTTAGGCTGGATTCTAGAATACCAACAACACTTAAAATAACGATTTTATTGTTGCAATGTTTTTTTTTTAGCTGAAATATGATGAAGAATTATAAAATTCGGGCTCGGAAGAAAATATTTATATGATTTTTTACAAAAATATAGTCAGATTTTACCTATTGTTGAAATGGATATATTTGTTAAAACATTCATATTCATACTTTAGGATCTATACTATGGATGGTTTTAAACATTGGACATGCAAAAGTGACCAAAACGTGTTACCAATCAGATAATAAACATTCATTTTTCGGGTGTCATTTTAATGAATACGTTGTATATTGTCAGCTACATGGGCTGGATTCTAGAATACCTACCATATTTGAAATAACGATTTTATTGTTGCAATGTTTTCTTTTAGCTAAAGTATGATGATGAAGTATAAAATTCGGGCGCTAAAGCAAATATTTATATGATATTTTACAAAAATAAATTCAGATTTTACCTATTCTTCATGAATACGTTGTATATTGTAAGCTACATGAGCTGGATTCTAGAATACCTACCACACTTGAAATAGCAATTTTCTTGTTGCAATGTTTACTTTTAGCTAAAATATGATTAATAATTATAAAATTCGGGCGCCGAAGCAAATAATTATATGATTTTTTACAAAAATAAAGTCAGATTTTACCTATTCTTGATGAATACGTTGTATATTGTAACCTTCATGGGCTGGATACTAGAATATCTACCATACTTGAAATAGCAAAATTCTTGTTGCAATGTTTTCTTTAGCTAAAATATAATAAAGAATTATAAAATATGAGCGCGGAAGCAAATATTTATATGATATTTTGCAAATATAAAGTCAGATGTTACCAATTCTTGAAATGGATATTTTTGTTAAACCATTCATATTCATGCTTTAGGATCTATACAATGTATAATTTTAGCATTGGATATGCAAAAGTGACGAAAACGTTGTACCATTTAGATAACAAACATTCAATTTTCAATCACACCAATACAAAAACAAATAACAATAATTCAGAGAAAACAGGATTTGGTTGCTACATTATCACACCTACCACACTTGAAATAGCAATTTTCTTTTTGTAATGTTTTCTTTTAGTTACAATATTATGAATAATTATAAAAATCGTTCGCGGAATCAAATATTTATATGATTTTTTAAAAATATAAAGTCAGATTTTATTTATTCTTGATGAATATGTTGTATATTGTAAACTACATAGGCTGGATTCTAGAATACCAACAACACTTAAAATAACGATTTTATTGTTGCAATGTTTTCTTTTAGCTGAAATATGATGAAGAATTATAAAATTCGGGCTCGGAAGCAAATATTTATATGATTTTTTACAAAAATATAGTCAGATTTTACCTATTGTTAAAATGGATATATTTGTTAAAACATTCATATTCATACTTTAGGATCTATACTATGGATGGTTTTAAACATTGGACATGCAAAAGTGACCAAAACATGTTACCAATCAGATAATAAACATTCATTTTTCGGGTGTCATTTTAATGAATACGTTGTATATTGTCAGCTACATGGGCTGGATTCTAGAATACCTACCACACTTGAAATAGCAATTTTCTTGTTGCAATGTTTACTTTTAGCTAAAATATGATAAATAATTATAAAATTCGGGCGCCGAAGCAAATAATTATATGATTTTTTACAAAAATAAAGTCAGATTTTACCTATTCTTGATGAATACGTTGTATATTGTAACCTGCATGGGCTGGATACTAGAATATCTACCATACTTGAAATAGCAAAATTCTTGTTGCAATGTTTTCTTTAGCTAAAATATAATAAAGAATTATAAAATTTGGGCGCGGAAGCAAATATTTATATGATATTTTGCAAATATAAAGTCAGATGTTACCTATTCTTGAAATGGATATTTTTGTTAAACCATTCATATTCATGCTTTAGGATCTATACAATGGATAATTTTAGCATTGGATATGCAAAAGTGACGAAAACGTGGTACCATTTAGATAACAAACATTCAATTTTCAGTTGTCATTTTAATTAATACGTTGTATATTGTAAGCTACATGGGCTGGATTCTAGAATACCTACCACACTTGAAATAGCAATTTTCTTCTTGCAATGTTTTCTTTTAGCTAAAATATGATGAAGAATTATAAAATTCGGTCGCGGAAACAAATATTTATATGATTTTTTACAAAAATAAAGTCAGACTTTACCTATGCTCGATAAATACGTAGTATATTGTAAGCTACATGGGCTGTATTCTAGAATACCTACTATACTTGAAATAACAATTTTCTTGTTGCAATGTTTTCTTTTAGCTAAAACATGATGAAAAATTATAAAAATCGGGCGCGGAAGCAAGTATTTATATGATTTTTTACAAAAATAAAATCAGATTTTACCTATTCTTGATGAATACGTTGTATATTGAAAGCTACATGGGCTGGATTCTAGAATACCTATCCCACTTGAAATAGCAATTTTCTTGTTGTAATGTTTTTTTTTAGCTAAAATAAGTGAAGAATTATAAAGTTCGGGCGCGAAAGCAAATATTTATATGATTTTTTTACAAAAATAAAGTCAGATTTTATTTATTCTTAATGAATACGTTGTATATTGTAAGTTATATGGGTTAAATTCTAGAATACCTACCACACTGGAAATAGCAATTTTCGTGTTGCAATATTTTCTTTTAGCAAAAATATGATGAAGAATTATAAAATTCGGGCGCGGAAACAAATATTTATAGGACGTTTTACAAAAATAAAGGCAGATTGTACCTATTCTTGAAATGGATGTTTTTGATAAACATTCATATTCATGCTTTAGGATCTATACTATGGATAATTTTAGCATTGGACATGCAAAAGTGACCAAAACGTAATACCAATCAGATAATAAACATTCAATTTTTAGGTGTCATTTTAATGAATACGTTGTATAAAGTGAGCTACATTTGCTGGATTTTAGAATACCTACCACCCTTAAAATAGCAATTTTTTTGTTGCAATGTTTTATTTAAGCTAAAATATGATGAAGAATTATAAAATTCGGGCGCGGAAGCAAAAATTTATATGATTTTTTACAAAAACAAAGTTAGATTTTACCTGTTCTTGAAATGGATATTTTTGTTAAAACATTTATATTCATGCTCAAGAATCTATACTATAGATGGATTTATTGGACATGAAACATGACTAAAACGTGGTACCAATCACATAATAAACATTCAATTTTCAAGTATCATATTAATGAATACATTGTATATTGTAAGCTACATGGGCTGGATTCTAGAATATCTATCACACTTGAAATAGAAATTTTCTTGTTGTAATGTTTTCTTTTAGCTAAAATATGTTGAAGAATTATAAAATTCAGGCGCGAAAGCAAATATTTATATGATTTTTAAAAAAAATTAAGTCAGATTTTACCTATTCTTGATGAATACGTTGTATATTTTAAGCTACATGGGCTGGGTTCTAGAATACCTACCACACTTGAAATAGCAATTTTTTTGTTGCAATGTTTTCTTTTAGCTAAAATATGATGAAGAATAATAAAATTCGGGTGCGGAAGCAAATATTTATATGTATTTTCCAAAAATAAAGTCAGATTCTACCTATTCTTGAAATGGATATTTTTGTTAAATCATTTTTATTCATACTTTAGGATCTATACTATGGATAATTTAAGCATTGGACATGCAAAAGTGACCAAAACGTAGTACCAATCAGATAATAAAGATTCATTTTTTGGGTGTCATTTTAATGAATACGTTGTATATTTTTAGCTACATGGGCTGGATTCTAGAATACCTACCACACTTAAAATAGTAATTTTCTTGTTGCAATGTTTTCTTTTAGTGAAAATATGATCAAAAATTATAAAATTCGAGCGCGGAAGCAAATATTTATTTCATTTTTTACAAAAATAAAATCAGATTTTGCTTATTCTTGAAATGGATATTTTTGTTAAAACATTTATATTCATGGTTTAGGATCCACACTATGGATGGTTTAAGTATTGGACATGCAAAAGTGACTAAAACGTGGTACCAATCAGATAATAAACATTCAATTTTCGGGTGTCATTTTAATGAATACGTTGTATATTGCAAGCTACATGGGCTGGATTTTAGAATAAATACTACACTTGAAATAGCTATTTTCTTGTTGCAATGTTTTCTTTTAGCTAAAATATGATAACAAATTATAAAATTTGGGTGCGGAAGCAAATATATATATGATTTTTTCAATAATAAAGTCAGATTTCACCTATTCTTGACGAATACGTTGTATATGGTAAGCTACATGGGCTGGATTCTAGAATACCTACCACACTTGAAATAGCAATTTTCTTGTTGCAATGTTATCTTTTAGCTAAAATATGATAAAAAATTATAAAATTCGGGCGCGGAAGCAAATATTTATATGATTTTATACAATAATTAATTTAGATTTTACCTATTCTTGCTGAATACTTTGTATATTGTAAGCTACATGGGCTGGATTCTAGAATACCTACCACACTTGAAATAGCAATTTTCTTGTTGCAATGTTTTCTTTTAGCTAAAATATAATGAAGATTTATAAAATTCGGGCGCGGAAGCAAATATTTATATGATTTTTTACAAAAATAATGTCAGATTTTATCTATTCTTTATGAATACGTTGTATATTGTAACCAACATGCGCTGGATTCTAGAATAAATACCACACATGAAATAGTAATTTTCTTGTTGCAATGTTTTCTTTGAGCTAAAATATGATGATGAATTATAAAATTCGGGCGCGGAAGCAAATATTTATATGATTTTTTACAAAAATAAAGTCAGATTTTACCTATTCTTGAAATGGATATTTTTGTTAAAACATTCATATTCATGCTTTAGGATCTATACTATGGATAATTTTAGCATTGGACATGCAAGAGTGATCAAAACGTGTTACCAATCAGATAATAAACATTTAATTTTCGGGTGTCATTTTAATGAATACGTTGTGCATTGTAAGCTACATGGGCTGGATACTAGAATACCTAACACACTTGAAATAGCAATTTTCTTGTTGCAATGTTTTCTTTTGGCTAAAATATGATGAAGAATTATAAAATTCGGGCGCGGAAGCAAATATTTATATGATGTTTTACAAAAATAAAGTCAGAGTTTACCTATTCTTGATGAATACGTTGTATATTGTAAGCTACATGGACTGGATTCTAGAATACCTACCACACTTGAAATAACAATTTTCTTATTGCAATGTGTTCTTTTAGCTAAAATATGATGAGAAATTATAAAATTCGGGCGCGGAGGCAAATATTTATATGATTTTTTACTAAACTAATGTAAGATTTTACCTATTCTTGATGAATACGTTATATATTGTAAGCTACATGGGCTCAATTCTAGAATAACTACCACACTTAATATAGCAATGTACTTGTTGCAATGTTTTCTTTTAGCTTAAATATGATGCAGAATTATAGAATTCGAGCGCGGAAGCAAATATTTATATGATTTTTTACAAAAATTAAGTCAGATTTTACTTATTCTTGAAATGGATATTTTTGTTAAAACATTCATATTTATGCTTTAGGATCTATACTATGGATAACATTAGCATTGGACATGCAAAAGTGACCAAAACGTAGTACCAATCAGATAATAAAGATTCATTTTTTGGGTGTCATTTTAATGAATACGTTGTATATTTTAAGCTACATGGTCTGGATTCTAGAATACCTACCACACTTGAAATAGCAATTTTCTTGTTGCAATGTTTACTTTTAGCTAAAATATGATGAAGAATTATAAAATTCGGGCGCCGAAGCAAATATTTACATGATTTTTACAAAAATAAAGTCATATTTTACCTATTCTTGAAATGGATATTTTTGTTAAAACATTCATATTCATGCTTAAAGATCTATACTATGGATAATTTTAGCATTGGACATGCAAAAGTGAACAAATCTTGGTATTCTTGATGAATACGTTTTATATTGTAAGCTACATGGGTTGGTTTCAAGAATACCTACCACACTTTAAATAGCAATATCCTTGTTGCAATGATTTCTTTTAGCTAAAATATGATGAAGAATTAAAAAATTCGGGCTCGGAAGCAAATATTTATATGATTTTTTACAAAAATAAAGTCAGATTTTACATATTGTTGAAATGGATATTTTTGTTAAAACATACATATTCATGCTTTAGGATCTATACTATGGATGGTTTTAAGCATTGGACATGCAAAAGTGACCAAAACGTGTTACCAATCAGATAATATACATTTATTTTTCGGTTGTCATTTTAAAGAATACGTTGTATATTTTAAGCTACATGGTCTGGATTCTAGAATACCTACCACACTTGAAATAGCAATTTTCTTGTTTCAATGTTTACTTTTAGCTAAAATTTGATGAAGAATTATAAAATTCGGGCGCCGAAGCAAATATTTACATGATTTTTACAAAAATAAAGTCATATTTTACCTATTCTTGAAATGGATATTTTTGTTAAAACATTCATATTCATGCTTAAAGATCTATACTATGGATAATTTTAGCATTGGACATGCAAAAGTGAACAAAACGTGGTACTAATCAGATAATAAACATTCTATTGTCGAGTGTCATTTTAATGAATACGTTGTATATTGTAAGCTACATGGGCTGGATTCTAGAATACCTACCACACTTGAAATAGCAATTTTCTTGTTGCAATGTTTTCTTTTAGCTAAAATATGATGAAGAATTATAAAATTCGGGCGCCGAAGCAAATATTTACACGATTTTCACAAAAATAAAGTCAGATTTTACCTATTCTTGAAATGGATACTTTTGTTAAAACATTCATATTCATGCTTAAAGAACTATACTATGGATAATTATAACATTGGACATGCAAAAGTGAGAAAACGTGGTACCAATCAAATAATAAACATTCAATTTTCGGGTGTCATTTTAATGAGTACGTTGTATATTGAAAACTACATGGGCTGTATGCTAGAATACCTACCACACTTGAAATAGCAATTTTCTTGTTGCATTGTTTTCTTTTAGCTAAAATATGATGAAGAATTATAAAATTCGGGCGCGGAAGCAAATATTTATATGATTTTTTACAAAAATAAAGTCAGATTTTACCTATTCTTGATGAATATGTTGTATATTGTAAGCTACATGTTCTGGATTCTAGAATACCTACCACATTTGAAATAATAATAATAATAATAATAATAATTTATATTGACTATAAGTCAAGAGGCGGAGTTCAGCCAAAGGTTGTTCTTCCACCCAACCATACATCTAAATACATACTGTAAATTACCAGGTTTTTTTTTTACAATAATTATTGTACAAACTATCTATTACAAATAACAAATATAATATCAATGCAACAAAAATGATTAATGTTAAGTGACAAACATTTTTTTTATATGTTCACGGAAGGTATAGAGAGACAGAGATTTTAAAGAATCTGGAATACGATTATAAAGTGTCGGTGAGAGATATGACAAAGATCCCTTAAATTTTGACTTTCTAAAAGATGGTACAATATACAAGTTCTTAATTTGAAGTGTATAATTATAATTATTTATGATTAATTTGTCAAATAAATAAGATGGAGAACGGGTGAATAAAACTTTGTGTACTAGACAGAGATATGCTATTTTTACATGATTATCTATAGACGGTATATTAGCTAACTCTCTAAATTCGCTTATATGATCATATTAACGTACCCCGTAAATGAATCGTAAACAACTGTTTTGTAGAACGGTGATTCTATTTTTATCTGTTTGTGTTAGGTTTGGTACATAAACACAAGCACAGTAATTAAATAGTGGCAATATCAAGGTGTTCACTAGTCTTAGTTTGATTGCAGGACTAAGTTCATGCCTGAAGTGAAAAAGATGACGTAATTTGAGTCTAGCAGTACAGAGCTTTTGATGTAAATGACTGGTAAAATTTAAGTTTTTGTCAAATGTAACACCAAAAATTTTTGTAGTCGAAGTACGCTTAATAGTCTCGCCATCCAAAATAATATCAGGTATATCACCATAATTACCTACAACTAGAAGAGATGATTTACTTGCGTTGATTTTGAGGCCATAATTTTTTATCCATGCTACTAGTTTGTCAAGTTCTCTATTTACTGTTTCACACTTTAACGTACTGTGGTTGTTGATTTATGGAAGCTAGTACCTGGGTGTCGTCAGCGTACGTATGCGCCGTACAAAAATTAAGTACAGATGGCATATCTGCAATGTATAAAAGAAAAAACAAAGGTCCTAGAATGGATCCTTGCGGTACTCCGCTGAAGATATGAAATTTAGAAGAATTATGTATTTCTACTTCCGAGGACATGGATACTTGAAAGAACCTATCAGTTAAGTAATTTTCACACCAATCTATTGCCAACTCAGAAAAATTGTAATATTTAAATTTTGCGAGGAGCATGCTATGATCAACCATATCGAAAGCCTTGGAAAAGTCAATCTGAATTAATAATGAAATGTTAGACTTATCATAGTTCTCTAGAAGATTATTTATAATATTTAGAAGACAGGTGTTTGTGGAATGTCTAGTTCTGAACCCCGATTGATTAGATGGCAAAATGTTGTTTTCCAACGCATATGACATGATTTGATCACAACATACTCTCTCAAGAATCTTAGATAAAGTTGGTAGGATACTGATAGGTCGTAAGTCATCAAGGGTAGAACAGTTCCGAACTTTAGCTATTGGTTTAATAATTGCTATCTTCCAAACATTTGGCATCACACCTTCTAGAATACATGTGTTAACAATATGGGTAATGTATTTCACGATAATGGGTAATATTATTCTAATCATTTTTACTGATATACTGTCTACACCTACAGCATTTGATTTTATCGATAGAAAAAATTTTATCACTGTTTCGCTGTCTACAGAGTTAAAATTAAACGAATGACCAGGTTGCTCTCTATATTTATTATTTAAGTAAAAATTCTTGGAATTAAGATCAACAGTACTTGTACCTGTCAGAGTTAAAAGATGTTGTCCATATTTTTCGGGTTCGCGAAGATATTCTGGAATATTTTTTTGTAATATGCTTTCAGTTACACCTAGACGTTTAAGGTTATACTATAACTTACTAGAGTTTTTAATATTATTCTTTATTTCCCATTTCAAGAAAGCCTGTTTTTCTTTGCGTATAGCAGCTGTTGTTAAGTTGCGTAGCTGTTTATAATAGTTGTATTTAGCTTCAGTTCTATGTTTCTTATAATCAATAAACGCTTTATCTCTTTAAGGTTGCATTACTTTAATCACTGGAGTGAACCACGGACAATAATTTTTAGAGGTTCTAGCAGTTTTTACCGGTGCATGTTTGTCGTACAAAGCAATAATATTATTATTCAAAAAATGTAGTTTATCATTTATATTATTTAATTGAATAATATTATACCATTCAACCTTTTGACAATCTTCAAAAAAATTTCCAAAATCAAAGTTCTTAAAATCTCTGAACATAACATTTTTAGATGACGAAACAGGTATAGGTAAATCTAAGATACAATAAACACAAGAGTGATCTGTAAGATTAGTACATTCAATAACACCAGCAATTGAACATAAGGAAGGATTAGATGTAGCTAAAATATCCAGAAGAGTTTTTGAAACTGGTCGTGTGTATTTATCAATCAACTCATGCATTCCATACGCAGATAATAAATTTTTGAAAAATAACGAACGTGCATCATTTATTAATAAATAGACATTAATATCCCCAATACAAATAGTACAGTCCGCCATTGTAGCAAATTCTGCAAATATGGGTTCCAGAACACTGAGGTCTTTATAAAATTGACAATGAGGGTTATGTACGACACCAACAATTAGCGTATAATTTAGGTTTGTGATCTGGATCCATAAATGTTCGACAATATTTTTCGTTACAAATGAGGTATTTAATATTTTATAGTTAACATTACTGCGAACATAAAAAGCGATACCTCCACCACGTTTGTCAGCTCTTGGTAAACTAATTAAATTGTATCCTTCAATGTGAAATAGATGAGCTGGGGAGGAATCACTTATCCACGTTTCAGTGACAGCTAAGATGTCAAAATTTTGATCAAAGACAAAATTTTAAATTCCACAAAGCAGGAATTAAGCGATCCAATATTAATGTGCCCGCATTTGAAATTATAAATATTAGGGTGAATGACCTTAGTATTATAAACAGGTGAATTCATATTTATAAATAAAAGACGACAAATTTTTAATTAAACAATTCAAATAAGTTTATGAAGGTCAGTCACACTGTTTATTTCATGTTTTTTGGCTGATTCGTTTTTGCGCGCATAAATTTTGCCAGTCCTGGTCCACACGAATTTATAGTTTTTGTTGAGAAGTTCTTGACGGGCCTGCCTGAAAAGTTGCATATTTGAGGGGGAAAGATGATCGTTCACATACACATTATTTTATTTCCTTCATAATGTAAGTCTTTTGTTGTTAAATGTTTTTTATTTTTAATAGCACTTACGAACTTTTCTTTTAACATGCGCGACACAAATTTCACAACAATACAATTTGGGTGATTGCTATTTAGTTTGTTGAACGAAGGAATTCTATGAGCAGCATCAATATCGCCGGATGTAATTTCAATGTTCACTACTTTACCTATATTGGTCACTATTTCGACAACGTTTTCAGCGGGTACGGTAGGAATATTATTAATAGGTAACTACATTATTTAATCTGGAGTACTGTTCGAGATCGTTTATTTTATTGGACAGTGTAATCACTTCGTTTTTAATATCGCATTTTCTTTTGTTATATTATCAAATTCTTTTAATTTATTCTTAATTTGCTTTAGTGAAATTTCAAAGTCAGTAATTTTGTCACAACAGAACTTAATAGACGTAAACAAATCCTTCAGTTTATATGAGACTTCAGATATAATGTCATCTTTCATTCTTTTTAACAAATTGTTTATGTTCAGGTTTGAATCACATTGATCGGTGTTCGCTTGACGGCAATCCAGGCAGAACCATGCACAGCTATTGTCTCCGTTCTTGAATATTTCTACTTGAGCAGCAGATAATTTGGCAAAAGATGAATGAAAAACACGCGCGCATTTGCCGCAATTGATGAAAGGCGATCTCTTGTTAAAAGCGCGGGAACAAGTGAAGCATGTGCTACTAGGTGCCATCGTGAGACAAGTTTTAACACTTTACTTAACTTAAGATGACTTTTTCAACAGCGATGAAGAAATAAATCACTTTTAAATACAAAGTTAAGTGATTTAAAAATAGACTTACGATAAATGATGATAACAGAAGATGCACTTTCACTTTATAAAAAGTATTTTACAGGTTCTAAATATTCTGCACTACTTTTCACACCAAAAATTAGCAAAAAATATAAGAGTAGAAAAAACAAGTGTGAGCACTTAACTAGCTATCCTATAGCAAATATCTTGTTGCAATGTTTCCTTTTAGCTAAAATATGATGAAGAATTATAAAATTCGGGCGCGGAAGCAAATTTTATATGATTTTTTACAAAAATTAAGTCAGATTTTACCTATTCTTGATGAATACATTTTATATTGTATGCTACATGGGCTGGATTCTAGAATGCCTACCACACTTGAAATAGCAATTTTCTTGCTGCAATGTTTTCTATTAGCTGAAATATAATAAAGAATGATAAAATTCGGGCGCGCAAGCAAATATTTATATAATTTTTTACAAAAATAAAGTCAGATTTTACCTATCCTTGAAATGGTTATTTTTGTTAAAACATTCATATTCATGCTTTAGGATCTAAACTATGGATGGTTTAAGCATTGGACATGCAAACGTGACCAAAATGTGGTACCAATCAGAAAATAAACATTCAATTTTCGGGTGTCTCTTTAATGAATACGTTGTATATTGTAAGGTACATGGGCTGGATTCTAGAATACCTACCACACTTGAAATAGCAATTTTCTTGTTACAATGTTTTCTTTTAGCTAAAATATGATAAAGAATTATAAAATTCGGGCGCGGAAGCAAATATTATATGTTCTTTTACAAAAATAGTCAGATTTTACCTATTCTTGAAATGGATATTTTTGTTAAAACATTCACATTCATGCTTTAGGATCTACACTATGGATAATTTTAGCATTTAACATGCAAAAGTGACCAAAACGTGGTCCAAACAGGTAATAAACATTCAATTTTCGGGTGTCATTTTATTGAATACGTTGTATATTGTAAGCTATATGGGCTGGATTCTAGAATACCTAACACACTTTAAATAGCAATTTTCTTGTTGGTATCTTTTCTTGTAGCTAAAATATAATAACGGATTATAAAATTCCGGCGCGGAAGCAAATATTTATATGATTTTTACAAAAATAAAATCAAATTTTACCTATTCTTGATGAATACGTCGTATAATGTAAACTACATGGGCTGGATTCTAGAATACCTACCACACTTGAAATAGCAATTTTCTTGTTGCAATGTTTTCTTGTAGCTAAAATATGACAAAGAATTATAAAATTCGGGCGCGGAAGCAAATATACATATGATTTTTTACAAAAATAAAGTCGGATTGTACCTATTCTTGAAATGAATATTTTTGTTAAAACATTCATATTCATGCTTTAGGATCTATACTATGGATGGTTTTAAGAATTGGACATGCAAAAGTGACCAAAACGTGGTACCAATCAGATAATAAACATTAAATTTTTAGGTGTCTTTTTAATAAATGCGTTGTATATTGTAAGCTACATGGGCTGGAATCTAGATTACCTACCACACTTGAAGCAGCAATTTTCTTGTTGCAATGTTTTCTTTTAGCTAAAATATGATTAAAAATTTGAAAATTCGGGCGCGGAAGCAAATATTTACATGATTTTAAGATTCCTTAAAATTTCTTTGTTGGAGAGTAATTTTTGTAGCATTCCTACTGTTTTATTTTCTTTTGTCAGTCTTTCCGTAATTTCTTGCACCATTTCATTTGTGTTTGTAATTTTGGCTCCTAAGTAGGTAAATTTATCTACTTCTTCGAATTCGTATTTTTGTCCATTTTCTGCAGCTATTTTAAAATTTTTCTTTTTCTCTTTCGTCTTTGTGCTTAGTCTGATATACTTTGTTTTATCTGTGTTGATGATTAGTCCCATTGTTTCCGCTTCTTTCATTAGGATCTTCGTTACTCTTCTTATCTCATCTTCCGTTTTCGTTATGATAGCGACATCGTCGGCAAACGCGAGACACTGATGTTTCTTGTCGTATATCATACTGTTTCTATTGATGTTTCCTCTTCTCATTATTACCTCAAGAGTTAGGTTAAATAATGTTGACGATAATGGATCTCCTTGCCGTAGACCTGTATTTACTTCGAAACAGTTTGACTTTACGTTATGTATTTTTACTTTGCTTTTTGTACCTTGTATTGTTTCTTTTATAATTCTTATTAATTTGTTTGGTAGCC
The DNA here is from genome assembly GCA_035578165.1 of Stenolophus ochropezus. Classification (NCBI taxonomy): domain Eukaryota; kingdom Metazoa; phylum Arthropoda; class Insecta; order Coleoptera; family Carabidae; genus Stenolophus; species Stenolophus ochropezus. The sequence continues at coordinate 159,840 of JAQOWZ010000107.1, read as the reverse complement.
CGAGTTGTTTTGCTGCTTTTAAAAGTTCTTTTCTTTTTATGGTATCGTATGCCTGTTTGAAGTCTATGAATAATATGTGCAAATTAAGTCCTTTCTCGTAGTGTGTGGCTATCAGTTCTTTCAGAGTAAAAATCTGATCTATAGTCGATCTATTTTTTCTGAATCCTGCTTGGTATTCACCAACGGTTTTCTTCATCTGCTCTCTTCATTTAATATTTATCCATTTTGCCATTACTTTGTATATTGTGTCCCAGAGCGATATTCCTCGATAGTTCTCGCACTTTGTTTTATCGCCTTTTTTATGTATAGGGCAAATGACGGCTTCCTTCCAGGACTGCGGCATTTGTTCTTTTTCCCAGCAGTTCACAGTGAGTTTGTATATTTCTTCTTTTAACTCATCTCCACTGTATTTAATTAGTTCTGCTGGAATTCCGTTGTCACCAGGACTCTTGCTGTTCTTCATGTTGTTAATTATTTCGTTGATTTCTTCTTCCGTTCGTCCTTGAATTATATTTGTTTCTTCATCGCTGTCGCTGTATGTATCGGTATTTTCTGTCATTATTCTTTAGTAGCTCTTTAAAATAATTTTCCCATCTTTTTGTTATAGCTTCGTTGTCTCCTATTAGTAGGTTGTCCTTATCGCGGCAGAATAGTGTTCTTTGTTTGTAGTTTTCTTTTCTTTTTTGATGTTCTGATATAAATTTTTTATATCCTTTCTGTTGTAATTTTCTTCTATTATATTTATACGTTCTTGTTGTTTTTGTCGTTTCTTAGTTCTGCATATTTTCTTGTATCTTTTTCTTTGTTCTTGATATCTTACTTTATCGAGTTCTTCTCCCGTCTCAATGAATTTCATTCTTGCTTTTCTTCATCGAACCAGTTATTTTTCTTTTTTTGTTCAGTTTTCCATCCTAGTATTTTTGCTGCGACGTTCTTTATGTTATTTTGAAGTGTTGCCCATTTTTCTTCTGTTCTTTCTACGTCTTTACAGGTTTTTAGGGATTCTTTCATTTGTTTAGTGTATTGGAGCACAGTTTCTTCGTTTTTTTGCATATCTATGTTATATGTTGGTTTCAATTGTTTTGTTTTTTGTGGAATTGGTTTTTGTACTTTCATGTTTATTCTCAGTAGTATATGGTCCGTGTTTGCTTCTGCTCCTCTGAAGCTTCTAACCTTGGTGATAAGCTGTTTATGCTTTTTTCTATTAGGATGTGGTCAATTTGGTTTGTTGTTAACCCATTTGGGGAGATCCATGTGCCTTTGTATATGTCTTTCCGGGTAAAGTATGTACTTGCGATTATCATGTCTTGTTGAACTGCAAATTCGATAAGTTTTTCTCCATTTTCGTTTGTTACGTCATGCTTGCTCTCCTTGCCTATTGTGGGGTAGTACTGATTTTCTTTTCCAATTTTTGCGTTTGCATCTCCTAGTACAATTTTAACATCGTATCTAGGAAGTTTTTGGTAGAGGCTCTCTAGTGTTTCATAAAATTCAGATTTTTCTTCTAAGCTCTTTTCATCTGTGTGTGCATGTATGTTTATTATGCTGAATTTTCTATATTTTGTTCTCAGTCTTATGTAACACAGTCTATCTGAGATAGGTTTAAAGTCTACTATCGCTCTTTTCCAACTTCTTTCTATAAAAAATCCTGTTCCTAAAGTTCTGTTTCCAGCCCTACCCCCCCCCCCCCCCCTCTGTTAAAGAATATATAATCATTTATTTCAGTAATTTCATTTCCTATTTGTTTCGTTTCTTGTACTGCTGCGATTGCGATTTTATATTTTTTGAGTTCTATTGCTATTTGTTTCAATGATCCTGTGCTGTGGGTTCCCCGTACGTCCCATGATGCCAATTTTATGTCATTCTTATTCATATGCTGATGCCATATCCTTGTCCGAGCCGTGTTGTTTCCAGACTGTCCGTGAGTTGCACTTGTTACTTTTTTGCTTCATTGTTAATAAATTCCTTCTTAACTAGTTTATCTTCTTCGTCTATCCACTCCCAAATTTCATTTCCTTTGATTAGTTTTTATATCCTATTTTGATATTTGTTCCCCTATTCGTTTCCTCTCTTGCTATTTGTCTTATCCTTCTTTGTATTTCTCTTTCTTCCTTGGTGTAGTCATTTTCGATGTAGATATCGGTATTTTTCAACATGTTTTTCCGTTCCATAATTTCTTTTTTATCTTTCCAGCTGTTTAGTTTTATAGCGGTAATGTTTAAGTTTGCTTTGTTTTTTATTTTCCTTGCTTCCTTAACATCAATTTCCACCTTCATCTTGTTTTTAATAAAATTTTCTACTGCTGTTTCAAGATTTTCTTCTTGAAAATTGATTCCTTTTATAATTATGTTATTTTTCCTTTCCATTGATTCCATTTTTTCAATTTTCTTGTGCATTATACTCATTTTTTCTCTTAGATCAAGGTTTTCCTTTTTAATTTCTTCCAATTCCTTTCTATAGCTCTTTTGTCCTTTCCTTATCTCTGTTATCTCCTCCATCATTATTTTAAACATTTCCCTTATTTCTTTCATATCCTCTGAATTTTCTTTATCTCTTATCTTTAATGGTGCTCCTGACGGCATGTCTCTTTCAAAATCTCTGTTTTTTGTTGGAGTTCTTACAACTCTTTTAGATTTTTGGAATACGCTTGTTTGATCCATTTCTGTCTCCATATATCGCTTCCTTTTCTGTTAGTCAGCAGTTGAACTATCGCTGTCGTACGTTTTTGGCTGTTGATTTGACAAGACAGATTTTGTAGAAGAAAGTTTCTGTGTTCCTTTGGGCTGAATACGGTCCTGTCTTTTCGCTCTCGGTTTTGCGTGTGCAAGCCGTGCTAGGCACGCGTTTGCAGTTGCGAAGGTTGACGTTTCTTTAGAGGTTATAATCTTTCTTATGTCTTATTCATCACTGACCTTTTCTGTATTATTGAATTTTTCGTTTTAATTTTTCTTACTCCACCCGTTGCTTATGAAACTGGACAATTCTGTGGTCTCGATATCTCCCAAAAGATGAGTTTAATTTCGGAAAACTAAATTGTCGACTTTAATCACTTGCCAGGGCCGGACTCACCCTTAAAGATCTATACTATGGATAATTTTAGCATTGGACATGAAAAAGTGTCCAAAACGATGTACCAATCAGATAATAAACAATCAATTTTCGGGGGTCATTTTAATGAATACGTTGTATATTTTAAGCTACATGGGCTGGATTCTAAAATACCTACCACACTTGAAATAGCAATTTTCTTGTTGCAATGTTGTCTTTTAGCTAAAATAAGATGAAGAATTATAAAATTCGGGCGCGGAAGCAAATATTTATATAATTTTTTACAAAAATAAAGTCAGATTTTACGAATTCTTGAAATAGATATTTTTGTTAAAACATTCATATTCATGCTTTAGGATCTATACTATGGATAGTTTTAAGCATTTGACATGCAAAAGTGAACAAAACGTGGTATTCTTGATGAATACGTTTTATATTGTAAGCTACATGGGTTGGTTTCAAGAATACCTACCACACTTTAAATAGCAATTTCCTTGTTGCAATGTTTTCTTTTAGCTAAAATATGATGAAGAATTATAAAATTCGGGCAGGAAAGCTAATATTTCTATGATTTTTTACAAAAATAAAGTCAGATTTTACCTATTCTTGATGAATAAGTTGTATAATCTAGAATACCTACTACACTTCAAAGAGCAATTTTCTTGTTGAAATGTTTTCTTTTAGCTAAAATATGATGCAGAATTATAAAATTCGGGCGCGGAAGCAAATATTTACATGATTTTTTACAAAAAAAAAGTCAGATTTTACCTATTCTTCATGAATACGTTGTATATTGTAAGCTATATGGGCTGGATTCTATAATACCTACCACACTTGAAATAGCAATTTTCATGTTACAATGTTTTCTTTTAGCTGAAATATAATAAAGAATTATAAAATTCAGGCGCGGAAGCAATTCTTTATATGATTTTTACAAAAAAAAAGTCAGATGTTAACTATTCTTGAAATGGATATTTTTGTTAAAACATTCATATTCATACTTTAGGATCTATACTATGGACATACATTGGACATGCAAAAGTGACCAAAACGTGGTACCAATCAGATAATAAACATTCAATTTTTAGGTGTCTTTTTAATAAATGCGTTGTATATTGTAAGCTACATGGGCTGGAATCTAGATTACCTACCACACTTGAAACAGCAATTTTCTTGTTGCAATGTTTTCTTTTAGCTAAAATATGATGAAAAATTTGAAAATTCGGGCGCGGAAGCAAATATTTACATGATTTTAAGATTCCTTAAAATTTCTATGTTGGAGAGTAATTTTTGTAGCATTCCTACTGTTTTATTTTCTTTTGTCAGTCTTTCCGTAATTTCTTGCACCATTTCATTTGTGTTTGTAATTTTGGCTCCTAAGTAGGTAAATTTATCTACTTCTTCGAATTCGTATTTTTGGCCATTTTCTGCAGCTATTTTAAAATTTTTCTTTTTCTCTTTCGTCTTTGTGCTTATTCTCATATACTTTGTTTTATCTGTGTTGATGATTAGTCCCATTGTTTCCGCTTCTTTCATTAGGATCTTCGTTACTCTTCTTATCTCATCTTCCGTTTTCGTTATGATAGCGACATCGTCGGCAAACGCGAGACACTGATGTTTTCTGTCGTATATCATACTGTTTCTATTGATGTTTCCTCTTCTCATTATTACCTCAAGAGTTAGGTTAAATAATGTTGACGATAATGGATCTCCTTGCCGTAGACCTGTATTTACTTCGAAACAGTTTGACTTTACGTTATGTATTTTTACTTTGCTTTTTGTACCTTGTATTGTTTCTTTTATAATTCTTATTAATTTGTTTGGTAGCCCGAGTTCTTTTGCTGCTTTTAAAAGTTCTTTTCTTTTTATGGTATCGTATGCCTGTTTGAAGTCTATGAATAATATGTGCAAATTAAGTCCTTTCTCGTAGTGTGTGGCTATCAGTTCTTTCAGAGTAAAAATCTGATCTATAGTCGATCTATTTTTTCTGAATCCTGCTTGGTATTCACCAACGGTTTTCTTCATCTGCTCTCTTCATTTAATATTTATCCATTTTGCCATTACTTTGTATATTGTGTCCCAGAGCGATATTCCTCGATAGTTCTCGCACTTTGTTTTATCGCCTTTTTTATGTATAGGGCAAATGACGGCTTCCTTCCAGGACTGCGGCATTTGTTCTTTTTCCCAGCAGTTCACAGTGAGTTTGTATATTTCTTCTTTTAACTCATCTCCACTGTATTTAATTAGTTCTGCTGGAATTCCGTTGTCACCAGGACTCTTGCTGTTCTTCATGTTGTTAATTATTTCGTTGATTTTTTCTTCCGTTCGTCCTTGAATTATATTTGTTTCTTCATTGCTGTCGCTGTATGTATCGGTATTTTCTATGTCATTATTTTTTAGTAGCTCTTTAAAATAATTTTCCCATCTTTTTGTTATAGCTTCGTTGTCTCCTATTAGTAGGTTGTCCATATCGCGGCAGAATAGTGTTCTTTGTTTGTAGATTTCTTTTCTTTTTTGATGTTCTGATATAAATTTTTTATATCCTTTCTGTTGTAATTTTCTTCTATTATATTTATACGTTCTTGTTGATTTTGTCGTTTCTTAGTTCTGCATATTTTCTTGTATCTTTTTCTTTGTTCTTGATATCTTACTTTATCGAGTTCTTCTCCCGTCTCAATGAATTTCATTCTTGCTTTTCTTCATCGAACCAGTTATTTTTCTTTACAGTACAGATGGCATATCTGCAATGTATAAAAGAAAAAACAAAGGTCCTAGAATGGATCCTTGCGGTACTCCGCTGAAGATATGAAATTTAGAAGAATTATGTATTTCTACTTCCGAGGACATGGATACTTGAAAGAACCTATCAGTTAAGTAATTTTCACACCAATCTATTGCCAACTCAGAAAAATTGTAATATTTAAATTTTGCGAGGAGCATGCTATGATCAACCATATCGAAAGCCTTGGAAAAGTCAATCTGAATTAATAATGAAATGTTAGACTTATCATAGTTCTCTAGAAGATTATTTATAATATTTAGAAGACAGGTGTTTGTGGAATGTCTAGTTCTGAACCCCGATTGATTAGATGGCAAAATGTTGTTTTCCAACGCATATGACATGATTTGATCACAACATACTCTCTCAAGAATCTTAGATAAAGTTGGTAGGATACTGATAGGTCGTAAGTCATCAAGGGTAGAACAGGTCCGAACTTTAGCTATTGGTTTAATAATTGTAATCTTCCAAACATTTGGCATCACACCTTCTAGAATACATGTGTTAACAATATGGGTAATGTATTTCACGATAATGGGTAATATTATTCTAATCATTTTTACTGATATACTGTCTACACCTACAGCATTTGATTTTATCGATAGAAAAAATTTTATCACTGTTTCGCTGTCTACAGAGTTAAAATTAAACGAATGACCAGGTTGCTCTCTATATTTATTATTTAAGTAAAAATTCTTGGAATTAAGATCAACAGTACTTGTACCTGTCAGAGTTAAAAGATGTTGTCCATATTTTTCGGGTTCGCGAAGAGATTCTGGAATATTTTTTTGTAATATGCTTTCAGTTACACCTAGACGTTTAAGGTTCTACTATAACTTACTAGAGTTTTTAATATTATTCTTTATTTCCCATTTCAAGAAAGCCTGTTTTTCTTTGCGTATAGCAGCTGTTGTTAAGTTGCGTAGCTGTTTATAATAGTTGTATTTAGCTTCAGTTCTATGTTTCTTATAATCAATAAACGCTTTATCTCTTTTAGGTTGCATTACTTTAATCACTGGAGTGAACCACGGACAATAATTTTTAGAGGTTCTAGCAGTTTTTACCGGTGCATGTTTGTCGTACAAAGCAATAATATTATTATTCAAAAAATGTAGTTTATCATTTATATTATTTAATTGAATAATATTATTCCATTCAACCTTTTGACAATCTTCAAAAAAATTTCCAAAATCAAAGTTCTTAAAATCTCTGAACATAACATTTTTAGATGACGAAACAGGTATAGGTAAATCTAAGATACAATAAACACAAGAGTGATCTGTAAGATTAGTACATTCAATAACACCAGCAATTGAACATAAGGAAGGATTAGATGTAGCTAAAATATCCAGAAGAGAGAAACTGGTCGTGCGTATTTATCAATCAACTCATGCATTCCATACGCAGATAATAAATTTTTGAAAAATAATGAACGTGCATCATTTATTAATAAATTGACATTAATATCCCCAGTACAAATAGTACAGTCCGCCATTGTAGCAAATTCTGCAAATATGGGTTCCAGAACACTGAGGTCTTTATAAAATTGACAATGAGGGTTATATAGGACACCAACAATTAGCGTATAATACATATTGTTGAAATGGATATTTTTGTTAAAACATTCATATTCATGCTTAAAGATCTATACTATGGATAATTATAGCATTGGACATGCAAAAGTGAGAAAACGTGGTACCAATCAAATAATAAACATTCAATTTTCGGGTGTCATTTTAATGAATACGTTGTATATTGAAAACTACATGGGCTGTATGCTAGAATACCTACCACACTTGCAATAGCAATTTTCTTGTTGCATTGTTTTCTTTTAGCTAAAATATGATAAAGAATTATAAAATTCGGGCGCGCAAGCAAATATTTATATGATTTTTTACAAAAATAAAATCAGATTTTACCTATTCTTGAAATGGTTATTTTTGTTAAAACATTCATATTCATGCTTTAGGATCTAAACTATGGATGGTTTAAGCATTGGACATGCAAACGTGACCAAAATGTGGTACCAATCAGAAAATAAACATTCAATTTTCGGGTGTCTCTTTAATGAATACGTTGTATATTGTAAGGTACATGGGCTGGATTCTAGAATACCTACCACACTTGAAATAGAAATTTTTCTTGTTGCAATGTTTTCTTGTAGCTAAAATATGACAAACAATTATAAAATTCGGGCGCGGAAGCAAATATACATATGATTTTTTACAAAAATAATGTCGGATTGTACCTATTCTTGAAATGAATATTTTTGTTAAAACATTCATATTCATGTTTTAGGATCTATACTATGAATGGTTTTAAGAATTGGACATGCAAAAGTGACCAAAACGTGGTACCAATCAGATAATAAACATTCAATTTTTAGGTGTCTTTTTAATAAATGCGTTGTATATTGTAAGCTACATGGGCTGGAATCTAGATTACCTACCACACTTGAAACAGCAATTTTCTTGTTGCAATGTTTTCTTTTAGCTAAAATATGATGAAAAATTTGAAAATTCGGGCGCGGAAGCAAATATTTACATGATTTTAAGATTCCTTAAAATTTCTTTGTTGGAGAGTAATTTTTGTAGCATTCCTACTGTTTTATTTTCTTTTGTCAGTCTTTCCGTAATTTCTTGCACCATTTCATTTGTGTTTGTAATTTTGGCTCCTAAGTAGGTAAATTTATCTACTTCTTCGAATTCGTATTTTTGTCCATTTTCTGCAGCTATTTTAAAATTTTTCTTTTTCTCTTTCGTCTTTGTGCTTATTCTCATATACTTTGTTTTATCTGTGTTGATGATTAGTCCCATTGTTTCCGCTTCTTTCATTAGGATCTTCGTTACTCTTCTTATCTCATCTTCCGTTTTCGTTATGATAGCGACATCGTCGGCAAACGCGAGACACTGATGTTTTCTGTCGTATATCATACTGTTTCTATTGATGTTTCCTCTTCTCATTATTACCTCAAGAGTTAGGTTAAATAATGTTGACGATAATGGATCTCCTTGCCGTAGACCTGTATTTACTTCGAAACAGTTTGACTTTACGTTATGTATTTTTACTTTGCTTTTTGTACCTTGTATTGTTTCTTTTATAATTCTTATTAATTTATTTGGTAGCCCGAGTTCTTTTGCTGCTTTTAAAAGTTCTTTTCTTTTTATGGTATCGTATGCCTGTTTGAAGTCTATGAATAATATGTGCAAATTAAGTCCTTTCTCGTAGTGTGTGGCTATCAGTTCTTTCAGAGTAAAAATCTGATCTATAGTCGATCTATTTTTTCTGAATCCTGCTTGGTATTCACCAACGGTTTTCTTCATCTGCTCTCTTCATTTAATATTTATCCATTTTGCCATTACTTTGTATATTGTGTCCAAGAGCGATATTCCTCGATAGTTCTCGCACTTTGTTTTATCGCCTTTTTTATGTCTAGGGTAAATGACGGCTTCCTTCCAGGACTGCGGCATTTGTTCTTTTTCCTAGCAGTTCACAGTGAGTTTGTATATTTCTTCTTTTAACTCATCTCCACTGTATTTAATTAGTTCTGCTGGAATTCCGTTGTCACCAGGACTCTTGCTGTTCTTCATGTTGTTAATTATTTCGTTGATTTTTTCTTCCGTTCGTCCTTGAATTATATTTGTTTCTTCATTGCTGTCGCTGTATGTATCGGTATTTTCTATGTCATTATTCTTTAGTAGCTCTTTAAAATAATTTTCCCATCTTTTTGTTATAGCTTCGTTGTCTCCTATTAGTAGGTTGTCCATATCGCGGCAGAATAGTGTTCTTTGTTTGTAGATTTCTTTTCTTTTTTGATGTTCTGATATAAATTTTTTATATCCTTTCTGTTGTAATTTTCTTCTATTATATTTATACGTTCTTGTTGATTTTGTCGTTTCTTAGTTCTGCATATTTTCTTGTATCTTTTTCTTTGTTCTTGATATCTTACTTTATCGAGTTCTTCTCCCGTCTCAATAAATTTTATTCTTGCTTTTCTTCATCGAACCAGTTATTTTTCTTTTTTTGTTCAGTTTTCCATCCTAGTATTTTTGCTGCGACGTTCTTTATGTTATTTTGAAGCGTTGCCCATTTTCTTCTGTTCATTCTACGTCTTTACAGGTTTTTAGGGATTCTTTCATTTGTTTAGTGTATTGGAGCACAGTTTCTTCGTTTTTTAGCATATCTATGTTATATGTTGGTTTCAATTGTTTTGTTTTTTGTGGAATTGGTTTTTGTACTTTCATGTTTATTCTCAGTAGTATATGGTCCGTGTTTGCTTCTGCTCCTCTGAAGCTTCTAACCTTGGTGATAAGCTGTTTATGCTTTTTTTCTATTAGGATGTGGTCAATTTGGTTTGTTGTTAACCCATTTGGGGAGATCCATGTGCCTTTGTATATGTCTTTCCGGGTAAAGTATGTACTTGCGATTATCATGTCTTGTTGAACTGCAAATTCGATAAGTTTTTCTCCATTTTCGTTTGTTACGTCATGCTTGCTCTCCTTGCCTATTGTGGGGTAGTACTGATTTTCTTTTCCAATTTTTGCGTTTGCATCTCCTAGTACAATTTTAACATCGTATCTAGGAAGTTTTTGGTAGAGGCTCTCTAGTGTTTCATAAAATTCAGATTTTTCTTCTAAGCTCTTTTCATCTGTGTGTGCATGTATGTTTATTATGCTGAATTTTCTATATTTTGTTCTCAGTCTTATGTAACACAGTCTATCTGAGATAGGTTTAAAGTCTACTATCGCTCTTTTCCAACTTCTTTCTATAAAAAATCCTGTTCCTAAAGTTCTGTTTCCAGCCCCAATCACCCCCCCCCCCCCCCCCCCGTGTTAAAGAATATATAATCATTTATTTCAGTAATTTTATTTCCTATTTGTTTCGTTTTTTGTACTGCTGCGATTGCGATTTTATATTTTTTGAGTTCTATTGCTATTTGTTTCAATGATCCTGTGCTGTGGGTTCCCCGTACGTTCCATGATGCCAATTTTATGTCATTCTTATTCATATGCTGATGCCATATCCTTGTCCGAGCCGTGTTGTTTCCAGACTGTCCGTGAGTTGCACTTGTCACTTTTTTGCTTCATTGTTAATAAATTCCTTCTTAACTAGTTTATCTTCTTCGTCTATCCACTCCCAAATTTCATTTCCTTTGATTAGTTTTTATATCCTATTTTGATATTTGTTCCCCTATTCGTTTCCTCTCTTGCTATTTGTCTTATCCTTCTTTGTATTTCTCTTTCTTCCTTGGTGTAGTCATTTTCGATGTAGATATCGGTATTTTTCAACATGTTTTTCCGTTCCATAATTTCTTTTTTATCTTTCCAGCTGTTTAGTTTTATAGCGGTAATGTTTAAGTTTGCTTTGTTTTTTATTTTCCTTGCTTCCTTAACATCAATTTCCACCTTCATCTTGTTTTTAATAAAATTTTCTACTGCTGTTTCAAGATTTTCTTCTTGAAAATTGATTCCTTTTATAATTATGTTATTTTTCCTTTCCATTGATTCAATTTTTTCGATTTTCTTGTGCATTATACTCATTTTTTCTCTTAGATCAAGGTTTTCCTTTTTAATTTCTTCCAATTCCTTTCTATAGCTCTTTTGTCCTTTCCTTATCTCTGTTATCTCCTCCATCATTATTTTAAACATTTCCCTTATTTCTTTCATATCCTCTGAATTTTCTTTATCTCTTATCTTTAATGGTGCTCCTGACGGCATGTCTCTTTCAAAATCTCTGTTTTTTGTTGGAGTTCTTACAACTCTTTTAGATCTTTGGAATACGCTTGTTTGATCCATTTCTGTCTCCATATATCGCTTCCTTTTCTGTTAGTCAGCAGTTGAACTATCGCTGTCGTACGTTTTTGGCTGTTGATTTGACAAGACAGATTTTGTAGAAGAAAGTTTCTGTGTTCCTTTGGGCTGAATGCGGTCCTGTCTTTTCGCTCTCGGTTTTGCGTGTGCGAGCCGTGCTAAGCACGCGTTTGCAGTTGCGAAGGTTGACGTTTCTTTAGAGGTTATAATCTTTCTTATGTCTTATTCATCACTGACCTTTTCTGTATTATTGAATTTTTCGTTTTAATTTTTCTTACTCCACCCGTTGCTTATGAAACTGGACAATTCTGTGGTCTCGATATCTCCCAAAAGATGAGTTTAATTTCGGAAAACTAAATTGTCGACTTTAATCACTTGCCAGGGCCGGACTCACCCTTAAAGATCTATACTATGGATAATTTTAGCATTGGACATGAAAAAGTGTCCAAAACGATGTACCAATCAGATAATAAACAATCAATTTTCGGGGGTCATTTTAATGAATACGTTGTATTCTAAAATACCTACCACACTTGAAATAGCAATTTTCTTGTTGCAATGTTGTCTTTTAGCTAAAATAAGATGAAGAATTATAAAATTCGGGCGCGGAAGCAAATATTTATATAATTTTTTACAAAAATAAAGTCAGATTTTACGAATTCTTGAAATGGATATTTTTGTTAAAACATTCATATTCATGCTTTAGGATCTATACTATGGATAGTTTTAAGCATTTGACATGCAAAAGTGACCAAAACGTGGTACCAATAAACATTCAATTTTCGGGTGTCATTTTAATGAATACGTTGTAAATTGTAAGCTAAATGGGCTGGATTCTAGAATACTTACCACACTTGAAATAGCAATTTTCTTGTTGCAATGGTTTCTTTTAGCTAAAATATGATGAAGAATGATAAAATTCGGGCGCGAAAGAAATAATTTATATGATTTTTTACAAAAATAATGTTAGATATTACCTATTCTTGATAAATACGTTGTATATTGTAAGCTACATGAGCTGGATTCTAGAATACCTACGACACTTGAAATAGTAATCCTCTTGTTGCAATGTTTTCTTTTAGCTAAAATATGATAAAGAATTATAAAATTCGGGCGCGGAAGCAAATATTTATATGATTTTTTACAAAAATAAAGTCAGATTTTATCTATTCTTGATGACCACGTTGTATATTGTGAGCTACATGGGCTGGATTCTAGAATACCTACAACACATGAACTATCAATTTCCTTGTTGCAATGTTTTCTTTTAGCTAAAATATAATGAAGAATTATAAAATTCGGGAGCGGAAGCAAATAATTATATGATTTTTTACAAAAATTAAGTCAGATTTTACCTATTCTTGAAATGGATATTGTTGTTAAAACATTTATATTAATGCGTTTTTATCTATACTATGGACAATTTTAGGATTGGACATGAAAAGTGACCAAAACGAGGTAAAAATCAGATAATAAACATTCTATTTTCTGGTGTCATTTTAATGTATACGTTGTATATTTTAAGCTACATGGGCTGGATTCTAGAATACCTACCAAACTTGAAATTGCAATTTACTTGTTGCAATGTTTTCTTTTAGCTAATACATGATAAAGAATTGTAAAATTCAAGCGCGGAAGTAAATATTGATATAATTTTTTACAAATATAAAGTCAGATTTTACCTATTTTTAAAATGTATATTTTTTTTAAAACATTCATATTCATACTTTAGGATCTCTGCTATGGATGGTTTTTAGCATTAGACATGCAAAAGTAAACAAAACGCCTTACCAATCAGATAATAAACATTAAATTTCCGGGTGTCATTTTATTGAATACGTTGTATACTGTAAGCTACATGGGCTGGATTCTAGAATACCTAACAAACTTGAAATAGCAATTTTCTTGTTGCAATGTTTTCTTTTAGCTAAAACATGATGAGGAATTATAAAATTCGGGCGCAAAAGCAAATATTTATATGATTTTTTACAAAAATAAAGTCAGATTTTACCTATTCTTGATGAATACGTTGTACATTGTAAGCTACATGGGTTGGATTCTAGAATACCTACCACACTTGAAATAGCAATTTTCTTGTTGCAATGTTTTATTTTAGCCAAAATATGACCATGATCTATAAATTCAAGCGCGGAAGCATATATTTATATGATCTTTTACAAAAATAAAGTCAGATTTCACCTATTCTTGATGAATACGTTGTATATTGTAAGTTACATTGGCTGGATTCTAGAATACCTACTACACTTGTAATAGCAATTTTCTTGTTGCAATGTTTTCTTTTAGCTGAAATATGATAAAGAATTATAAAATTCGGTCTAGGAATCAAATATTTATATAATTTTTTACAAAAATAAAGTCAGATTTTTCCTATTCTTGAAATGGATATTTTTGTTAAAACATTCATATTCATGGTTTAGGATCTATATTATGGATAATTTTAGCATTGGATATGCAAAAGTGACCAAAATGTGGTACCAATCAGATAATGAACATTCAATTTTCGGGTGTCATTTTAATGAATACGTCGTATATTTTAAGCTACATGGGCTGGATTCTAGAATACCTACCACACTTGAAATAGCAATCTTCTTATTGCAATGTTTTCTTTTAGCTAAAATATGATGAAAAATTATAAAATTCGGGCGCGGAAGCAAATATTTTTATAATTTTTTACAAAAATAAAGTCAGATTTTACCTATTCTTGATGAATACGTTGTATATTGTAAGCTACATTGGCTGAATTCTAGAATACCTACCACACTTGAAATAGCAATTTTCTTGTTGCAATGTTGTCTTTTAGCTAAAATATGATGAAGAATTATAAAACTCAGGCGCGGAAGCAAATATTTATATGATTTTTTACAAAAAGAAAGTCAAATATTATCTATTCTTGATGAATACGTCGTATATTGTAAGCTACATGGGCTGGATTCTAGAATACCTACTACAATTGTAATAGCAAATTTCTTGTTGCAATGATTTCTTTTAGCTAAAATATAATAAAGAATTATAAAATTCGGGCGCGGAAGCAAATATTTATATGATTTTTTCAAAAATTAGGTCAGATTTTATCTATTCTTGATGAACATGTTGTATATTGTAAGCTACATGGGCTGGATTCTAGAATACCTACTACACTTCAAATAGCAATTTTCTTGTTGCAATATTTTCTTTTAGCTAAAATATGATGAAGAATTATAAAATTCGAGCGCGGAAGCAAATATTTATTTGATTTTATACAAAAATAAAGTAAGATTTTTCCTATACTTGTAATGGATATTTTTGTTAAAACATTCATATTCATGGTTTAGGATCTATACTATGGATAATTTTAGCATTGGACATGCAAAAGTGACCAAAACGTGGTATCAATCATATAATAAACATTCAATTTTTGGGTGTCATTTTAATGAATACGCTGTATATTTTAAGCTACATGGGCTGGATTCTAGAATACCTACCACACTTGAAATAGCAATTTTCTAGTTGTAATGTTTTCTTTTAACTAAAATATGATGAAGAATTATAAAATTCGGGCGCTGAAGTAATTATATATATGATTTTTTACGAAATTAAAGTCAGATTTTACCTTTTCTTGATAAATACGTTGTATATTGTATGCTACATGGGCTGGATTCTAGAATACCTACCACACTTGAAATAGCAATTTTCTTGTTGCATTGTTTTCTTTTAGCTAAAATATGAAGAAGAATTATAAAATTCGTACGCGGAAGCAAAAATTTATATGATTTTTTATAAAAATAAAGTCAGATTTTATCTATTCTGGATGAATACGTTGTACATTGTAAGCTAAATGGGTTGGATTCTAGAATACCTACCACACTTGAAATAGCAATTTTCTTGTTGCAATGTTTTCTTTTAGCTAAAATATGATTAAGAATTATAAAATTCGGGCGCGGAAGCAAATATTTCTATCATTTTTTACAAAAATTAAGTCAGACTTTACCTATTCTTGAAATGAATATTTTTGTTAAAACATTCATATTCATGCTTTAGGATCTATACTATGGATGGTTTTAAGCATTGGACATGCAAAAGTGACCAAAACGTGGTACCAATCAGAAAATAAACATTCAAGTCTCGGGAGTCATTTTAATGAATACGTTGTATATTGTAAGCTACATGGGCTGGGTTCTAGAATACCTACCACACTTGAAATAGTAATTTTCTTGTTGCAATGTTTTCTTTTAGCTAAAATATGATGAAAAATTATAAAATTTGTTCGCGAAAGCAAATATTTATATGATTTTTTACGAAATTAAAGTCAGATTTTACCTTTTCTTGATGAATACGTTGTATATTGTAAGCTACATGGGCTGGATTCTAGAATACCTACCACACTTGAAATAGCAATTTTCTTGTTGCATTGTTTTCTTTTAGCTAAAATATGAAGAAGAATTATAAAATTCGTGCGCGGAAGCAAATATTTATATGATTTTTTTGGATATTTTTGTTAAAACATTCATATTCATGCTTTAGGATCTGTACTATGGATGGTTTTAAGCATTGGACATGCAAAAGTGACCAAAACTTTGTGACGTAAAATAGGGTATTAGCACCTACCTGGGTCCACAAAAGGCGTACAGCTAGCTGAAATGTAGCGGATCCGATAGGTCGTGGGTTGAAACAAGTTCGAAGTGGAGCAAAAACTACTTTTATAGTCACAATATTTTATTTCGGGCGCAAGCTCTTTGAAATGGGAATATATCTGAGAAGGGCACTCACAAAAGAAATAGAAAAGAAATAAAATTTTTGGAAATTCATTAAAAATTTGAGACAGTGTGTAAAATACAATACATAAAATACATAAATGTAACTTACACCGCCACCAACTCTAGCTATAGACCCCCTAGCAAACCCGCTACGGAGGCGTCTCCCAGGAGGATCAGTCTGTGCTGTATCTGAGGGGCGACAGCCTAGAGTCCGGTCGGAACCGCTTCGGTAATAGGGATCGATCTTGGTAGAAAGGCAGCAAGATAGAGTAGCTGACTTGGCGAGCGCACCAATGGTCTGGTTGTACTATGACGTCGTCTGGACGGCAGCCTGCTGTCGGTGAATAGCGGGATGAAAAAGTTCGGCTTAGCGTTCTCCAAGAAGTGATACTTTGGCGGCGAATGAATCCCTCGTGGCGAACTCTAGGTAGGGCCACATGACGAAAAGAGACTTCACTCCTGGAAGATAACCTCCGAAACGTTGCTTACTGTACTAAGCACCTGAAAAATCTAAAGCCAGTAAAAAAGTTCTCTCTAAGGAGGTACAAAATTGGCGTGAAGGGCTGGTTGCTATACAGATGTTTTCCCTAAGAGCGTTGGGGCGTTACACTAAAAAATTGTTGACACTGTGTGCTCAAAAAATATACAAAGCTGTAAAATTTTAGGTTAGAGGATAGAAGTGTAGTGTTTTGTCTAGACAGGAAAGGAAAAAGAAAGAAGGGCAAAGTAAATGCTGGGACCTGAAAATTGTTTGAGAGCAAAAAAAAACCCAATAAAAATTTACAAAACCCGAATTTCTACTCTCAAAAATTTAAGCTTGAAACCCAACCAAAAAATCCGAGTCCGGCTCGCGTAACTAATAACTTCCTAAGCAATAACCCAAAAATAGTTACGGCGAAAAAAATATAAAAAACAAAAAATTACTCGGATATTTCGTTCAGCACTAAATCGGCTAGCTAGCTAAAAGCTAGTCCAAGCTGTCGGTCGATCAAACTACAAATAGTCCTCGTCATTCAATCACCATTCACCTAATCATACGGGAAAAATGATCATGAGTGGAGGGCAATTATGCAGAATTACAAAAAGTTGGGAAACTGGCAAAATTGTTTAAGAGCTCGCTAGCTCTTGGTTACCGGAGTCACTCGGTAAAGGAATAAAAAAAATTACGCTCAACTACGAATAAATGGTAAGAAGCAAAATGTAGGAGCACTATCGGCTCCGGGGACGTGGAAACTGTTTGGTAGTAGTCTCGGAATTTTTTTAAATAGAACTACTTATAATAAAGGCATAACAAATTTAAAAGAGCAAATAAAACTCCGGGATCTGGAGACATACGGTTATTAGTCTCGGGAAAAATTTACACTGAACTACAAAAATTTTATAAAATTTTTAAAGCAAAAATTGAAAGTTAATAAAAGTTTAGTAAACTAGCCACATGAGTGGGAAGCTCGTCTAGTACACGAAAAAAATAAAAGAATAACAAAATTATTTTAGCCAAAAGATAATAAATTGCATATTTCAAAGAAACTAAATCAAATAAATATATATATATATATATATATATATATATATATATATATATATATATATATATATATATATATATATATATATATATATAGTATACATCGACAGTGACAGACGTTTATTTTGCTGTCCTGTTTAAATTTAAATTTTAAGTAGTTCAAAGGCACTAAATTTAATTTTTTTTTTGTGATTGTTGTGTTAACCAAGTACTGTGTTTTTTAATTATTACTTTTGCTGATTACTCACAGTAAGTACTCTATTTTAAGGTAAAAGTGTATTAATTTCTGCAAACCTATTGCAACGTGCTTAAACTTCTTAATTAAACCAAGTGACTTAAGTTAAGTGCAGTGTTCTTACGCCTTTTTTGCCGCAACCCATCCACTTGCTTTGTTTTGAGATGTCTGACCTAACAAATCAGCAATTATTCGACTTGCTGGATAAAAAAATTGATAATTGTTTAAAAGCTATCACTGCAAATATGAATAAAAATAATGAAAAACTTGAAAAATACATAAAAGATACTAATGAAGAAATCTGTCTCCTGAGACATGAAAATGAACAGTTAAAACGAAGAATTAATACTATAGAGAAAAATTCAAAAAGAAATAATGTAATTATAAAAGGGATAAAAGAAAATAGTAAAGAAAATCTAAATGCTCTAATTACTGAACTATTTCAAAATAAACTTCAGGTAAACGTAAAAGATAACGATTTGAATATGCATACAGAATTGGAAAAGCTAATATAAATAGATCACGATTAATATCTTTAAAATTTTGTAATCAAAAAACAAAGCGGAAAGTCATGGTAAATGCTAAAAAATTGAAGAATACTAATATTTATATAAATGATGATTTGACAAAAGAAGAACTTCAGATGAAAGATAACTTAAATAGATATAGAAAAGAAGCTATAAGTAAAGGACACAGTGTTCAGCAATTAAAATATGGATTAAAAATAGATAATGAATACATTTCAATAGATGAACTTAAAAGCTGCAGCGATGACCCTTTTCCCAGCACAAGCGCTTCTCTCAATTCTACAAGTATTCAGAATTTAATTTCTAATAATGATGTCACAATACCAGACAATATTCATGAGGCAATAAAACAAATAAAAGATTTAGGAGAGGAAGTTAGTCAACTCACTCCGGTTCGGAGCAACGCAAAATCTACCCCTAACAAGAAACAGCCTGGCAATCAACCTCGTTATCACTTTCGGAAAAATTCTGCCTCCAAAATCGAAAACAAATAATATCATAATGTACTACCACAACATTCAAGGCATGCGCAATAAATTATTGGAACTTGAAATATTTTTAGAACAACTTGATGAAACTCCGCATGTCTTATGCATTAATGAACATTGGATGAAAACTGATGAAATTGTCTTATACTCTATTCCAAACTATAAACTTATATCCTTCTTTTGTAGAACTAGTTATAATCATGGTGGCACATGCATATTCGTTCACAATTCAATAGCGGCAACAAATATACCTGATTATAATGATCTAATTTTGGAAAAACATTTTGAATTTACATTGATTAATTTGAAGTGTGGAAAAAATAATATATATATATATATATATATATATATATATATATATATATATATATATACTAGTACTCTACTGAACACCAGACTCTGATTTTACTATTTTCCTACAAAAACTAGAAATTCTACTGGAACATATCTGCCGTAAAGGACATAAAATCATTATCTCCGCTGATTTAAATATTGATACCCTATTACATAGTACAAAAAAGAATAAGTTAATAGCACTACTTAATTCCTTTGATTTATTACTGAATATAAATTAACCAACAAGAACAACCCAAACATCAGCCACAGGAATAGATAATATTGTTACATCATGTAATATAGAAAGTGTTCATCAAGTAATAGACCCGGGATATTCAGATCATGATGCAATAATTTCACACTTTTTAAACTTGCACACTGGAAAAAAGAACTATACTTATCAACAAAAGCGACACTTCACTGAAAATAATACCCTTATATTCAACAACGTTCTAAATAATGAATCATGGACTTCAATGCAGCAAAATATGGAAGTAGATGAACTTGTTAAAGAATTCTACAAAATATTTAATAATCATTATGAAAATGTCTTCCCGCTACAAAAATGTAAACTAAAAATCAATAACAACTATAATTGGATCACTAAAGGAATATTAAAATCATGTAAAACGAAAAGAAAACTTCGAACACGTTTGAAATCAGACTTCTCTAATGAGTTATTAACACACTATAAAAAATGCTGCAATTTATTATCTACAGTCATTCGTGAAGCTAAGAAAATAAAAATTGCTGATATCATTTTCAAATCTGATAATAAAATAAAAACAATATGGGACATTGTAAAAAAAGAAACAAACAACAACCCTAAGAAATCCATACCTGTTGGAGGAGATAATGAAGATAGGAACAACGATTTTAATAAACATTTTCTGTCAATGGGCAACAAAAGTCCCAATCATCAATATAATTTCATTAATGCACCATGTAAAAATTCTATATATTTCTATCCGACGACGAAATTTGAGGTTGAAGATGTTATTAAAAGCTTAAAAAATACCTACTCTGCTGGATTTGATACCGTGCCTGCTGTGATTGTTAAAAAATGTGCACATAATATCTCAGAACCATTATGTCAAATAATAAATAAATGTCTTGAAACCGGCAAATTTCCGTCTGAATTTAAAAAAACAATTATAACGCCTGTCTTTAAAAATGGTGACCGCGATCTAATACAAAATTACGGACCTATATCCCTACTGTGTACGTTCTCTAAAATCCTCGAGAAAATAATTTATACAAGACTTAATAATTTCTTTAACCAGAACAACATAATATCTAAGTGCCAACATGATTTTTTAAAAAATAAATCTACAGCTAGTGCAGTTAATACCCTAGTGGAACAAATTCTCTGTGACCTAGACAACAATAACTGTGCTTACGTGGTATCTAGTGACTTATCCAAGGCATTTGACAATGTAAACCACAATATTCTAGTAAAGAAACTTGAACATTATGGTATTCGAGGTATCCCACTTCAGCTGCTTCAGTCCTATCTCATCGGGCGACTACAAACTGTAAAAGTGTCATCATCTGATAGTGAAGTGCATCGTTATTCAGACTGGGGTAACATCACGTCTGGAGTTCCACAAGGTTCTGTTCTGGGGCCTCTTTTGTTCTTAGTCTATATAAACGACCTCCCTGAGAATATTGACTGTACAGACACTATAATTTATGCTGATGATGCCTACTTCGTAATTAGTTGTCCTAAAGCGGAATCAACTACTTTAACCAACAAAATCAATATTGCTCTTATTAATCTAGATCTTTGGTGCAATATAAATAATTTAGAAATTAATTTAAGTAAAACCAGTATTATTCAATTTTATTTAAATGCAGTCAGTGAACTGAATATTAATTTAGAAAATAATAAAATTAATACTCGCAAGACAATAAAATGCCTTGGAATCTATGTAGATCATAATTTAAAGGGCAACAGCCAAATTGATAATTTATTACCGAAATTAAATAAAGCATGTTATTATTTAAGAATATTATATGACAAGGTAAATAGATCAGCTCTAATAACAGTATATTACTGTTATTTCTATTCTTTAATGAACTATGGTATTATTATATGGGGCTCATCATCAAGAGCTAGTGAAATTTTTATTGTACAAAAGCGTGCCATTAGAATTATATGCAAAATTGGACCTAGAGAGTCATGTCGAGGTAAATTCAAAAAATTAAACGTTCTAACCTTTCCATCTTTATATATTTTAGTATTGTTAAAATTTGTATACAATAATTTAGATAATTTCAGTTGGGTTTGTTCTAATTATGTTACTAGACAGACTAATAATTTATTACAAATACCAAAACATAAAACTACCTCCTATGAGCATAGTGCATACTACATGGGAGTTAGAATATATAATTGTTTGCCACAGTCCATAAAGACCCTATCAAAAAAGCGTGCGCTTCCTATAATTAAGCAAATGCTAATTGAAAAAGAATATTATTGTGTTGAGGATTTCTTTGATGATTATGTCTGATTATTTGAATTGAATTATAATACTTATTGTATTGTACCAGGAGATGCATGAAAAAAAATCTTTAATATTATATTTTTGGTAAAAATGTAATTCTTTATCTGTCGTTAAATTATTTATTAATTACTTGCAAACTTTTGTATATTTATGTATAAGCAGAGTGGAAGAACAGCGAAGCTGAACTCTTGCTTTTTGGTCTCTATTTTTCAGATCAATAAATATATTATTATTATTATTAAACACTGAGACTACTTAATAGTACGTGGGCGACTTAATTGTTCGGCACATTGCGAAGGCGCACAAAAATTTAAAAACTTAACCTCGCCAAATACAAAAACAATAAAAAATATAACAATGAAATCGCTCACCCAACTAGGAAGTAGCCCTCCGGAATCCTGGACTGGGATTACTATTGAAAATTTTTAACAAAATTTTGACTAAAGTCCTAGGCGAACTATCTCGCTTCACGGCTAGGGTCGAAGAGAACAATTATTCAGCGCGTCACGTTTTCTCCTCGTCAGCCTAGGGAATTTTTAGTCTTAAAACCTAATCGCGAAGTTATAACAAAATAAATAATAAAATTTTTAAATAAATTCTTTTAAGACTTTTAAACACTTGACTGTAAAAGAAGTGTCTAAATAAATAATATTAATATCTATTTTAAATAAATAAGAGTCAAGAAGACAAGGTGACTTACGTTTGACAGAGCGCGTAGGCGTGGCTTAGAAATCAGTGGCGGCGGAATATATTAAAGCACATATGGCCAACTGGCCATAGTTTAATAAAAATTCGTGTGGCAATTAACGAATTGTCACAAAGTAGTACCAATCAGATAATAAACATTTAATTTTCGGGTGTCATTTTACTGAATACATTGTATATTGTAAGCTACATGGGTTGGATTCTAGAATACCTACCACACTTGAAATAGCAATTTTCTTGTTGCAATGTTTTCTTTTAGATAAAATATGATGAAGAATTATAAAATTCGGGCGCGAAAGCAAATATTTATATGATTTTTTACAAAAAAAGTCAGATTTTACCTATTCTTGAAATGGATATTTTTGTTAAAACATGCTTTAGGATCTATACTATGTGACGTCGTTACGTCGTCAGTCCCTATCGTTCTCGAAAACGTGTGACGGACTACGGCGTTACCTTCGCGTCACACAATGTAAAATACGTCGTCACAGCCTATAAAACAGTAACTCATACAAAAACACAATAATTAGTCGACAGGCACGGTATAATAAAATATACAAACGCTGTCGCACTATTCGTTGCCAAATCTCGGGCGCCACTCTACGTAACGGTAGAGACGTCTAACTCACAGGCTTCCAGTGACGACGGCCACGGATAACTCAATGGAGAAAAATGTCCCAGGTACGGATTCCAACAATGGTTATGGTCACTCTCTTGTACACAACATCACGGAAGGACTTTCCAAAAAAGACTGTAAAAAGACGTAAAAAAAAGCATAAATAAATTTCGTATAAATATCGGTTATTCTTACAACCTGCGCTGCTCGCTCACCCACGTGCACGCGATGCGAGGGTTAGGTAAAAATGAACGCAAAACCAAATTTAGCAGAACTATCCTTGATTAGTCCTGGCGGTGGTTGATGGACAAGCCGAATCCTGTTCCGCGACTCACGGAGCAAAATGACGGATTCGATGATTCTTTCCACGCCGAAATTCATCCAAAATTATCTCGATAGTGGTAGCGCAATCACTAGTTCTTCTCTGCCCCTAGTAATTGTAATTTACGAACTATCGCAACTTACGCACAACTCGTGCACGGGATGAAAATGAACGATTTTCTCAAACAAACGTTTTGCTCACATAAGGGTGTGAAAAATGGCAAAACACTATTCAAATTTTCCCATAAATATTTCACTTCCACCTACCTTACGTTCACCAGTGGAAGGATAGGAAAACAAATAAAAATAATTCAAATAATAAACTCTGCTTCACAACTTTTATTGTTTAAGTCTTTATTTAGCCAAAAACTCACACAAAAAAGCCACGAGTCGGTCAACGACCGCGCTTTTATCAAAATGTTCACCCCCTTCCCCACGTACCCATCATCAGATGTGAACATAGTCACAAAACAATTACAAATACCATATATAAATATAAATAAATAACATTTAACATTAATACGATACAAACAGTAATAAAAACACTTACTACTGCCATAAGTCAATAAACGAGTTAATTTCGCCAAATGAAATTATTTGAACGAGTAACTTGACTACAACCCAAACACATGTTCGATGGTAATGTTTTTCAAAACTCCACTTTCACAAAAACTACTGCGATGTGTTTGCCACTACACTACGTAGAACAGTATCTTGTATCTCATGGAGTTTGAATCAAGAAAATCGGAGTAAAGGTTTGCAGATCAACTTCACAAAAACACAATATAAACAAATAAAACTCCATGTTGATCTGCCGTTACTAGACATGCGCGCGCTGGCCTTGCGCGGTTGCTTGATTCAAATACAAAAATTTAGGCAATAGCTTTAAAATATTCAGAAGGTAGAGCTTTGGTAAATTTGATTACAAATTTACGTTCAAAAATATTGTTCAAATAAAACTGCTTCGTGACGCTTCGTCACAACTATGGACAATTTTAGCATTGCATATGCAAAAGTGACCAAAACGTGGTACCATTCAGATAATAAACATTTAATTTTCAGGTGTCATTTTAATGAATACTTTGTATATTGTAAGCTACATGGTTCGGATTGTAGAATACCTACCACACTTGAAATAGCAATTTTCTTGTTGCAATGTTTTCTTTTAGATAAAATATGATGAAGAATTATAAAATGCGGGCGCGAAAGCAAATATTTATATGATTTCTTACAAAATAAAAGTCAGATTTTACCTATTCTTGATGAATACGTTGTATATTGTAAACTACATGGGCTGGATTCTAGAATACCTACCACACTTGAAATAGCAATTTTCTTGTTGCAATGTTTTCTTTTAGCTAAAGTATGATAAAGAATTATAAAATTCGATCGCGGAAGCAAATATTTATATGATTTTTTGCAAAAATTAAGTCAGATTTTACCTATTCTTGATGAATACGTTGTATATTGTAAGCTACATGGGCTGGATTCTAGAATAACTACCACACTTGAAATAGCAATTTTCTTGTTGCAATGTTTTCTTTTAGATAAAATATGATAAAGGAATTATAAAATTCGGGCGCGGAAGCAAATATTTATATGATTTTTTACAAAAATAAAGTCAGATTTTACCTATTCTTGATGAATACTTTGTATATTGTAAGCTACATGGGCTCGATTCTAGAAGACCTACCACACTTGAAATAGCAATTTTCTTGTTGCAATGTTTTCTTATAGCTAGAATATGATGAAAAATTATAAAATTCGGGCGCGAAAGCAAATATTTATATGATTATTTACAAAAATAAAGTCAGATTTTACCTATTCTTGAAATGGATATTTTTGTTAAACAATCCTTTTTAATGCTTTAGGATCTATACTATGGATGGTTTTATGCATTAAACATGCAAGAGTGATCGAAACGTGAAACCAATCAGATATTAAACATTCAATTTTCGCGTGTCATTTTAATGAATACGTTGTATATTTTAAGCTACATGGGCTGAGTTCTAGAATACCTACTACACTTGAAAAAGCAATTTTCTTGTTGCAATGTTTCCTGTTAGCTAAAATATAATGAAGAATTATAAAATTCTGGCGCGGAAGCAAATATTTATATGATTTTTTACAAAAATTAAGTCAGATTTCACCTATTCTTGATGAATACGTTGTATATTGTAAGCTACATGGGCTGGTTTCTAGAATACTACTACACTTGAAATAACAATTTTCTTGTTGCAATGTTTTGATTTAGCTAAAATATGATAAAGAATTATAAAATTCGGGCGCGGAAGCAAATATTTATATGGTTTTCTACAAAAATGAAGTCAGATTTTACCTATTTTTATAATGGATATTTTTGTTAAAAAAAATTCATATTCATGCTTTAGAACCTATACTATGGATGGGTTTAAGCATTGGACATACAACAGTGACCAAAACGTGGTACCAATCAGATAATAAACATTTAATTTTCGGGTGGAATTTAAATGTATAAGTTGTATATTTTAAGCTACATGGGCTGGATTCTAGAATACCTACCACTCTTGAAATAGCAATTTTCTTGTTGCAATGTTTTCTTTTAGCTAAAATATGATAAAAAATTATAAAATTCGGGCGCGGAAGCAAATATTTATATGATTTTGTACAAAAATAAAGTCAGATTGTACCTATTCTTGAAATGGATATATTTGTTAAAACATTCATATTTATGCTTTAGGATCTATACTATAGATGATTTTAAGCATTGGACATGCAAAAGTGACCAAAACGTGGTACCAATCAAATAATAAACATTTAATTTTCGGGTGTCAATTTAATGAATACGTTGTATATTGTAAGCTACATGGGCTGGATTCTAGAATACCTACCACATTAGAAATAGCAATTTTCTAGTTGTAATGTTTTCTTTTATCTAAAATATGATAAAAAATTATAAAATTAAATTTTCGGGTGTCATTTTTCCGAATACGTTGTGTATTGTAAGCTACGTAGGCTGTATTCTAGAATACCTACCACCCTTGAAATAGCAATTTTTTTGTTGCAAAGTTTCCCTTTAGCTACAATATGGTAAATAATTATAAAATTCGGGCGCAGAAGCTAATATTTATATGATTTTTTACAAAAATAAAGTCAGATTTTATATATTCTTGAAATGGATATTTTTGTTAAAACAATCATATTCATGCTTTAGGATCTATACTATGGATGGTTTTAAGCATTGGACATGCAAAAGTGACCAAAACGTGGTACCAATTGTGACATGTATGCCATCTAGATTATAAGGTAACAACTATGTAATCTATCCTGTATTACCGTCATTAATAAATAAGTCGTAGATGTAACATGGTGTCAGAAGAAAAATAGTGAGAAGAAAAACCGAAAATATAAAGAAAAAAGATTTCAAAAGAGAAAGAGGACAGCAATAAAGGAAATAAAGTATTTTATTAAGTTCCGCTCTATGAATCATACTAAAATGCTCGAAGAAACAGGACTACTGAATGTTATTCGACCACCCAAACAACTGGCCATGAACAATGACATTGCTCAAACATGGAAAATTTGGAAAAAACAGTATGAGTGGTATGAAATAGCAACAGGTTTGAAAACTAAACCACCAGAAATACAGGCAGCCACACTTATGTCAGTTATTGGGCCAGAGGCTGCAGTAAAATTCAATACGTTCAACCTGTCAAGTGAACAACAAAAAAACGTGGAAGTCATTTAACAAAACTTTGATAAATATTTTATACCTAAATCAAATGTTACGTTTGAACGTTACATGTTCAACAAAGCAATACAAGAAGAAAATGAAACGTTCGACGAATTTTGGACAAAATAAAATCAAAAAATAACAAATGTGAATTTGGGGAAATTAAAGAATGTTTATTAAGAGACAAGATCAAAATAGGCATAAAAGATGATCAATTAAGAAGAAAGTGAAGTTAAGACAAAACTATACAAATATGCAAGGCTGCAGAACAAGCAGGGCAACATATAAGAGATATGAAGGTGTCTGATCAAAGTAAAACTGTAGATGCAATCAAAATAAAGAAACAACAAAATAAGAAGCATGAATTTAATTGAAAAAGGTGTTGTACGACACACGGCCAGAAGAATTGTCCAGCCTATAAAAAACAGTGTCGAAAATGTAAAAAACTAAATCACTTTGCGTCAATGTGCCATACAAAGCAATCAACAGTCAATACTCTTGAACAAGAAAATGAAGATGAGGGAAATGACACAGACGAAGACACATTGTACGTAACAACAATAGAATCTGAAAATTCTCAAAAAGATTGGTATGAAGAGGTAAAGTTTAATGAGATAACAGTAAAGATGAAATTAGATACAGGGGCACAGTGCTCAGTAATTTCAAAGAAAGTAGCTGACAAAATAGAAGCCTAATTACAAGAATCTAAAGTCAAAAGAATAGTATCATATACTGAACACAAAATGCAAGTGTTTTTGTATTGTATGTATATGAGGGTTTTAAGCGTTTTGTCGCTTTTTGTCAACGCGACCTAGAAGATCTATTGTGACACAGCCCTTACTTAGTTTTTCCGGAAGTAGATCCAGATTTTTGATGAAGCCGATTAGGCCTCAAGTACCTGAAGTACTTGTTTCGTGACATGTTTTACTTGCATTTTAGTGATGCAGGTTGTCAACCTACAGTCTCTGCAAGGCCAGCACACACCGAGCCGTTGTGCGGCAACCCATCCAATTGGACAGGGCGGGCTATGTTGCTTATCTACACGATCAGACAAGACACGCCACGACCACACAACCGTACTGGCTGGCTGAGTGTTAAGTGAAATTAAAACTAAGTGTTTTATTAGAAATCAAGAAAGAAGAGTAATATCTAAAGTAGTAGATGCTCCAGTTACACCAGTACTAAGCAAAAACGCTTGTGTATCATTTGGACTAATAAAACGTATCTCAGAAATAAAAACAACAAATGATCAGATATTTAAAGGCTTGGGATGCATAAAAAATTATGAGTATGATATAGATTTGGTAGCTGAACCAAATCTAAAAATACATCACCCTCGTAAAATTCCGTATGCAATCAAAAAAGATGTAAAGAAAGAACTAGACAATATGGTCAAATTAAAAGTAATAAAACCAATTCGAGAAGCTACTCCAGCTGTTTCACCCATGGTAATAGTAAAGAAAAACAATAAAATAAGAAACTGTCTGGATCCAACAGATATAAACTCTAATCTACTAAGAAGACATCACCCGCTTAAGACAATGGAAGAAATCGTTGCAACCATTAATGGATCAAAATACTACACGTTATTAGATTGTAAAAAAGGTTTTTGGCAGATTAAAGTGTCCAGTAGGTCACAAAAATACTTGGCGTTTGCAACACCTTGGGGCAGATACACTTTCCAACGACTTCCGTTTGGTTTAGCCTCTGCACCTGAAATCTTTCAAAGTGTGATCACACAACTGTTAGAAAAATATAGCAACGTGGAAATATCCATGGATGATATACTGATACACGGGAAAACCAAAGAAGAAGTAGAATTAACAACTACACAAGTAATGAATACTCTAGAAGAAGCAGGTGTTAAATTAAATAAAGAAAAATGTATTTTTAACACACAAAAAGTTAATTTTTTGGGCCACATAATTAGTCCTAAAGATCTAGAACCCGATGAAGACAAAATTCAAGCAATAAAAAAACTCAAAACACCAGAGAATAAAACGGAGCTACAACGAGTGCTTGGATTGGTCACATATCTGAGTAAGTTCATTAAAAACTTATCACAAATCACAGAACCATTACGAAAACTACTTCTGAAAGAAAACGCATGGCTATGGACAGAAGAACAAGAAGTAGCGTTTGAAAAAATCAAAGAAGTATTGTCAAAGCCACCCACTCTAAAATATTATGATGTAAATGCACCGGTCACACTATCTGTAGATGCCAGTTCCACAGCTGTAGGTGCCGTTCTGTTGCAAAACAATCAGCAAATTGCTTATGCTACTAAAGCCTTAATAAAGGCTCAAAAGAATTACCCGCAAATAGAAAAAGAAGCTTATGCAATAAGATTCGCTTGCAATAAGTTCCACCAGTATGTATACGGCAAGAAGTTAACTATCGAAACCGATCATAAGCCGTTGGAGATAATATTTAAAAAGACAATAACAAATGCTCCAGCTAGGCTACAAAGAATTCTGTTTGACGTAATACAATATCACCCGCAAGTTATTTATAAAAAAGGCAATGAATTATATATTGCAGATACACTGAGCAGAAACTGTACACACGAAAAAGACATACTAGAGGAGGAAGAAGAACTGCAAGTACAAATCATTCTGTCAATGACAGAAGAAGCTCAGAATGATCTAAAACAAGCCACTGAAATAGATGAAGAACTGAAAATACTAAAAAAGACAATTCTAAATGGATGGCCAGCAGAAATAACAAGTCTAGATCCTAAAATTCTACACTATTGGAATTTCAGAGAAGATCTCTCGTACTACAATGGCTTAATATTTAAAAGCCAAAAAGTAATATTTCCTGTAAGTTGCAGAAAAAGAGTACTAAAATGTATCCATGAAGGCCATTTTGGAATACAATCATCTACCAGAAGAGCAAGTGAGTCAGTTTATTGGAAAAATATGGCTCAAGAGATCACTGATTACATTAACAAATGTCATATTTGTCAAAAAACACAAAGAAAGCCGTTAAAAGAGCCATTAATTAATAAACAAATTCCTAAAAGACCTTTTCAAATAGTCGCTCCCGATTTATTTACATTTAGAGGAAAGGACTATTTAATAATTACTGACAGTTACTCTGGTTATGTGGATATTAAAAAATTAAATCAAACGACAACAGAACAAGTAATACATAATTTAAAACAATGGTTCGCGACTTTCGGAATTCCTGAGAAGTTAGAATCCCACAATGGTCCGCAATACAATTCCACTAAGTTCAAACAATTTGCTAAAGATTGGCAATTTCATCACAGTACGTCTACTCCAGAATATCCACGTTCCAATGGACTTGCAGAAGTAAGAGTCTAAACAGCTAAAAACATACTAAGAAAATGCTATGAAGACAACACCGACATCCAGCTAGCATTACTTAACTACAGAAACACACCCAGAACTAATCAATTATCGTCACCCAATCAAGCATTCATGAGTAGAGTCACCAGAACTCTACTACCTATCTCAACAGACAAACTGAAGCCAAAAGTTGTAAATATACATCACAACTTAAGCAAACAAAGAACTAAACAAAAGAAATATGCCGACAGACGTACAAAGACTATCCCGAATATGAAAGCAGGAGAACAAATAAGATTAATGGTTGATCATAGAAATTGGCAGCCAGCTAAAATAATAGAAAAGCTCCCCGAACCACGTTCATATATAGTACAAGATGAATCTAGACATAAGTATAGAAAAAATACTTCTCAAATCCCCCCTGTTCCAGTTCGAGAAGAAAATCAACCAGAAGATCGAAACAATTCAAATACCGAAATAGTTCCTGATGAGAAACAACAAACCAAAGATATTACTACCGACCTACCGACTCCAAGAAGTGGACGAATCATAAAACCTGTCTTAAGATTAAATTTATAATGTTTTGTTAATTATAAATATTTATATTTCTTATTAAAAAGGGAAAGATGTGACAAGTATGCCATCTAGATTATAAGGTAACAACTATGTAACACCAATCAGATAATAAACATTTAATTTTCGGGTGTCAATTTAATGAATCCGTTGTATATTGTAAACCACATGGGCTGGATTCTAGAATACCTACCACACTTGAAATAGCAATTTTCTAGTTGTAATGTTTTCTTTTAACTAAAATATGATAAAAAATTATAAAATTCGTGCGCGGAAGCAAATATTTATGATTTTTTTCAAAAATAAAGTCAGATTTTACCTATTCTTGAAATGGATATATTTGTTAAAACATTCATATTTATGCTTTACGATCTATACTTTAGATGGTTTTAAGCATTGGACATGCAAAAGTGACTAAACCTTGGTACCAATCAAATAATAAACATTCAATTTTCGGGTGTCATTTTAACGAATACAAATATTTATATGATTTTGTACAAAAATAAAATCAGATTTTACCTATTCTTGAAATGGATATTTTTGTTAAAACATTCATATTTATTCTTTTGGATCTATACTATGGATAATTTTAGCAATGGACATGCAAAAGTGACCAAAATGTGGTACCATTCAGATAATAAACATTCAATTTTCGGGTGTCATTTTAATGAATACGTTGTATATTGCAAGCTACATGGGCTGGATTCTAAAATACCTACCACACTTGAAATAGTAATTTTCTTGTTGCAATTTTTCTTATAGCTAAAATATGATGAAGAATTATAAAATTCGGGCGTGGAAGCAAATATTTATATGATTTCTTACAAAAATAAAGTCAGATTTTACCTATTCTTGATGAATACGTTGTATATTTTAAGCTACATAGGCTGGATTCTAGAATACCTACCACACTTGAAATAGCAATTTTCTTGTTGCAATGTTTTCTTTTAGCTAAAATATGATAAAGACTTATAAAATTCGGGCGCGGAAGCAAATATTTATATGATTTTGTACAAAAATAAAGTCAGATTTTACCTATTCTTGAAATGGATATTTTTGTTAAATCATTCATATTCATGCTTCAGGATCTATACTATGGATAATTTTAGCATTGGACATGCAAAAGTGACCAAAAGATGGCACCAATCAGGTAATAAACATTTAATTTTCGGGTGTCATTTTAATGAATACGTTATATATTGTAAGCTACATGGGCTGGATTCTAGAATACCTACCACACCTAAAATAGCTATTTTCTTGTTGCAATGTTGTCTTTTAGCTAAAGTATGTTGAAGAATTATAAAAGTCGGGCGCGAAGCAAATATTTATATGATTTTTTACAAAAATAAAGTCAGATTTTACCTATCCTTGAAATGGATATTTTTGTTAAAACATTCATATTCAGGCTTTAGGATCTATACTATGGTAGTTTTAAATCATTGGACATGCAAAAGTGACCAAAACGTGGTACCAATCAGATAATAAACATTCATTTTTCGGGTGTCACTTTCATGAATACGTTGTATATTGTAAGCTACATAGGTTAGATTCTAGAATACCTACCACACATGAAATAGCAATTTTCTTGTTGCAATGTTTTCTTTTAGCTAAAATATGATAAGCAATTATAAAATTCGGGCGCGGAAGCAAATATTTATGTATTTTTTTACAAAAATAAAGTCAGATTTTACCTATTCTTGAAATACATATTTTTGTTAAAACATTCATATTCATGCTTTAAGATCTATACTATGAATAATTTTAGCATGGGACATGCAAATATGACCAAAACGTGGTACCAATCAAATAATAAACATTTAATTTTCGGGTGTCATTTTAATGAATACGTTGTTTATTGTAAGCTAGATGGGCTGGATTCTATAGTACCTACCACACTTGAAATAGCAATTTTCTTGTTGCAATGTTTTCTTTTAGATAAAATATGATGAAGAATTATAGAATTTGGAAGCGGAATCAAATATTTATATGATTTTTTACAAAAATAAAGTCAGAGTTTACCTAGTCTTGAAATGGATATTTTTGTTAAAACATTCATATTCGTGGTTTCGGAACTATACTATGGATAATTTTAGCATTGGACATGCAAAAGTGACTAGAACGTGGTACTTATCAAATAATAAACATTCAATATTCGGGTGTCATTTTAATGAATACGTTGTATATTGTGAGTTACATGGGCTGGATTCTGGAATACCTACCACACTTGAAATAACAATTTTCTTGTTGCAATGTTTTCTTTTAGCTAAAATGTAATGAAGAAATATAAAATTCTGGCGCGGAAGCAAATATATATATGATTTTTACAAAAATAAAGTCAGATTTTACCTATTCTTAACATGGATATTTTTGTTAAAACATTCAAATTCAGGCTTTTGGATCTATACTATTGAAGTTTTTATTCATTGGACATGCAAAAGTGACTAAAACGTGGTACCAATCAGATAATAAACATTCAATTTTCGGGTGTCATTTTAATGAATACGTTGTATATTGTAAGCTACATGGGCTGGATTCTAGAAAACCTACCACACTTGAAATAGCAATTTTCTTGTAGCAATGTTTTCTTTTAGCTAAAACATTATGTAGAATTATAAAATTCGAGCGCGGAAGCCAATATTTATATGATTTTTTACAAAAATAAATTCAGATTTTCCCTATTCTTAATGAATACGTTGTATACTGTAAGCTACATGGGCTGGATTCTAAAAAACCTACCACACTTGAAATAGCAATTTTCTTGTTGCAATGTTTTCTTTTAGCTAAAATATAATGAAGATTTATAAAATTCGGGCGCGGAAGCAAATATTTATATGATTTTTTACAAAAATAATGTCAGATTTTATCTATTCTTTATGAATACGTTGTATATTATAACCAACATGCGCTGGATTCTAGAATAAATACCACACATGAAATAGTAATTTTCTTGTTGCAATGTTTTCTTTGAGCTAAAATATGATGATGAATTATAAAATTCGGGCGCGGAAGCAAATATTTATATGATTTTTTACAAAAATAAAGTCAGATTTTACCTATTCTTGAAATGGATATTTTTGTTAAAACATTCATATTCATGTTTTAGGATCTACACTATGGATAATTTTAGCATTGGACATGCAAAAGTGACCAAAACGTGGTACGAATCAGATAATAAATATTCAATTTTCGGGTGTCGTTTTATTGAATACGTTGTATATTGTAAGCTACATGGGCTGGAATCAAGAATACCTACCACACTTGAAATAGCAATTTTCGTGTTGCAATGTTTTCTTTTAGCTAAAATATGATGAAGAATTATAAAATTCGGGCGCGGTAGCAAATATTTATATGATTTTTTACAAAAATAAAGTCAGATTTTACCTATTCTTGAAATGGATATTTTTGTTAAAACATTTATATTCATGCTTTAAGTTCTATACTATGGATAATTTTAGCATTGGACATGCAAAATTGACAAGAACGTGGTACCAATCAGTTAATAAACATTAAATTTTCGGGTGTCGTTTTATTGAATACGTTGTATATTGTAAGCTACATGGGCTGGATTCTAGATTACCTACCACACTTGAAATAGTAATTTTCTTGCTGCAATGTTTTCTTTTAGCTAAAATATGATAAAGAGTTATAAAATTCGGGCGCGGAAGCAAATATTTATATGAGTTTTTACAAAAATAAAGTCATATTTTATCTATTCTTGATGAATACGTTGTATAGGCGACTCTTGCTAAGCGATACTCTATCTGGTGGCGAATTTTAAAACTACATGAGCTGTGATAGACGGCATTGTTTTAGTTGCGTGTGGTGCTTACAGAATTTATTTGACGATTTAATTTGACATATTTGTTATTGATTATAACAATATAATAATATAAGTTTCCACTATTTTACGAAAAAGGCAGAATGTTCTTTAAATATTTATAATAAATTAGGAAAATACAAAAAATAGATAAATTGAAGGCCTGGATTTTTAAATTAAAAATATCCGTAAGCAGTTTATATGAATGCGTGTTCTATATTTTGAAGACAATGCCTACTTTTCTAGAAGTTAGTTAATATCGTATTTAATGTAATATTTATTACCCTTTATTATATGCAATATTTTCAATTGCTTTATAGATTTCCTGAAATATACTAAAAACAAACATAAAAAGATAATGAAACTAAGTGAAAATAATATTCGCAAACAAATTCCTTAAAAACTAATTTAAATTTGTAGAAATAATTTTAACTTAATCATTCTTGCTTACTCGTGTTTTTGATTTATTTATAACCAATGTAACCAATGTTTCCAGCCTTACATATTGTGCAAATTTTCAGTAATGCCATAGTTTGTTGACTAGAGGATATTAGAAATGTTTTTTTTTATACTTGTTATTTAAAATGCCACCTAATAAAATAAATTGAGAATCTAAAAATTCTTCTCATCGATACACACATTTAAAATATTCTTTAATTCAACTTTAATGAACCATTTATCGTATAGAAAGAAATAAAATTTAATTCAAAAACAATATCAATTAATACTAATAACTAGTGGCAAAAATTCTTATATTTTCTTTAAAAAGAATTTCAAACTTCGTTCTACGTTCTCAAATGATACAAAGAAAACAAATAATTTATATACTGCTACTAAAACAAATATATGTATTAAACAATGAAAATTATACTATTATATAAAAATAAATAACTTAAACTTTATTGTATAGAAGTTAATATAAATATTAACACATTTATAATTCAAAAAATAAAGAAAATCGCCTACTAAATAACACTGATTCTTATTTCAAAATAAAAATTATCACAGCTTCGTTAGTTTCACAAATTCACACTTTGGCGCTGCGAGCTTAATCAGAGTCGCCTATATTGTAAGCAACATGGGGTGGTTTCTAGAATACCTACCATACTTGAAATAGCAATTTTCTTGTTGCAATGTTTTCTTTTAGCTAAAATATGATGAAGAATTATAAAATTCGGGCGCGGAAGCAAATATTTATATGATTTTTTACAAAAATAAAGTCCGATTTTACCAATTCTTGATGAATACGTTGTATATTGTAAGCTACATATGCTGGATTCTAGAATACCTACCACACTTGAAATAGCAATTTCCTTGTTGCAATGTTTTCTTATAGGTAAAATATAATAAAGAATTATAAAATTCGTGCGCAGAAGCAAATATTTATATGATTTTTTACAAAAATAAAGTCAGATTTTACCTATTCTTGAAATGGAATTTTTTGTTAAAACATCCATATTCATGCTTTAGGATCTATACTATGGATGGTTTAAAGCATTGGACATGCAAAAGTGCTTAAAACGTGGTACCAATCACATAATAAACATTCAATTTTCGGGTGTCATTTTAATGAATACGTTGTATATTGTAAGCTAAATAGGCTGGATTCTAGAATACCTACTACGCTTGAAAAAGCAATTTCCTTGTTGCAATGTTTTTTTTAGCTAAAATATGATAAAAAATTATATAATTCGGGCACGAAAGCAAATATTTATATGATATTTTCCAAAAAAAAGTCAGATTTTACCTTTTCTTGATGAATACGTTGTATATTTTAAGCTACATGCGCTGGATTCTAGTATACCTACCACACTTGAGATAGCAATTTTCTTGTTGGAATGTTTTCTTTTAGCTAAAATATGATGATGAATAATAAAATTCGGGCGCAAAAGCAAATATTTATATGATTTTTTACAAAAATAAAGTCAGATTTTACATATTATTGAAATGGATATTTTTGTAAATACATTCATATTCATGTTTTAGCATCTATACTATGCATAATTTTAGCATTGGACATGCGAAAGTAACCAAAACGTGGTACCAATCAAATAATAAATATTCAATTTTAGGGTGTTATTTTAATGAATACGTTGTATATTGTTAGCTACATGGGCGAGATTCTAGAATATCTACCACACTTGAAAGAGCAATTTTCTTGTTGCAATGTTTTCTTTTAACTAAAATATGATGAAAAATTATAAAATTTCGGGCGCGGAAGCAAATATTTATATGATTTTTTACAAGAATATAGTCAGATTTTACCTATTCTTCAAATGGATATTTTTGTTAAAACATTCATATTCATGCTTTAGGATCTATACTATGGATAATTTTAGCATTATACATTCAAAAGTGACCAAAACTTGGTACCAATCAGATAATAAACATTTAATTTTCGGGTGTCATTTTAATGAATACGTTGTATATTGTAAGCTACATGGGT
This sequence comes from Stenolophus ochropezus, assembly GCA_035578165.1. NCBI lineage: Eukaryota > Metazoa > Arthropoda > Insecta > Coleoptera > Carabidae > Stenolophus > Stenolophus ochropezus. The sequence continues at coordinate 122,327 of JAQOWZ010000107.1, read as the reverse complement.
TGGATTCTAGAATTCCTACCACATTTGAAATAGCAATTTTCTTGTTGCAATGTTATCTTTTAGCTAAATTATGATGAAGAATTATAAAATTCGGGCGCGGTAGCAAATATTTATATGATATTTTACAAAAATAAAGTCAGATTTTACCTATTCTAGAAATGGATATTTTTGTTAAAACATTCATATTCATGCTTTAGGATCTATACTATGGATAATTTTAGCATTGGACATGCAAAATTGACAAGAACGTGGTACCAATCAGTTAATAAACATTCAATTTTCGGGTGTCATATTAATTAATACGTTGCATATTGTAAGCTACATGGGCTGGATTCTTGATTACCTACCACACTTGAAATAGCAATTTTCTTGCTGCAATGTTTTCTTTTAGCTAAAATATTATAAAGAGTTATAAAATTTGGGCGCGGAAGCAAATATTTATATGAGTTTTTACAAAAATAACGACAGATATTACCTATTCTTGATGAATATGTTGTATATTGTAAGCTACATGGGCTGGATTCTAAAATACCTACCACACTTGAAATAGCAATTTTCTTGTTGCAATGTTTTCTTTTAGCTAAAATATGATGATAATTTATAAAATTCGGGCGCGGAAACAAATATTTATATGATTTTATACAAAAATAAAGTCATATTTTAGATATTCTTGAAATGGATATTTTTGTTAAAACATTCATATTCATGCTTTAGGATCTATACTGTGAATAATTTTAGCATTGGACATGCAAAAGTGACCATAACTTGGTACCAATCAGATAATAAACATTCAATTTTTGGGTGTCATTTTAATGAATACGTTGTTTATTGTTAGCTACATGGGCTGGATTCTAGAATACATACCACACTTGAAATAGCAATTTTCTTGTTGCAACGTTTTCTTTTATCTAAAATATGATAAAGAATTATAAAATTCGGACGCGGAAGCAAATATGATGAAAAATTGTAAAATTCGGGCGCGGAAGCAAATATTTATATAATTTCTTACAAAAATAAAGTCAGATTTTACTTTTTCTGGACGAATACGTTGTATATTGTAAGCTACATGGGCTGGATTTTAGAATACCTACCACACTTGAAATAGCAATTTTTTTGCAATGTTTTCTTTTAGCTAAAATATGATGAAAGATTATAAAATTCGGGCGCGAAAGCAAATATTTATATGATTTATTACAAAATTAAAGTCAGATTTTACCTATTCTTGAATTGGATATTTTTGTTAAAACATTCATATTCATGCTTTAGGATCTATACAATGGATGGTTTTAAGCATTAGACATGCAAAAGTGACCAAAACGTGGTACGAATTAGGTAATAAACATTCAATTTTCGGGTGTCGTTTTAATGAATACGTTGTATATTGTAAGCTACATGGGCTGAAATCTAGAATACCTACCACACTTGAAATAGTAATTTTCTTGTTGCAATGTTTTCTTTTAGCTAAAGTATAATGAAGAATTATAAAAGTCGGGCGCGGAAGCAAATATTTATATGATTTTTTACAAAAATAAATTTAGATTTTACCTTTTCTTGATGAATACGTTGTATAATGTAAGCTACATGGGCTGGAGTTTAGCATACCTACCACAATTGAAATAACAATTTTCTTGTTGCAATGTTTTCTTTTAGCTAAAATATAATAAAAAATTATAAAATTTGGGCGCGGAAGCAAATATTTATATGATTTTTTACAAAAATAAAGTCATATTTTACTTATTCATGAAATGGATATTTTTGTTAAAACATTCATATTCATACTTTAGGATCTATACTATGGATAATTTTAGCATTGGACATGCAAAAGTCACCAAAACGTGATACCAATCAGATAATAAACATTCAATATTCGGGTGTCATTTTAATGAATACGTTGTATATTGTAAGTTACATGGGCTCGATTCTAGAATACCTACCACACTTGACATAGCAATTTTCTTGTTGCAATGTTTTCTTTGAGCTAAAATATGATGATGAATTATAAAATTCGGGCGTGGAAGCAAATATTTATATGATTTTTTACAAAAATAAAGTCAGATTTTACCTATTCTTGAAATGGATATTTTTGTTAAAACATTCATATTCATGTTTTAGGATCTATACAATGGATAATTTTAGCATTGGACATGCAAAAGTGACCAAAACGTGGTACCAATCAGATAATAAATATTCAATTTTCGGGTGTCGTTTTATTGAATACGTTGTATATTGTAAGCTACATGGTCTGGAATCTAGAATACCTACCACACTTGAAATAGCAATTTTCGTGTTGTAATGTTTTCTTTTAGCTAAAATATAATGAAGAATTATACAAGTCGGACGCGGATGCAAATATTATTATGATTTGTTACAAAAATAAAGTCAGATTTTACCTTTTCTTGATAAATACATTGTATATGGTAAGCTACATGGGCCGGATTCTAGAATACCTACCGCACTTGAAATAGCAATTTTCTTGTTGCAATGTTATCTTTTAGCTAAAATATGATGAAGAATTATAAAATTCGTGCGCGGAAGCAAATATTTATACGATTTTTTACAAAAATAAAGTCAAATTTTACCTATTCTTAAAATGGATACTTTTGTTAAAACATTCATATTCATGCTATAGGAACTATACTATGCATGGTTTTAAGCATTGGAAATGCAAAAGTGACCAAAACGTGGTACCAATCAGATAATAAACATTCAATTTTCGGGTATCATTTTAATAAATACGATGTATATTGTAAGCTACATGGGCTGGATTCTAGAATACCTACCACACTTGAAATAGCAATTTTCTTGTTGCAATGTTTCCTTTTAGCTAAAATATGATAAAAAATTATAAAATTCGAGCGCGAAAGCAAATATTTATATGATTTTTTACAACAATAAATTCAGATTTTCCCTATTCATGATGAATACGTTGTATATTGTAAGCTACATGGGCTGGATTCTAGAATACATACCACACTTGTAATAGCATTTTTCTTGTTGCAATGTTTTCTTTTAGCTAAAATATGATGATGAATTATAAAATTCGGGCGCGGAAGCAAATATTTATATGATTCTTTACAAAAATAAAGTCAGATTTTACCTATTCTTCAAATGGATATTTTTGTTAAAACATTCATATTCATGCTATAGGATCTATACTACGGATGGTTTTAAGCATTGGACATGCAAAAGTGACCAAAACGTAGTACCAATCTGTAACGGATGTGAGTTCAATTAGCAAAAATTGTTAGCGTAGGTGGTTGATTGAACACTCTATCCGCTGCAGAGTGCTGGC
>JAQOWZ010000107.1:0-119012 GCA_035578165.1 Stenolophus ochropezus | reverse complement strand
TATATATATATATATATATATATATATATATATATATTTACTTACTTTACGTTGTATTTCTTATTAACTATTTTATTTCTTATTTGTACAGGCTATGCAGATTTTACATCAAATCAAAAATGATATGACAAATGAAGAAGCACGTTTGGCTACATTTAACGGCTGGCCAAATAAATTCATAAATCCAATACATCTAGCAAAAGCTGGATTCTATTACGTAGGCTTTCTTGACATTGTTCGCTGTGCTTTTTGTACTATTGAACTATACAACTGGATACAGGGAGATGACCCTTTAAAAGAACATCAAAAATATAATTATTCATGTGAATTTATTCATAATCAAACAAACAACATCGCCACTGCAACCACCTCAGCCGCCAACACAGAAGTTACCAGAAAGGAAGAATATTGTTGTGAACTAAAATGTTTCCCTATACCTAAAGTACAAGTTGATGGAATGGCGTGCATATTATGTAAATCTTTTTGTTATTGTCGATGTCAATGTGTTACATATATAATAACCAAATTAAATTTATGTACAAATATGAATAATTGTAATTGTTGTTTTTAAGATATTTATAATACTGTTTTTACGCAAATAAATAAATAAATATATAAAATGTATTTTTTTTCATTTATTCAAACTCACATCCAGATTCAGATTCCAGACCCAGATCCAGATTCCAGACCCAGATCCAGATCCCAGATCAAAAATCATAAAAATTCATATTCCATATTCCAGACCCAAATCCCAGATTAAAAATCATAAAAATTCATATTTCGCGCGCGCGCGACGAAATAGATCCTAGATCCAGATTCTTAACCTGGGGACTGCCAACTAAAGTGGATTGAAGTGGAGACTGCACCCCCACTTTTAACTAAAGTGGAGAGTGCACCCCACAAAATGCACTCATAACTGAAGTGGAGAGTGTACTTTATAGGCACCCCTAACTGAAGTGGAGAATATACCCCAATGGGCAATCCTAACTGAAGTGGAGAGTGCTCCCTATGGGCACTCCGAATTGAAGTGGAGAGTGCACCCCATATGCACTTCTAACTGAAGTGGAGAGTGCACCCCATGAGCACCCCCAACTGAAGTGGAAAGTGCACCACATAAACACCCTTTACTAAAGTGGAGAGTGCACCTCCATAAGCACTCCATTATAATGTGGAGACTGCACCTATATAGGCACTCCATTTTAATGTGGAGAGTGCACCCTTCATAGGCACTACAAACTGAAGTGGAGAGTGCGTCCCAGGGAGCACTGCAAACCAAAGTGGAGAGTGCACTCCTAAAGGGGACAAGAGGGTGAAGTGAAGTGTTTACTACTACAGGGGACGAGGGTTGAAGTGAAGAGTGCACCCCTAAAGGGGACGAGGGGTGAAGTGAAGAGTGTACCCCTAACGGTGACGAGCGGTGAAGTGAAGAGTGACGGGGGTGAAGCATCGAAGGAGTTCGGATTCGAAAGGGTTGTGCAAAAAGAACGTGAAGAACTAACATACCGGATGTCTTCAGCTGAAGAATGGTCGATGTGGATGACCACGGTCATCGAGAACACCGGAAGTGCGGCCGAACGATCCTAGCTATACTACTATGCTTTAGGATCTATACTATGGATAATTTTAGCATTGGACATGCAAAAGTGACCAGAACGTAGTACCAATCAGGTAATAAACATTCAATTTGCGGGTGTCATTTTGATGAATACGTTGTATATTGTAAGCCACATGGGCTGGATTCTAGTATACCTACAACACTTGAAATAGCAATTTTCTTGTTGCAATGTTTTCTTTTAGCTAAAATATGATGAAGAATTATAAAATTCGGGCGCGGTAGCAAATATTTATATGATTTTTTACAAAAATAAAATCAGATTTTACCTATTCTTGATGAATACATTATATATTTTAAGCTACATGGGCTGGATTCTAGAATACCTACCACATTTGAAATAGCAATTTTCTTATTGCAATGTTTTCTTTTAGCTAAAATACGATGAAAAATTATAAAATTCGGACGCGAAAGCAAATATTTATATAATTTTTTACAAAAATAAAGTCAGATTGTACCTATCCTTGAAATGGATATTTTTGTTAAAACCTTCATATTCATGCTATAGGATCTATACCATGGACGGTTTTAGGCATTGGACATGCAGGAGTAACCAAAACGTGGTACCAATCAGTTAATAAACATTAAATTTTCGGGTGTCATATTAATGAATACGTTGTATATTGTAGGCTACATGGGCTGGATTCTAGAATACCTACCACACTTGAAATAGCAATTTTCTTATTGCAATGTTTCTTGTAGCTAAAATATGAGGAAGAATTAAAAAATTCGGGCGCAGAAGCAAATATTTATATAATTTTTTACAAAGATAAAGTCAGATTTTACCTATCCTTGAAATTGATATTTTTGTTAAAACATTCATATTCATGCTTTAGGATCAATACCATGGATGGTTTTAAGCATTGGACATGCAAAAGTGACCAAAATATGGTACCAATCAGATAATAAACATTAAATTTTCGGGTGTCATTTTATTGAATATTGTAAGCTACATGGGCTGAGTTCTAGAATACCTACCACATTTGAAACAGCAATTTTCTTGTTGCAATGTTTTCTTTTAGCTAAAATATGATAAAGAATTATAAAATTGGGGCGCGGAAGCAAATATTTATATAATTTTTTACAAAAATAAAGTCAGATTTTACCTATTCTTGATGAATAACTTGTATATTTTAAGCTACATGGGCTGGATTCTAGAATACCTACCACACTTGAAATAGCAATTTTCTTATTGCAATGTTTTCTTTTAGCTAAAATACGATGAAAAATTATAGAATTCGGACGCGGAAGCAAATATTTATATAATTTTTTACAAAAATAAAGTCAGATTTTACCTGTCCTTGAAATGGATATTTTTGTTAAAACATTCATATTCATGCTATAGGATCTATACTATGGACGGTTTTAGTCATTGTACATGCAAGAGTAACCAAAGCGTGGTACCAATCAGTTAATAAACATTAAAATTTCGGGTGTTATTTTAATAAATACGTTGTATATTGTAAGCTACATGGGCTGGATTCTAGAATACCTACCACACTTGAAATAGCATTTTTCTTGGTGCAATGTTTTCTTTTAGCTAAAATAGAATAAAGACTTATAAAATTCGGGCGCGGAAGCAAATATTTGTATGATTTTTTACAAAAATAAAGTCAGATTTTACCTATCTTTTAAATGGATATTTTTGTTAAAACATTCATATTCATGCTTTAGGATCAATACTATGGACGGTTTTAAGCATTGGACATGCAAAAGTGACCAAAACGTGGTACCAATCAGTTAATAAACATTAAAATTTCGGGTGTCATTTTAATGAATACGATATATATTGTAAGCTACATGGGCTGGATTCTAGAATACCTACGACACTTGAAATAGCAGTTTTCTTGTTGCAATGTTTTCTTTAGCTAAAATATGATGAAGATATATAAAATTCGGGCGCGGAAGCAAATTTTTATATGATTTTGTAGAAAAATAAAGTCAGATTTCACCTAATCTTGTTGAATACGTTCTTTATTGTAAGTTATATGGGCTGAGTTCTAGAATACCTGCCACACTTGAAATAGCAATTTTCTTGTTGCAATGTTTTCTTTTAGCTAAAATATGATAAAGAATTATAAAATTCGGGCGCGGAAGCAAATATTTATATGATTTTTTACAAAAATAAAATCAGATTTTACCAATGCTTGATGAATACGTTGTATATTTTAAGCTACATGGGCTGGATTGTAGAATACCTACCATACTTGAAATAGCAATTTTCTTATTGCAATGTTTTCTTTTAGCTAAAGTACAATAAAAAATTATAAAATTCGGGCGCCGAAGCAAATATTTATATGATTTTTTACAAAAATAAACTCAGATTTTACCTATTCTTGAAATGGATATTTTTGTTAAAACATTCATATTCATGCTCTAGGATCTATACTACATATGGTTTTAAGCAATGGACACGCAAAAGTGACCAAAACGTGGTACCAATCAGATAATAAACATTCAATTTTCGTGTGTCATTTTAATGCATACGTTGTATTTTGTAAGCAACATGGGCTGGATTCTAGAATACCTACCACACTTGAAATAGCAATTTTCTTATTGCAATGTTTTCTTATAGCTAAAATATGATGAAGAATTATAAAATTCGGGCGCGGAAGAAAATATTTATATGATTTTTTACAAAAATAAACTCAGATTTTACCTATTTTTGAAATGGATATTTTTGTTAAGACATTCATATTCATGTTTTAGGATCTATACTATGGATGGTTTTAAGCATTGGACATGCAAAAGTGACCAAACCGTGGTACTAATCAGATAATAAACATTAAATTTTCTGGTGTCATTTTAATGAATACGTTGTATATTGTAAGCTACATGGGCTGAATTGAGGAATACCTACCACACTTGAAATAGCAACTTTCATGTTGCAATGTTTTCTTTTAGCTAAAATATGATGAAGAATTATAAAATTCGGGCGCGGAAGCAAATATTTATATGATTATTTACAAAAATAAAGTCAGATTTTACCTATTCTTAAAATGTATAATTTTGTTAAGTCATTCATGTTCATGCTTTAGGATCTATACTATGGATAATTTTAGCATTAGACATGCAAAAGTGACCAAAACGTGGTACCAATCAGATAATAAACATTCAATTTTCGGGTGTCATTTTAATGAATACGTTGTATATTGTCAGCTACATGGGCTGGATTCTAGAATAGCTACCACACTTCAAATAGCAATTTTCTTGTTGCAATGTTTTCTTTTAGCTAAAATATGATGAAGAATAATAAAAGTCGGGCGCGGAAGCAAATATTTATATGATTTTTTACAAAAATAAAGTCAGATTTTCCCTATTCTTGAAATGGATATTTTTGTTAAAACATTCATATTGATGCTTTAGGATCTATACGATGGATGGTTTTAAGCATTGGACATGCAAAAGTGGCCAAAACGTGGTACCAATCAGATAATAAATATTCAATTATCCGGTGTCATTTTAATGAATACGTTGTATATTGTAAGCTACATGGGCTGGATTCTAGAATACCTACCACACTTGAAAAAGCAATTTTCTTGTTGCAATGTTTTCTTTTAGCTAAAATAAGATGAAGAAATATAAAATTCGGGCGCACAGCAAATATTTATATGAGTTTTTACAAAAATAAAGTCAGATTTTACCTATTCTTGATGGATACGTTGTATATTGTAGCAACATGGGCTGGATTCTAAAATACCTACCACACTTGAAATATCTATTTTCTTGTTGCAATGTTTTCTTTTAGCTAATATATGATAAAGAATTATAAAATTCGGGCGCGGAAGCAAATATTTATATGATTTTTTACAATAATAAATTCAGAGTTTACCTATTTTTGAAATGGATATTTTTGTTAAAACATTGATATTCATGCTTTAGGATCTATTCCATGGATGGTTTAATTCATTGGACATGCAAAAGTGACCAAAACGTGGCACCAATCAGGTAATAAACATTTAATTTTCGGGTGTCATTTTAATGAAAACGTTGTATTTTGTAAGCTACATAGGCTGGATTCTAGAATACCTACCACACTGAAAATAGCAATTTTCTTGTTGCAATGTTTTCTTTTAGCTAAAATATGATAAAGAATTATAAAATTCGGGTGCGGAAGCAAATATTTATATGATTTTTTACAAAAATAATGTCAGATTTTACCTATTCTTGAAATGGATATTTTTGTTAAAACATTCATATTGATGCTTTAGGATCTATACGATGGATGGTTTTAAGCATTGGTTATGCAAAAGTAGCCAAAACGTAGTACTAATCAGATAATATATATTCAATTATCGGGTGTCATTTTAATGAATACGTTGTATATAGTAAGCTACATTTGCTGGATTCTAGGATACCTACCACACTTGAAATAGCAATTTTCTTGTTGCAATGTTTTCTTTTAGGTAAAATAAGATGAAGAATTATAAAATTCGAGCGCAGAAGCAAATATTTATATGATTTTTACAAAGATAAAGTTAGATATTACCTTTTCTTGTTGAATACGTTGTTTATTGTAAGCTCCATGGGCTGGATTCTACAATACCTGCCACACTTGTAATAGCAATTTTCTTGTTGCAATGTTTTCTTTTAGCTAAAATACAATGAAGGATTATAAAATTCGGGCGCGGAAGCAAATATTTATATGCTTTTTTACAAAAATTAAGTCAGATAATACGTATTCTTGATGAAAACGTTGTATATTGTATGCTTCATGAGCTGGATTCTTGAATACCTACCATACTTGAAATACCAATTTTCTTGTTGGAATGTGTTTTTTAGCTAAAATATGATAAAGAATTATAAAATTCGGGCGCGTAAGCAAATAATTATATGATTTTTTTCAAAAATAAAATGTGATTTAACCTATTCTTGAAATGGATATTTTTGTTAAAACATTCATATTTATGCTTTAGGATCTATACTATGGATAATTTAAGCATTGGACATGCAAAAGTGACCAAAACGTGGTACCAATCAGATAATAAACATTCAATTTTCGGGTGTCATTTTAATGAATACGTTGTATATTGCAATTTTCTTGTTGCAATGTTTTCTATTAGATAAAATATGATAAAACATAATAAAATTTGGGCGCGTAGGCAAATATTTATATGATTTTTTACAAAAATAAAGTCAGATTTTACCTTTTCTTAATGAATACGTTGTATATTGTAAACTACATGTTCTGGATTCTAGAATACCTACCACACTTGAAATAGCAATTTTCTTGTTGCAATGTATTTTTTTAGCTAAAATATGGTGAAAAATTATAAAATTCGGGCGCGGAAGCAAATATTTATAAGATTTTTTACGAAAATATAGTCAGATTTTACCTATTTATGAAATTAATATTTTTTTTAAAACATTCATATTCATGCTTTAGGATCTATACCATGAATAATTTTAGCATTGGACATGCAAAAGTGTCCAAAACGTGGTACCAATTAGATAACAAACCTTCAATTTTCGGGTGTCATTTTGATGAATACGTTGTATATTGTAAGCTACATGGGCTGGATTCTAGTAAACCTACCACACTTGAAATAGCAATTTTCTCGTTGCAATGTTTTCTTTTAGCTAAAATATGATGAAGAATTATAAAATTCGGCCGCGGAAGCAAATATTTATATGATTTTTTACAAAAATAATGTTAGATTGTACCTATTCTTGAAATGTTTTAATTTGGAGAAATAAAGGCCTTGGTGATCCATTTTGAACGTTTTTTATTTTCGAATGCTAGGACGTTTCGAACCTTAGTGGTTCATCTTCAGCAAAATGTGCAGAGATTTCTCTGAAGAATCCTTTTTCTTCCATTGTAGGTCGAAATCCCGGTGGGTGATGTAGAAACAGGAATAATCTGGCCAGTTCCTGCGTAGATTTTTTCACAGTAGGAAGGATCAGTGAAAATATTTTAATTTGGAGAAATGAATGCCTTGGTGATCCATTTTGAACGTTTATTATTTTCGAATGCTAGGACGTTTCGAACCTTAGTGGTTCATCTTTAGCAAAATGTGCAGAGATTTCTCTGAAGAATCCTTTTTCTTCCATTGTAGGTCGAAATCCCGGTGGGTGATGTAGAAACAGGAATGATTTGGCCAGTTTTATTATTCCTGTTTCTACATCACCCACCGGGATTTCGACCTACAATGGAAGAAAAAGGATTCTTCAGAGATATCTCTGCACATTTTGCTGAAGATGAACCACTAAGGTTCGAAACGTCCTAGCATTCGAAAATAATAAACGTTCAAAATGGATCACCAAGGCCTTCATTTCTCCAAATTAAAATATTTTCACTGATCCTTCCTACTGTGAAAAAATCTACGGAGGAACTGGCCAGATTATTCCTGTTTCTACATCACCCACCGGGATTTCGACCTACAATGGAAGAAAAAGGATTCTTCAGAGAAATCTCTGCACATTTTGCTGAAGATGAACCACTAAGGTTCGAAACGTCCTAGCATTCGAAAATAATAAACGTTCAAAATGGATCACCAAGGCCTTCATTTCTCCAAATTAAAATATTTTCACTGATCCTTCCTACTGTGAAAAAATATTCTTGAAATGGATATTTTTGTTAAAACATTCACATTCATACTTTAGGATCTATACCATGGATGGTTTTAGCATTGCACATGCAAAAGTGACCAATCAGATAATAAACACAAGAGCTACTTATTTTTAAATGCAAAATTTTGTGGCTTAGGTGCTTGAGGAATTTTTAGATGGGTTCGTCTAGCCGCTCTACCCAGAATTTCGTAGGAAAATTTTCATCGAATTATAATTTGCGGCTAAATGGTGCTTATAAATCATAAAATTTATACTACAAAAGTTATTTATAATTCAATTTTACATATGATTCGTACATTTTTATTTATAATTTTGCTATTTTTTTGCAATGTTTTTTTGTTAACTTACAAAAACAGACTTGATTTAAAATATATGTAAGCTTGTTTATTAAGAAGTAGGCTAAATATTTTTGTAAATAAAATAAGTAAAGTAATTGTAATACGCTGTCAAATGTAATAGATGGAAATTATACTTCAATAATAAAAGGAAAGTATTCTTTGAACTCCAAGTTTTTGCTCTGCTATAATTTAAAATAATAGGCAAAAATTTCCAATTGTGGAAATATCAGTTAGAAATTATGTTTTGAGCCGAAAAGATTCTTGATGTTGTCAATGGTACGGTTACAAGATCTGAAGAAGATGGTGTTGATCAAAATTTGTGGGACGAGAAAAATGCTAAAGCTATGCTCATCATTTCAACAGCAATCGAGTTTGATCAGCTTCAAGTTGTAATGACATTTGCGAACTTAGCAGATATGTGGAAACGTCTCAATCAACCGATACAATAGCACAACATATTAGTAAAATTGAATCTTTAGTACAAGCTCTCAATGATGTTGGCGAACCAGTGGGAGAAGTCGACAAAATAGCAAAGATTTTGTAAGTTTTCCAACAAAGTATAGTACATTTATAACTGCCTGGGATTCATGTTCCGAAGATAAGCAAACATTTAATAATTTAACAGCCCGACTACTGATGGAGGAACAACGATTATCAGAAGCCGATGAAATGACAACAGCGTTCGTAGCAGTTAAAATGGACAAATCAAAGGCGATTGGTAAAGTACCTGAAAATAATAAAAACAAAGATAGAACATCAAAATCGGTGAGTAAGAAAAACTTTGAATGTTTTTATTGTCATAAGAAGGGATATTTTAAGTCAGAATTTAGAAAATTGCTAGCCAAACGCAATGCAGAAAATATTAAAAATGTTGAAGTCACTGCTCTTAGCGCAGAAGTTAAAAATGTTTTATTCTCTGGTTGCAATGACGTTTGGTTAGCAGATAGCGCAGCATCTAAGCACATGACATCACACAGGGAATGGTTTAGTGCATTTAAACCGATACAGGGTCCCGATGTGCTAGTTCAGATTGGAGACAACTCTTATGTCAAAGCTGAAGGCTCAGGTTCTATAGATGTTATGTCGCTAGTTAATGGAAAATGGCAAATTTTGTACTCTTGAAAATACTTTGTATATCCTAAAATTAAAGAAAAATTTGTTCTCAGTGGGAGCAGTTACTCAAAAAGGATTTAAAGTTTATTTTGATGATGAAAAGATTGAAGTGTGGAAGTCAAATTTAATTGCTGCAGGTGTTAAAACAGAAAATCAATGCTACAGATTGCTGTTCAAGTCACCCATATTGGAACAAGCTAACTCAGCTTTACTCTGGCATAAGAGATTGGGTCATATTCACTTCCTGGCTTTGAAAAATATGGCAGACAAAGATGTAATACCAGGATTTAAGTTAGAGTATATTGGCAATCTATTCTGCGAGCCGTATCAATTAGGTTAACTTTGTCGTAAACCATTTTACTTGTTACTGACTTGTAAACTATCATTTATCTTAACTCTTTGTTGCCAGGTAAATTAATTTTTACAAGCTACTACATTGTAAAAATGACAGCTGTCAGATTTACCAGTACCTAGCATGTTAAGATGACACCGGTCAGATTTACTGGCTAGTAGTTCCATTGTTTATTAAAATTTACTTTGAAATTTAAATTTCGCACCAACATACTACCAGAAAAGGCTAGAAAAAAAGGAAGTGTATAAAATTAAATTAGACTAAATCAACAAAAGTTTTATTCAGAATTCTCTACACTTGTTCTGGTATTGTCATATATATTAAAAGTAAATGTACAATTATGATTTCCGCTAACGTTAAATTTTTCAGATGTAGCAAAGACACTTGCATTTGAACGATTACTCGTAGAGGAGAAAGAAATATCAGTAATTATTTCAGTAGAAATAGAAGGTATAACATTTCTTGATTCAGATGAAAACACTTTTTTAGACGGTAGACGGATTTTTCTTGACTGGTCAATTGATGTAAGGAAAGAAAACTACTGGAATTCAGTTAATGGGATAAAATTTTTATTTCCTCTCCTACCGGTTTCGACCCCACATGGGTCTTCCATAGGGAGTGAAAGTCATTTTATACATTATTAATGTTTTGTAAATATATTTGTCGATAATTGTAACAATACAGATAAAAATCAAATCGTGATGTTTTATAAACTCACAAGTCAAACATATGTAAAACTATTTTATAAATGCAGATATTAAATGTAGAGTAATTTAATAATTTTATTTTTCACAAAAACATGGTTTCGTGCACCTACGGTAAAAACCAGCTAAGCATTGACTTTCACTCCCTGAGGAAGACCCATGTGGGGTCGAAACCGGTAGGAGAGGAAATAAAAATTTTATCCGATTGACTGAATTCCAGTAGTTTTCTTTCCTTACTTTTTTTGACATCTCAATTTTTTTATTAATACAATCCTCTACATATCCTTCTGCAACTGCGCTGGATTTCCATCCTTCAGCACGTTTTAGTGCTAACATATCTCTGTCCGCGGCCACAACCATCGTAGCTGCAGACCGACGAAAACAGTGACCTGTGTATAACTCAGGTTCTTTGAGTCCTAAATATTCCGCAATTTTCTTCGGTCCACTGCCAATAGTATGCTGACCAGCATTAAGGGAGATGCATTTTCCATTGCGGTATGTAATGAACAAACGTAAATTATCTGTTTTGGGAGGACGAAGGGCTGCATACTTTCTGTACAAAACACAAGGTTGAAAACTACAATCATCATCTGTGATGGTGAACCTTCTCGTAGTTAAATTTTTTGTGCTTGTTAAAGTAATTATTATATATTTTCCCGTATCTTCTACATCTTTTAAGGTCAAAGAGAGAAGTTCGTCACACCGACAAGTACCAAAAATTCCAAAAATTGTACCATTGTTTACCAGCAACCAGCGGTCATCAGGAGCTTCCAAAAGAAATTTTTCGATTTGCTCTTTAGTTAAAACTTTGGCCTTTTTCGGAACATAACGCTCACATTTTCTCTTCAAAAACGCAAATATTTTATGAAATCTAGAAAAGGAAAATAAAAATGTTATTTTTTCTCATAATCATCTTTAATAGAAAAAAAAACCTGTGAACTTCAATGTTTTCTTTGATTTTCAGACAGCTCTTGAACATTGACCATTTCGTCCACAAGAAATTTAGTCTGAATCTCGTGGAGAGTTGGTTTATATAAGTCAGCAAAACTTTCTCCGTCACAACAGTTACACAGTTTTTTTCTTGCCATTTTTTGAAATCTGTGTATTCACGTTCATACCTTGTTGCAGATTTTTCGGGCAGTAAACTTGATTCCACACTCATAGCTTCTTTTATGATAGCTTCTGGCACTTTTAAATCCATATCAGTAAAATTCATCACAAAATCAGAGCACAAAATTAAATTCAGGATTAAATCTTTGAAATAAACCATGCGCAACATGCGTAACTACAACACTTCCAAATGTCTTCCAAGGCTTACGATATATAATTTAAAACAATTTTTGACACAAAATTAGTAACTGTCAAAATTTGGTTTTAATTTTAATTTTATTTACAAGTCAATAACAAGTAAACTATTGTACATTATACGCCACGTAACAGTTTATACTGGTTCAAGGAGATGACAGGCTCGCCTAAAAGGCTCGCTAGTCAATTCCTCCTATCACCAGTAAAAACTGTTTTACCTGGCTATTATTGTAGAATACTATAAGTCAAATTTAGATTTGAGGTCAAGTATGCCAGGTGAATTCAGTCATACAGATGTAAGTGGAAAAATGCCGGCAACGTCTCTTGGAGGTGCAAATTATTATATTGTATTCAAAGACGATTGCACTTCTTATCGTTTCGTGTATTTCCTTAAAAATAAAATTGACGCTTTCTCAATGTTTTTAGAATTTCAGAGTTTAGCAGAAAGGCAGACAGGTAATAAATTCAAATTTTTGAGAAGCGATAACGGAACTGAATACATCAATCAACAATTCGAGAATTATTGCAAGGTAAATGGACTAATACACGAAACTACTTGTCCATACACTCCGGAACAAAATGGTCGAATTGAACATGATAATAGATCCATTGTTGAATGTGCTCGTACAATGTTATTGGACTCAAGCGTATCACAAGAAATTGTGGGCTGAGGCAGTAAATTGTGCTACATGTATTTTGAACCGAAGACCATGCAAAGCAAATGACAATAAAACACCTTACGAAAAATGGTTTAACAAATCACCTTCACTGAAGCATTTGAAAAAATTTGGATCAGAAGTTTTATGTTCATACTCCAGATCAGTTGAGATCTAAATGGAAAAGTAAATCGGAAAAGATGATAATGGTGGGTTATAATGGACACAGCTCAAACTACAGACTTTTAAATCCACGTACTCGGAAGATTATTATTTCTCGCAATGTCACGTTCAACGAGAAAATAATAAATAATAACTCAAAGAAAAAAAATGTTCATTTTGATTGGCCTGTTTCTCCAAAAGAAACATTGCAGTTGCATGAAGATGCAAATGGGAAAGAGGAACAAGATAACAATGAAGACGGAAATATATATATAATTTACGAAATAGACAAGAAATTAAGCGACCAGATCGTTATACGAACATTGCTTGTACTGCATTGGTCAGTGAACCAAAATCCTTTAAAGAGGCTATAGCATGTGAAGAATCGTCACAGAGGAAGGAAGCAATGGACGAGGAAATTGCTTCTCTTTTGAAGAATAACACTTGGGAACTAGTGTCACTACTTGATAATCGAAAACCTGTAGGCAGTAAGTGGGTCTATCGAGTGAAGGACAAACCAGACGGATCAATTTATCGTTTTCAGGCAAGATTATGCGCTAAAGGCTATTCTCAAAAAGCAGGTATTGACTTTAAAGAAATTTTCTCACCAGTTGTTCGTTACGATTCAGTCAGAGTTCTATTAGCCCTCGCAGCGTCACAAAATTTGGAGATAAAACAGTTCGATGTTAAGACTGCATTCCTTAATGGAGATTTAGAAGAGAAAGTTTACATGGAACAACCGAAGGGTTATTGCTCAGAACGTCCAGAACTAGTACGTAAATTACATAAAAGTAACCATGCTGTTGGAACTTGAAATTCGTTCAGTTTTGGTTTTAAACAACTATGTGCGGACAAATGCGTTTTCTACACAAAAATTGATGACTTAGATGTCTACATGGCATTATATGTGGATGATGGTCTCAACATGAGTAAATCAGCAAATATTTTAGAAAGAATTTTGTCAAAATTCGGATCAAATTTTGAAATTACTATTGGAAATGGTAATTATTTCTGTGGTCTGGAGATTCAACGAAACTTCGAGAAGAAGGAAATTCGAATGGGTCAACAGATATACATCGGCCGTATGCTACAGAAATTCAACATGGAATATTCAAAGCTGATTTCTACTCCTTGTACGCCAGGTGTTGTACTTCACAACAGTCAATGTCCTACAAATGACCACGAGATAGTGTAACCCTTCTTTCTAAGGAGCATGGCGCCATCAAACTGTAGCACATCCTTTCAATAAATTCCATTTCTACCAACTTGTAATAATCTTACAGGACCTCTGCTACCAGTTTGTGACCCGCTTCTCGAAAGGATAGGTATTACAAAATATATTTAAATGGGTTCTTTGTCAGAGCGGATACGGAGCAAGTATTAGGAGATGGATATTGAATTAACTAGAATACTCACATTTGTATAAAAATATAAATAATATAATAAATAATGTTTTACAGTTGGTTTCTTCTCTAATGACACTTCTGTCCACCACCGCCGTCTACCACTGACTATACCACTCTACTTCTGGCTTCTCTCTTTCTCTTCTCTTCCAACCATTACCTTACACTATATATATTACGAACAACAAGTACTAAGTCTGCAAATATTAGTTTTACCTTTACACAACACTATTTATGAATTACATCAGTTGACCTATTAATATACTTTATTGGTGCCACTAGAATGTGCTGACTTAGACTTGTTACAATAGAAGAAATGAGAAAGAAACCACATCGAGAAGCAGTCGGGAGTCTAATGTTCGCCGCAACTGTATCACGGCCTGACATCATGTTTGCCGTGAGCCAGGTGAGTAGATTCCTAAATAATGTTTTAGAACTGTTAAAAGAATTTTGAAATATCTCCAGGGTACCAAGAACGTATTCATCAAGCAGAAGAAGAAGAAGATATTGAATTGGTAGTCTACTCAGATGCTGATTTTGCTGGGGACTGTGACACTCGTCGATCAACCACAGGCTACGTTAGCCTGCTAGCAAATGGTCCTGTCACCTGGTCTTCACACAGACAAAAGTGTGTTACTAGATCCACGACAGAAGCCGAGTATCTTGCAGCTTCAGATGCATCAACCGAGATAATGTGGCTACGCAATTTTTTGATGGAAATCGGCATTGAAATGAAGAAACCAACTAAACTTTTTGTAGATAACCAAAGCACTATACGCTTAATTCAAAACACAGGTCATCACAAACACACAAAACATATAGACATAAAATATCACTATATTCGTGAACGAGTTAATGACAATGATATTATAGTCTGTTATGTTCGCTCAGAAGATCAATTAGCTGATCTCTTTACAAAAACATTAACTCGGGATAAATTTGTAAGAAACACAAACGCTCTAACACTATCCTTAATTAACAAGAGTGGGAGTGTTAACTGAGAAAAAAAGACTTGATTAAAAATATATGTATGCTTGTTTATTTAGAAGTAGGCTGAATGTTTTTGTAAATAATATAAGTGAAGTAATTGTAATAAACTGTCAAATGTAATAGATGAAAATTATACTTCAATAATACAAGGAAAGAATTCTTTGAACTCCAAGTTTTTGCTGTGCTATAATTTAAAACAATATTTCTTTTAGCTAAAATATGATGAAGAATTATAAAGTTCGAGCGCGGAAGCAAATATTTATATGATTTTTTACAAAAATAAAGTCAGATTTTACCTATTCTTCAAATGGATATTTTTGTTAAAACATTCATATTCATGCTTTAGGATCTATACTATAGATGGTTTTAGCATTGGACATGCAAAAGTGACCAAAACGTGGTACCAATCAGATAATAAACACAAGATCTACGTATTTTTAAATGCGAAATTTTGTGGCTTAGGTACTTAAAGAATTTTCAGATGGGTTCGCCTAGTCGCGCTACCGAGAATTTCGTTGGAAAATTTTCATCCAATTATTATTTGCGGCTAAATGGTGCTTATAAACCGTTAAATTTTACTACAAAAGTTGTTTATAATTCAATTTTACATATGATTCCTACATTTTTATTTATAATTTTGCTATTTTTTTCGGGTCGGTCTCTCTAACAAAAGTAAATCGACGATGATTATGTCCAATTTCCATTACAGTGCACGGTGATTTGGACTGTTAACCAATGTCTGCCTCGGACGCGTTTAGTAAAATTTTATCATATCATTAAATTTTTGGGTGTCATTTTATTGAATACGTTGTATATTGTAAGCTAGATGGGCTGGATTCTAGAATACCTACCACACTTGAAATAGCAATTTTCTTGTTGCAATGTTTTCTTTAAGCTAAAATATGATGTAGAATTATAAAATTCGGGCGCGAAAGCAAATATTTATATGATTTTTTACAAAAATTGTGTCAGATTTTACGTATTCTTGAAACGGATATTTTTGTTAAAACATTCATATTCATGCTTTAGTATCTATACAATGGATGGTTTTAACATTGGACATGCAAAAGTGACCAAAACGTGGTACCAATCAGATAATAAACACAAGAGCTACGTATTTTTAAATGCGAAATTTTGTGGCTTAGATGCTTGAGGAATTTTCAAACGGGTTCGATTAGCCGCGCTACCGAGAATTTAGTTGGAAAATTTTCATCCAAATATTATTTGCGGCTAAATGGTACTTATAAATCATAAAATTTATACTACAAAAGTTGTTTCTAATTTAATTTTACGTATGCTTCGTACATTTTTATTTATAATTATGCTATATTTTTGGGGACGGATTCACTAACGAAGAGAAATCGACGATGATTACGGCCAATTACCCTTACAGTGCACGGTGAATTGGACTGTTAACCAATGTCTGCCTCGGACGCGTTTAGTTAAATTTTATCATATCATTCAATTTTAATTAATACGTTGTATACTGTAAGCTACATGGGCTGGATTCTAGAATAACTACCACACATGAAATAGCAATTTTCATGTTGCAATATTTTCATTTTGCTAAAATAATATAAAAAATTATAAAATTCGGGCGCGGAAGCAAATATTTATATGATTTTTTACAAAATTAAACTCAGATTTTACCGATTCTTGAAGTAGATATTTTTGTTAAAATATTCATATTCATGCTTTCGGATCTATACTATGGATGGTTTTAAGCATTGGACTTGCGAAAGTGACCAAAACGTGGTACCAATCAGATAATATACATTCAATTCTTGAGTGTCATTTTAATGAATACGTTGTATATTGTAAGCTACATGGCCTGGATTCTAGAATACCTATTACACTTGAAATAGCAATTTTCTCGTTGCAATGTTTCCTTTTAGCTAAAATATGATAAAGAATTATAAAATTCGGGCGCGGATGCAAATATTTATATGATTTTTTACAAAAATAAAGGCAGATTTTACCTATTCTTGAAATAGATATTTTTGTTAAAAAATTCATATTATTGCTTTAGATCTATACTATTAATGGTTTTAAGCATTAGACATGCAAAAGTGACGAAAACGTGGTTCCAATCAGATAATAAACATTCAATTTTCGGGTGTCATTTTAACGAATACGTTGTATATTGTAAGCTACATGCTGGATTCTAGAATACCTATCACACTTGAAATAGCAATTTTCTTGTAGCAATGTTTTCTTTTAGCTTAAATATGTTAAAGAATTATGTAATTCGAACGCGGAAACAAATATTTATAAGCTTTTTACAAAAATAAAGTCAAATTTTACCTATTCTTGATGAATACGTTGTATATTGTAAGTTACATGGGCTGGCTTCTAAAATACCTACCACACTTGAAATAGCAATTTTCTTGTTGCAATGTTTTCTTTTAGTTAATATATGATGAAGAATTATAAAATTTGGGCGCGGAAGCAAATATTTATATGATTTTTTACAGAAATTAAGTCAGATTTTACCTATTCTTGATGAATACGTTGTATATTGTAAGCAACATGGGCTGCATTCTAGAATACCTACCACACTGGAAATAGCAATTTTCTTGTTGTAATGTTGTACTTTAGCTAAAATTTGATGAAGAATTATAAAATTTGGGAGCGGAAGCAAATATTTATATGATTTTTTACAAAAATAAAGTCAGATTTTACATATTCTTGAAATGGATATTTTTGTTAAAACAATCATATTCATGCTTTATGATCTATACTATGGATGATTTTAAGCATTGGACATGCAAAAGTAACCAAAACGTTGTATAGCAATTTTCTTCTTGCAATGTTTTCTTTTAGCTAAAATATAATAAGGAATTATAAAATTCGAGCGCGGAAGCAAATATTTATATGATTTTTTACAAAAATAAAGTCACATATTTCCTATTCTTGATGAATACGTTGTATATTGTAAGCTACATGGGCTGGATTATAGAATACCTACTATACTTGAAATAGCAATTTTCTTGTTGCAATGTTTTCTTTTAGCTAAAATATAATGAAGAATTATCAAATTCGGGCGCGGAAGCAAATATTTATATAATTTTTTACAAATATTATGGCAGTTTTACCTATTCTTGAAATGGATATTTTTGTTAAAACATTCATAATCATGCTTTAGGATCTATACTATGGATAATTTTAGCATTGAACATGCAAAAGTGACCAAAACGTGGTACCAATCAGATAATAAACATTCTATTTTCGGGTGTTATTTTAATGAATACGTTGTATATTGTAAGCTACGTGGACTGGATTCTACAATTCCTACCACACTTGAAATAGCAATTTTTTTGTTGCAATGTTTACTTTTAGCTAAAATATGATAAGGAATTATAAAATTCGGGCGTGGCAGCATATATTTATATGTTTTTTTACAAAAACAAATGCACATTTTACCTATTCTTGATGAATACGTTGTATAGTGTTAGCTACATACGCTGAATTCTAGAGTACCTACCACACTTGATGTAGCGGATGGTAATATTTACCAAACACTACAATAATATAAAAATGTGAGTTTTTGCCAAACCGAAATATTTTAAATAAGTCGACTTTCGGATCTTTGGAAAGACGGGTTGTTAAAATAAATACGCAAACAATTTACTTATATTAAAATAAATATATATTAAAATTAAAATAAAAGTTTCAACAACAATAATAATTTAATAACTTATTTACCAAAATCGTTATTATAATTTAGATCTTTCTTTTTCCGACCTTGACTACCCACTGCTGTATATTTTAATCAGAGTACATAATTTGGATTTTTTACATAATCATTAAATATCAGTGATTGCAATGGAAAAATTTATATTAATTACATATTTTGCAACTCATACGTCATAAATTGTCAACGCAACTTTATAAAACATCAGACGCGAAATAATCAAATTAATTAATTTGATACCTACTTTCTAAAGTTGAAAGGGTATTGCCTTTTACATTCCTCCCACTTTTGAAAATTTACGTTTCTCTAGAACGTACAATTTAAAAAAACTAAATTTTAAAAATTATGAAATATTTATTTTGCGTGGACATCTTACGGTAACAAACTTTATATAAATATGATACACATAATTTACTATTTCTACCTTAAAATCTCTGTTTTCACTTGGTCACAATACACTTTTTACTTAGGGTTGGGGGTTTGTTGTAACAATATTTGGCCTGTGGTGTGGTCTGCTTTTGGTTGCGCTGCATGGTGTTTGTGTGTCGATCCTTGACCGTAGTGCGATAAGCGGTGAAATGTTCGGATTTCACTGACGCTGTATCTCGTACTTTAGTTAAAACTTTGGCCTTTTTCGGAACATAACGCTCACATTTTCTCTTCAAAAACGCAAATATTTTATGAAATCTAGAAAAGGAAAATAAAAATGTTATTTTTTCTCATAATCATCTTTAATAGAAAAAAAAACCTGTGAACTTCAATGTTTTCTTTGATTTTCAGACAGCTCTTGAACATTGACCATTTCGTCCACAAGAAATTTAGTCTGAATCTCGTGGAGAGTTGGTTTATATAAGTCAGCAAAACTTTCTCCGTCACAACAGTTACACAGTTTTTTTCTTGCCATTTTTTGAAATCTGTGTATTCACGTTCATACCTTGTTGCAGATTTTTCGGGCAGTAAACTTGATTCCACACTCATAGCTTCTTTTATGATAGCTTCTGGCACTTTTAAATCCATATCAGTAAAATTCATCACAAAATCAGAGCACAAAATTAAATTCAGGATTAAATCTTTGAAATAAACCATGCGCAACATGCGTAACTACAACACTTCCAAATGTCTTCCAAGGCTTACGATATATAATTTAAAACAATTTTTGACACAAAATTAGTAACTGTCAAAATTTGGTTTTAATTTTAATTTTATTTACAAGTCAATAACAAGTAAACTATTGTACATTATACGCCACGTAACAGTTTATACTGGTTCAAGGAGATGACAGGCTCGCCTAAAAGGCTCGCTAGTCAATTCCTCCTATCACCAGTAAAAACTGTTTTACCTGGCTATTATTGTAGAATACTATAAGTCAAATTTAGATTTGAGGTCAAGTATGCCAGGTGAATTCAGTCATACAGATGTAAGTGGAAAAATGCCGGCAACGTCTCTTGGAGGTGCAAATTATTATATTGTATTCAAAGACGATTGCACTTCTTATCGTTTCGTGTATTTCCTTAAAAATAAAATTGACGCTTTCTCAATGTTTTTAGAATTTCAGAGTTTAACAGAAAGGCAGACAGGTAATAAATTCAAATTTTTGAGAAGCGATAACGGAACTGAATACATCAATCAACAATTCGAGAATTATTGCAAGGTAAATGGACTAATACACGAAACTACTTGTCCATACACTCCGGAACAAAATGGTCGAATTGAACATGATAATAGATCCATTGTTGAATGTGCTCGTACAATGTTATTGGACTCAAGCGTATCACAAGAAATTGTGGGCTGAGGCAGTAAATTGTGCTACATGTATTTTGAACCGAAGACCATGCAAAGCAAATGACAATAAAACACCTTACGAAAAATGGTTTAACAAATCACCTTCACTGAAGCATTTGAAAAAATTTGGATCAGAAGTTTTATGTTCATACTCCAGATCAGTTGAGATCTAAATGGAAAAGTAAATCGGAAAAGATGATAATGGTGGGTTATAATGGACACAGCTCAAACTACAGACTTTTAAATCCACGTACTCGGAAGATTATTATTTCTCGCAATGTCACGTTCAACGAGAAAATAATAAATAATAACTCAAAGAAAAAAAATGTTCATTTTGATTGGCCTGTTTCTCCAAAAGAAACATTGCAGTTGCATGAAGATGCAAATGGGAAAGAGGAACAAGATAACAATGAAGAC
Organism: Stenolophus ochropezus; assembly: GCA_035578165.1. NCBI lineage: Eukaryota > Metazoa > Arthropoda > Insecta > Coleoptera > Carabidae > Stenolophus > Stenolophus ochropezus. Next base: position 97,914 of record JAQOWZ010000107.1, on the reverse strand, counting down.
GGAAATATATATATAATTTACGAAATAGACAAGAAATTAAGCGACCAGATCGTTATACGAACATTGCTTTAAAGAGGCTATAGCATGTGAAGAATCGTCACAGAGGAAGGAAGCAATGGACGAGGAAATTGCTTCTCTTTTGAAGAATAACACTTGGGAACTAGTGTCACTACTTGATAATCGAAAACCTGTAGGCAGTAAGTGGGTCTATCGAGTGAAGGACAAACCAGACGGATCAATTTATCGTTTTCAGGCAAGATTATGCGCTAAAGGCTATTCTCAAAAAGCAGGTATTGACTTTAAAGAAATTTTCTCACCAGTTGTTCGTTACGATTCAGTCAGAGTTCTATTAGCCCTCGCAGCGTCACAAAATTTGGAGATAAAACAGTTCGATGTTAAGACTGCATTCCTTAATGGAGATTTAGAAGAGGAAGTTTACATGGAACAACCGAAGGGTTATTGCTCAGAACGTCCAGAACTAGTATGTAAATTACATAAAAGTAACCATGCTGTTGGAACTTGAAATTCGTTCAGTTTTGGTTTTAAACAACTATGTGCGGACAAATGCGTTTTCTACACAAAAATTGATGACTTAGATGTCTACATGGCATTATATGTGGATGATGGTCTCAACATGAGTAAATCAGCAAATATTTTAGAAAGAATTTTGTCAAAATTCGGATCAAATTTTGAAATTACTATTGGAAATGGTAATTATTTCTGTGGTCTGGAGATTCAACGAAACTTCGAGAAGAAGGAAATTCGAATGGGTCAACAGATATACATCGGCCGTATGCTACAGAAATTCAACATGGAATATTCAAAGCTGATTTCTACTCCTTGTACGCCAGGTGTTGTACTTCACAACAGTCAATGTCCTACAAATGACCACGAGATAGTGTAACCCTTCTTTCTAAGGAGCATGGCGCCATCAAACTGTAGCACATCCTTTCAATAAATTCCATTTCTACCAACTTGTAATAATCTTACAGGACCTCTGCTACCAGTTTGTGACCCGCTTCTCGAAAGGATAGGTATTACAAAATATATTTAAATGGGTTCTTTGTCAGAGCGGATACGGAGCAAGTATTAGGAGATGGATATTGAATTAACTAGAATACTCACATTTGTATAAAAATATAAATAATATAATAAATAATGTTTTACAGTTGGTTTCTTCTCTAATGACACTTCTGTCCACCACCGCCGTCTACCACTGACTATACCACTCTACTTCTGGCTTCTCTCTTTCTCTTCTCTTCCAACCATTACCTTACACTATATATATTACGAACAACAAGTACTAAGTCTGCAAATATTAGTTTTACCTTTACACAACACTATTTATGAATTACATCAGTTGACCTATTAATATACTTTATTGGTGCCACTAGAATGTGCTGACTTAGACTTGTTACAATAGAAGAAATGAGAAAGAAACCACATCGAGAAGCAGTCGGGAGTCTAATGTTCGCCGCAACTGTATCACGGCCTGACATCATGTTTGCCGTGAGCCAGGTGAGTAGATTCCTAAATAATGTTTTAGAACTGTTAAAAGAATTTTGAAATATCTCCAGGGTACCAAGAACGTATTCATCAAGCAGAAGAAGAAGAAGATATTGAATTGGTAGTCTACTCAGATGCTGATTTTGCTGGGGACTGTGACACTCGTCGATCAACCACAGGCTACGTTAGCCTGCTAGCAAATGGTCCTGTCACCTGGTCTTCACACAGACAAAAGTGTGTTACTAGATCCACGACAGAAGCCGAGTATCTTGCAGCTTCAGATGCATCAACCGAGATAATGTGGCTACGCAATTTTTTGATGGAAATCGGCATTGAAATGAAGAAACCAACTAAACTTTTTGTAGATAACCAAAGCACTATACGCTTAATTCAAAACACAGGTCATCACAAACACACAAAACATATAGACATAAAATATCACTATATTCGTGAACGAGTTAATGACAATGATATTATAGTCTGTTATGTTCGCTCAGAAGATCAATTAGCTGATCTCTTTACAAAAACATTAACTCGGGATAAATTTGTAAAAAACACAAACGCTCTAACACTATCCTTAATTAACAAGAGTGGGAGTGTTAACTGAGAAAAAAAGACTTGATTAAAAATATATGTATGCTTGTTTATTTAGAAGTAGGCTGAATGTTTTTGTAAATAATATAAGTGAAGTAATTGTAATAAACTGTCAAATGTAATAGATGAAAATTATACTTCAATAATACAAGGAAAGAATTCTTTGAACTCCAAGTTTTTGCTGTGCTATAATTTAAAACAATATTTCTTTTAGCTAAAATATGATGAAGAATTATAAAGTTCGAGCGCGGAAGCAAATATTTATATGATTTTTTACAAAAATAAAGTCAGATTTTACCTATTCTTCAAATGGATATTTTTGTTAAAACATTCATATTCATGCTTTAGGATCTATACTATAGATGGTTTTAGCATTGGACATGCAAAAGTGACCAAAACGTGGTACCAATCAGATAATAAACACAAGATCTACGTATTTTTAAATGCGAAATTTTGTGGCTTAGGTACTTAAAGAATTTTCAGATGGGTTCGCCTAGTCGCGCTACCGAGAATTTCGTTGGAAAATTTTCATCCAATTATTATTTGCGGCTAAATGGTGCTTATAAACCGTTAAATTTTACTACAAAAGTTGTTTATAATTCAATTTTACATATGATTTCTACATTTTTATTTATAATTTTGCTATTTTTTTCGGGTCGGTCTCTCTAACAAAAGTAAATCGACGATGATTATGTCCAATTTCCATTACAGTGCACGGTGATTTGGACTGTTAACCAATGTCTGCCTCGGACGCGTTTAGTAAAATTTTATCATATCATTAAATTTTTGGGTGTCATTTTATTGAATACGTTGTATATTGTAAGCTACATGGGCTGGATTCTAGAATACCTACCACACTTGAAATAGCAATTTTCTTGTTGCAATGTTTTCTTTAAGCTAAAATATGATGTAGAATTATAAAATTCGGGCGCGAAAGCAAATATTTATATGATTTTTTACAAAAATTATGTCAGATTTTACGTATTCTTGAAACGGATATTTTTGTTAAAACATTCATATTCATGCTTTAGGATCTATACAATGGATGGTTTTAACATTGGACATGCAAAAGTGACCAAAACGTGGTACCAATCTGATAATAAACACAAGAGCTACGTATTTTTAAATGCGAAATTTTGTGGCTTAGATGCTTGAGGAATTTTCAAACGGGTTCGATTGGGCGCTACCGAGAATTTAGTTGGAAAATTTTCATCCAAATATTATTTGCGGCTAAATGGTACTTATAAATCATAAAATTTATACTACAAAAGTTGTTTCTAATTTAATTTTACGTATGCTTCGTACATTTTTATTTATAATTATGCTATATTTTTGGGGTCGGATTCACTAACGAAGAGAAATCGAAAAGGATTACGGCCAATTATCCTTACAGTGCACGGTGAATTGGACTGTTAACCAATGTCTGCCTCGGACGCGTTTAGTTAAATTTTATCATATCATACAATTTTCAAGTGTCATTTTAATTAATACGTTGTATACTGTAAGCTACATGGGCTGGATTCTAGAATAACTACCACACATGAAATAGCAATTTTCATGTTGCAATATTTTCAATTTGCTAAAATAATATAAAAAATTATAAAATTCGGGCGCGGAAGCAAATATTTATATGATTATTTACAAAATTAAACTCAGATTTTACCTATTCTTGAAGTAGATATTTTTGTTAAAATATTCATATTCATGCTTTCGGATCTATACTATGGATGGTTTTAAGCATTGGACTTGCGAAAGTGGCCAAAACGTGGTACCAATCAGATAATATACATTCAATTCTTGAGTGTCATTTTAATGAATACGTTGTATATTGTAATCTACATGGCCTGGATTCTAGAATACCTATTACACTTGAAATAGCAATTTTCTCGTTGCAATGTTTCCTTTTAGCTAAAATATGATAAAGAATTATAAAATTCGGGCGCGGATGCAAATATTTATATGATTTTTTACAAAAATAAAGGCAGATTTTACCTATTCTTGAAATAGATATTTTTGTTAAAAAATTCATATTCTTGCTTTAGATCTATACTATTAATGGTTTTAAGCATTAGACATGCAAAAGTGACGAAAACGTGGTTCCAATCAGATAATAAACATTCAATTTTCGGGTGTCATTTTAACGAATACGTTGTATATTGTAAGCTACATGCTGGATTCTAGAATACCTATCACACTTGAAATAGCAATTTTCTTGTAGCAATGTTTTCTTTTAGCTTAAATATGTTAAAGAATTATGTAATTCGAACGCGAAAACAAATAATTATAAGCTTTTTACAAAAATAAAGTCAAATTTTACCTATTCTTGATGAATACGTTGTATATTGTAAGTTACATGGGCTGGCTTCTAAAATACCTACCACACTTGAAATAGCAATTTTCTTGTTGCAATGTTTTCTTTTAGTTAATATATGATGAAGAATTATAAAATTTGGGCGCGGAAGCAAATATTTATATGATTTTTTACAGAAATTAAGTCAGATTTTACCTATTCTTGATGAATACGTTGTATATTGTAAGCAACATGGGCTGCATTCTAGAATACCTACCACACTGGAAATAGCAATTTTCTTGTTGTAATGTTGTATTTTAGCTAAAATTTGATGAAGAATTATAAAATTTGGGAGCGGAAGCAAATATTTATATGATTTTTTACAAAAATAAAGTCAGATTTTACATATTCTTGAAATGGATATTTTTGTTAAAACAATCATATTCATGCTTTATGATCTATACTATGGATGATTTTAAGCATTGGACATGCAAAAGTAACCAAAACGTTGTATAGCAATTTTCTTCTTGCAATGTTTTCTTTTAGCTAAAATATGATAAAGAATTATAAAATTCGAGCGCGGAAGCAAATATTTATATGATTTTTTACAAAAATAAAGTCAGATATTTCCTATTCTTGATGAATACGTTGTATATTGTATGCTACATGGGCTGGATTATAGAATACCTACTATACTTGAAATAGCAATTTTCTTGTTGCAATGTTTTCTTTTAGCTAAAATATAATGAAGAATTATCAAATTCGGGCGCGGAAGCAAATATTTATATAATTTTTTACAAATATTATGGCAGTTTTACCTATTCTTGAAATGGATATTTTTGTTAAAACATTCATAATCATTCTTTAGGATCTATACTATGGATAATTTTAGCATTGAACATGCAAAAGTGACCAAAACGTGGTACCAATCAGATAATAAACATTCTATTTTCGGGTGTTATTTTAATGAATACGTTGTATATTGTAAGCTACGTGGACTGGATTCTACAATTCCTACCACACTTGAAATAGCAATTTTTTTGTTGCAATGTTTACTTTTAGTTCTAGAGTACCTACCACACTTGATGTAGCGGATGGTAATATTTACCAAACACTACAATAATATAAAAATGTGAGTTTTTGCCAAACCGAAATATTTTAAATAAGTCGACTTTCGGATCTTTGGAAAGACGGGTTGTTAAAATAAATACGCAAACAATTTACTTATATTAAAATAAATATATATTAAAATTAAAATAAAAGTTTCAACAAAAATAATAATTTAATATCTTATTTACCAAAATCGTTATTATAATTTAGATCTTTCTTTTTCCGACCTTGACTACCCACTGCTGTATATTTTAATCAGAGTACATAATTTGGATTTTTTACATAATCATTAAATATCAGTGATTGCAATGGAAAAATTTATATTAATTACATATTTTGCAACTCATACGTCATAAATTGTCAACGCAACTTTAAAAAACATCAGACGCGAAATAATCAAATTAATTAATTTGATACCTACTTTCTAAAGTTGAAAGGGTATTGCCTTTTACATTCCTCCCACTTTTGAAAATTTACGTTTCTCTAGAACGTACAATTTAAAAAAACTAAATTTTAAAAATTATGAAATATTTATTTTGCGTGGACATCTTACGGTAACAAACTTTATATAAATATGATACACATAATTTACTATTTCTACCTTAAAATCTCTGTTTTCACTTGGTCACAATACACTTTTTACTTAGGGTTGGGGGTTTGTTGTAACAATATTTGGCCTGTGGTGTGGTCTGCTTTTGGTTGCGCTGCATGGTGTTTGTGTGTCGATCCTTGACCGTAGTGCGATAAGCGGTGGAATGTTCGGATTTCACTGACGCTGTATCTCGTACTCGGATGTGTGTTGTGTATGGACCATGATCATTTATGCTGATAATTTATAAACTAAATAACATCCAATAAAAATTAACTATATTTTCTTAAACATAACCCTTTTTTTAATTCCCAAAAATATTATTCTTTTTATTTTAATTTATTTATCTTGTAATTTTAATCTAACCAAAGGGGAATTGGAGTGGATGGTAAAGGTGCTATATCCTTTATTGATAATGTTGTAATATTTATAATTGGTCCACGGCAATCATAGGCGATGAGAGCTAACGAGAGTGAAAAAAACGAGAGCAAATATGTACTGCATCTTCTAAAACATAAAACAAAAAATGTGTTATCGTCTCCTCCACGGAGAACAATCTAGGATCCATGGTAGATTTGGAACTGGTCCTCGACTTCGTGTTTGGTACCTAGTGCTTGGTTGCTCTGGCACACGCTTTGGTGTATTCGCTGCATTTAACAAGCTAGCATGAAAATAATTTTGAAGTGCGCTATTGCTATCAATTACTGCTGGCTGAGAATTTTGTTTTATTTCATTTGCATTTTCAATAATTTCTTCATTTACTTTGTCTGGGTCGTCTATATATGCTTTGAATGGTTTGAGGCTTTTCACGTGAACTTTAATAATTTTGTCATTCTCGGCTGAACGAATATTATAATTTACTGTACTAGTTCTGTCTACAATAAAGTACGGTCCTGTCCAAGGTTTCATGAGCTTCCGCGAATATCCGATAGTTTGAGTTGTGTTATGTAAATAAACCGCGTCACATATTTTATATTCTGTTAATTTTCATTTTATTAAATTGTTTATTTCTGGCATCTGTCGTTTGTTTTAATTTTTGTGTAACTTTTTCGAAAGCTATATTTAAACGTTCGCGCAATTCAGAAGAATAATTTTCGTTGTAGTCATATCGTAATGTTTGTGGTCTAGTTATGTCGTCATATGGTAGTTCCATGTCTCTACCGTGCATTAAGTAAAATAGAGTTTCATTTGTAGAGTTATGAACACTACTTCTGTAAGCCATAAGAACATAAGGTAACTATTCGTCCCAGTCAGTCTGGTCTCTGTCAATAAAATGAGATAGTATGTCTTTGAAAACCCGATGACTTCGTTATAACATTCCATTTGTTTCGGGATGATATGCAGTAGTTTGTATCTTCTCAGTACCGAATATTTTCAAAACTTCTATAAATAATTTTGACACGAAATTTGCACCACGGTCAGTTAACAATTGCCTTGGCGCACCGTGTCTGGTAACTATTTGTTGGGCAAAAATTTTAGCTATTTTTTCGGCTTTATCGTTTGGAATGGTGAATGCTTCCGGATATTTTGTAAAATGATCTTGAAATGTCAGAATGTACTTGTTTCCATTCATCGTGGTAGTAAGAGGTCCTACAATGTCCATATATGTTCTTTCAAAAGGTTTCGTTACTTCTTGGAATTTTTGTAGAGGAGCGGATTTTAAATGTGGAGATGTTTTTCTTTCGTTACACGAATGACATTTATCGCAATAGTCTGTAATGTGTTTCGTCATAGGGTTCCACCAAAATTTATCTTTGATTCTTTTGTATGTTTTTTCGAATCCTTGGTGTCCTGCGTACGGAAGATTATGATATGCATGCATAACTTTAAAGACCATTGATTTGGGTATAACTAATTTATGATGTCTTTCATCATCAATTCTTTCCTTGAAGAGTAATTGTTCTTCATCTACAAAAAATCCGTCTTAAATTTTAAGTTTCTTTAAGTCGTCATCCTCATTTTGCTGAGTTAGTATTTTATATCTATCTTAGATAGGTACGAAAACTTCGTCGTTATTTTCTTCATTTTGTAAAGAATTTATAGGAATTCTAGAAAGTTTGTCAGCGTTTATGTGCTTCTTTCCTGGTTTATGAATTACTTCGTATTCGTGTTTATTTAAAAGTATAGCCCATCTTCCTAATCTTGTATTTGGATCTTTGAGAGACATAAGCCATTTTAAAGGTTTATGGTCTGTAACTATAAAAAATTTTTGTGCGTATATATAGCATCTATATTGTTTAAGACCCCATATTATTGATAAATATTCTAGTTCAGTACTTTTGTAGTTTTCTTCGTGAGTTTTTAGTTGACGACTAGCAAAAGCGATTGGCTTCTCGTTACCTCCCACTTATTGACTGAGTATTGTGCTTATACCTTTGCCGCTAGCGTCTGTTGATAAGATAAAATCTTTGTAAAAGTCTGGGTGTATTAGCACAGAGTCTGAATAAAGGGCTGTCATTAGGTCATTAAATGATTTTTCACATACATCTGTCCAACTGAATTTTATATCCTTCTTAGTTAGATAATACAATGGCGCTGCGGAATTTGCGAAATCTTTAATGAATCGCCTGTAAAATCCAACTAATCCAAGAAATGATCTAATTTCTTTTGCGTTTTTAGGTTTTGGGTAGTTTTCAATTACGGAAATTTTTGCTGGGTCTGGTTTTATTCCAGTTTCGTTAATAACGTGTCCTAAATATTTTGTTTCTTTTAACAGAAACTTACATTTTGAAGGCTGTAATTTTAAATTTGCTTCCCTTAATCTGTCAAAAACTTGTCTTAACCGTTTGATATGATCGTCTATACCGTTTCTATTGAACACAATCACATCGTCCAGATATACAGGACATCTTTCGACTGTTAAGCCTGCTAATATACTGTTCATCAGCCGTTGAAAGTGCTGGGAGCATTTGATAATCCAAATGGCATTTTCGTGAACTGGTAATGTTGACCGTTGGTAGTGAAAGCTGTTTTTTCTTTGTCCCTCTCATCCAACTCCACTTGGGAGTAGCCAGAAGCTAAATCAAGTGTGGAGAAAAGGTTTGCATTTCCGAGTTGGTCAAGTGTTTCTTGCATATTAGCGACGGGATAATGATCTTTCTTTGTGACAGAATTCAATCCTCTCAGGTCAAATCATACTCTAATTTTATTCTCTCCATTTTCGGACTTCTTTGGAACTATTATAACTGGCGCGGACCATGGTAAGTCAGACGGTTCAATAATACGGGCGTCTAACATGGATTTTAACTCCTTGTTCAGCATTTCTTTCTGACTGAATGGTACTCTATACTGCGCTTTTGCTATGGGTTGTATATTTTCATCAGTTATAATCCTATGTTTTACTTTATGCGTACACCCCAATTTTGATCCTTTCCACAGGAATATATCTGAGTACTCTTCTAATAAAGCCAGGACTTTCTCCTTAGTAGTCCCTGATAAGTGCTGCAAATCGAACTCTTTCTCAAAATTTTCTTTATTCGCAGTTAAATGTTTATCCCAATCTACACTATTTACTTTTACATCGTCTTCCATTTTTTCACTATTTCTTATATTTTCCTTTCTAATACTATCCATATTTACGTATTCAGCTTTTCCTATTATCGTATTTTTCGGTACTCTAATACTTCTTCTACTTATATTAATTAATTGGACTACTATTTCTCTTTCAGCTTTTCCTAACGTTCTTGCAACCATAAGTCCATGTATTTTCACTTTTTCGGGTTCTATTAAAATGTCTTGGACTGGATTGATCAGTTCCTGCCTTGCTAAACATCGAAATTCGCAATTCGGTGGAATTTTAATAGCTTTCTTCAAACGTACCCAGTTATGGCCATTAACTGAAAAGTTTGAATTTCGCTGTTTCTTCTCCATTTCGCGTTTCCTCTGATTTGACATTTTAACTTCTTCGTTTACAATTGACGTCACTTGTTCGTGACCTTTGTTAACATTTTTGCGGATATGGTTGTTCGTGTTCTTATCTGGTGTCAGTGCTCCGATTGTTTCTGCTGACTCTACATTTGACTCTTCCGTTTCATAACTAGCAAGCAAGTTTATATGTGTGTCTGCGATAATAATTTCTTCGGACTTATAATTTATAATTGCCCCATAATATTGTAAAAAATCACGACCCAATAATCCATCTGCTTGTAACTTCAAATCATTTGAGCAGATTATACATTTAAAAGGTGATTGTAAGTTGGATAAATTAAAAAATATTTGTGAAGTGCCAAAATAGTTTATTGTATCACCGGATATCGAAGATAAATTTCCAATATTTTCTTCCATTATTTCATGCCCTATAGCACATTTCTCTTTGACAAGTGATACTGCTGCTCCAGTATCAATTAAAAGATTTACAATTTTATTTTTAATTTGTAGAGTGATAGAATTTGGCACTGAATTTTCTGAATTTAATTATGGAATTAGAATATTGGGCGAAGACGTTGACTTTACTGAGATGTCCTCCCGTGCTGAGGCTTGAACGAGAGGGGTTGCTCGTTTAAATTACTCTTGTGAAATTTCTATTCTTATTTTTAGGCTGAGTCCAATGTTGGTGATTAAAATTACTATTATTTCTTGGTTTATATGACGAATTAGCATTGTACATGTAATGGTTTGATGACCCGGGACCTCTGTAGCCTAGATTTTGATTGTAATTGGTTTAAAATTTTGATTTGGATTTTGATATTGGAAGTTGTTTGATCTATCATTTCTGTTGAACCTATTTTGCCTTTCTCTGCACCCAATTGCTATATGACCGGGTTTCTTGCAAATATAACACGTTGCAACATTTTCTCGAACATTTTTATTTCTACAGTCTTTAGCAAAATGATTAGCTTCATTACATATGTAGCATTTTCTAGTATTCGGCACTGAGTTTTTTACAAAACCAATTTCCATGTTTTTAAATTTTTGTTGGCATTTTTCAATTTCTTCTCTTTCCGCTAAAGGGACCGCGTCTTCAAAGGTTAGGTCTTTGTTACTGTCCATGATTGTTCTAATGTATCTTTTAATTTCTGGTCTTAATCCAAGTTTAAATTGATAAAGTATTAATTTTGAAGCAAAATTGTCTTGTATTTCTCTTTCTTCTTTTAATAAATTTTTCTTAAGTGTTCTAAGTCTAGATGCAAAATTTTGAATTGTTTCACCTAAATTTTGTCTACAATTTAAAATTTCATTATAAATTTGGCCTGGTAGTTTACGTTTTGCAAATCGTTCTGTCAGTATCTTTCTAAAGTCTTTGTATTTTATATGTTTGTTTTTTAATTTTGGTTTCTGAGTATAAAATTCAAATGCATCACCCGTTAGTCTACATTTAATAATATCTATCACTTTCTGTTCGTCCCGTTGTTCAACATTTGCCCGTAATTAATTTTTTTCAAAATATTCGTTTACGTTACTTCCAGAGAATTGATCAACAGTATGCGCTATTAAACCAAAAGATAACATACCTTGTTCTTGCTGCGAGCTGCCTGTGCCAGAACTTCCAGAGTCACCATTTCCTGCTGCACCATTGTTTCCACCAGCCATCGTTGTCACTTATTTTTATTTATTTTATTATTTTCTCTTCCGCGGGTTTTCACTATTCAAAATACTCGCGAGTAAATCAGATGTACTGACTACTCTTATATGGCGAAAATACCTCAAAAACCGCTCTTACCAATTGTAACGGATGGTAATTTTTACCAAACACTACAATAAAATAAAAATGTGAGTTCTTGTCAAACCGAGATATTTTAAATAGGTCGACTTTCGGATCTTGGAAAGACGGGTTGTTAAAATAAATACACAAACAATTGACTTATATTAAAATAAATATATATTAAAATTAAAATAAAAGTATCAACAAAAATAAAAATTTAATAACTTATTTACCAAAATCGTTATTATAATTTAGTTCTTTCTTTCTCGGACTCTGACTACCCGCTGCTGTATATTTTAATCAGAGTACTTAATTTGGATTTTTTACATAATCATCAAATATCAGCGATTGCAATGGAAAAATTTATATTAATTACATATTTTGCAGGTTCTTTACACTGCACTCATACGTCATAAATTGTCAACGCAACTTTATAAAAAATCAGACGCGAAATAATCAAATTAAAGTAATTTGATACCTACTTTCTAAAGTTGAAAGGGTATTGGCTTTTACATTGAAATAGCAATTTTCTTGTTGCAATGATTTGTTTTAGCTAAAATATGATGAAGAATTATAATATTTGAGCGCGGAAGCAAATATTTATATGATTTTTTACAAAAATAAAGTCAGATTTTACCTATTCTTGAAATGGATATTTTTGTTAAAACATTCATATTCATGCTTTAGTATCTATACTATGGATGGTTTTAAGCATTGGATATGCAAAAGTGACCAAAACGTTGTACCATTCAGAAAATAAACTTTAAATTTTCAGGTGTCATTTTAGTGAATACATTGTATATTGTAAGCTACATGGGCTGTATTCTAGAATACCTACCACACTTGAAATAGCAATTTTCTTGTTGCAATGTTTTCTTTTAGCTAAAATATGATAAAGAATTATAAAATTCGGACGCGGAAGCAAATATTTATATGATTTTTTACAAAAATAATGTCATATTTTACCTATTCTTGATGAATACGTTGTATATTGTAACCTACATGGGCTGGTTTCTAGAGTACCTACCACACTTGAAATAGCAATTTTCTTGTTGCAATAGTGCCTTTTAGCTAAAATAGATGAAGAATTATAAAATTCAGGCGCGGAAGCAAATATTTATATAATTTTTTACAAAAATAAAGTCAGATTTTACCTATTCTTGAAATGGATATTTTTGTTAAAACATTTATATTTATGCTTTAGGATCTATACAATGGATGGTTTTAAGCATTTTACATGCAAAAGTGACCAAAACGTGGTACCAACTAGATAATAAACATTCAATTTTTGGGTGTCATTTTAATATATACATTGTATATTGTAAGCTAAATGGGCTGTATTCTAGAATACCTACCACACTTGAAATAGCAATTTTCTTGTTGCAATGTTTTCTTTTAGCTAAAATATGATAAAGAATTATAAAATTCGGGCGCGGAAGCAAATATTTATATGATTTTTTACAAAAATAAAGTCAGATTTTAATGATACTTGAAATGGATATTTTTGTTAAAACATTCATATTCATGCTTTAGGGTCAATACTATGGATGGTTTTAAGCATTGTACATGCAAAAGTGACTAAAACGTGGTACCAATCAGATAATAAACATTCAATTTTCGGGTGTCATTTTAATGAATACGTTGTATACTGTAAGCTACATGGGCTGGATTCTAGAATACCTACCACACTTGAAATAGCAATTTTCTTGTTGCAATGTTTTCTTTTAGCTAAATTATAAGGAAGAATTATAAAATTAAGGCGCGGAAGCAAATATTTATATGAATTTTTACAAAAATTAAGTCAGATTTTACCTATTCTTGAAATGGATTTTTTTTGTTAAAACATTCATATTCATGCTTTAGGATTTATACTATGGATAAATTTAGCATTAGATATGCAGAAGTGACCAAAACGTGGTACCAATCAGATAATAAACATTCAATTTTCGGGAGTCATTTTAATAAATACGTTGTATATTGTAAGCTACATTGGCTGGATTCTAGAATACCTACAACATTTGTAATAGCAATTTTCTAGTTGCAATGTTTTCTTTTTGCTAAAATATGATGAAAAATTATAAAATTAGGGCGCGGAAGCAAATATTTATATAAGTTTTTACAAAAATTAAGTCAGATTTTACCTATTCTTGATGAATACGTTCTATATTGTAAGCTACATGGGCTGGATTCTAGAATACCTACCACACTTGAAATAGCATTTTTCTTGTTGCAATGTTTTCTTTTAGCTAAATTATGATGAAGAATTATAAAATTCGGGCGCGAAAGCAAATATTTATATGATTTTTTACAAAAATAAAGTCAAATTTTACTTATTCTTGATGAATACGTTGTATATTATAAGCTACATAGCCTGGATTTTAGAATACCTTCCACACTTGAAACAGCAATTTTCTTGTTGCAATGTTTTCTTTTAGCTAAAATTTGATGAAGAATTATTAAATTCGGGCGCGGAAGCGAATATTTATATGATTTTTTACAAAAATAAAGTCAGATTTTACCTATTCTTGATGAATACCTTGTATATTGTAACCTACACGGGCTGAATTCTAGAGTCAGATTTTACTTATTCTTGATGAATACGTTGTATATTATAAGCTACATAGCCTGGATTCTAGAATACCTACCCACTTGAAACAGCAATTTTCTTGTTGCAATGTTTTCTTTTAGCTAAAATATGAGAAAGAATTATAAAATTCGGGCGCGGAAGCAAATATTTATATGAATTTTTACAAAAATTAAGTCAGATTGTAGCTATTCTTGAAATGGATTTTTTTGTTAAAACATTCATATTCATGCTTTAAGATCTATACTATGGATAATTTTAGCATTAGATATGCAAAAGTAACCGAAACGTGGTACCAATCAGATAATAAACATTCTATTTTCGGGAGTCATTTTAATAAATACGTTGTATATTGTATGCTACATTGGCTGGATTCTAGAATACCTACAACATTTGTAAAAGCAATTTTCTAGTTGCAATGTTTTCTTTTTGCTAAAATATGATGAAAAATTATAAAATTAGGGCGCGGAAGCAAATATTTATATAATTTTTTACAAAAATTAAGTCAGATTTTACCTATTCTTGATGAATACGTTGTATATTGTAAGCTACATGGGCTGGATTCTAGAATACCTACCACACTTGAAATAGCAATTTTCTTGTTGCAATGTTTTCTTTTAGCTAAAATATCATGAAGAATTATAGAATTCGCGCGCGAAAGCAAATATTTATATGATTTTTTACAAAAATAAAGTCAGATTTTACCTATTCTTCATGAATACGTTGTATATTGTAAGCTACATGAGCTGGATTCTAGAATACCTACAACACTTGAAATAGCAATTTTCTCGTTGCAATGTTTTCTTTCAGCTAAAATATGATGAAGAATTATAAAATTCGGGCGCAGAAGCAAATATTTTTATGATTTTTTACAAAAATAAAGTCAGATTTTACCTATTCTTGATGAATACGTTGTATATTGTAAGCTACATGAGCTGGATTCTAGAATACCAACAACACTTGAAATAGCAATTTTCTTGTTGCAATGTTTTCTTTTAGCTAAAATATGATGAAGAATTATTAAATTCGGGCGCGGAAGCAAATATTAATATGATTATTTACAAAAATAAAGTCAGATTTTACCTATTTTTCATGAATACGTTGTATATTGTAAGCTACATGGGCTGGATTCTATAATACCTACCACACTTGAAATATAAATTTTCTTCTTGCAATGTTTTCTTTTAGCTAAAATATGATAAAGAATTATAAAATTCGGGCGCGGAAGCAAATATTTATATGATTTTTTACAAAAATAAAGTCAGATTTTACCTATTCTTGATGAATAAGTTGTAAATTGTAAGCTACATGAGCTATATTCTAGAATTCCTATTACACTTGAAATAGCAATTTTCTTGTTGCAATGTTTTCTTTTCGCTTATATATGAAGAAGAATTATAAAATTCGGGCAGAAGCAAATATTTATAATATTTTTTATATGATTTTTTACAAAAATAAAGTCAGATTTTACCTATTCTTGAAATGGATATACCTTACGGTGTCGAGGCATTTGGGGCTAGAAAACGTTTCCATGCCCCTCGGTCACGCGCCAGTTTTTCTGCATCTTTCCAATTGGTGTTTCTCCTGGTCAATGCTTTCTCCACTTCACTGTTCCAGGTTCTTGATGGTCTACCTCGCTTTCGCTTTTGGTCAATTCCCATCTTCCAGATCTTCTTCACCTTCCTATTTTTATTCATTCGCACCATATGTCCGAACCACATCAATTGTTTCGTCTCTAGTTTTTCCAGCACGGGTTCAACTTCACACCACTCGCGTATCACCTCGTTTCTCACTCGTTCCCGTCTCGTCACACCAACCACTGCAAGTAAGTATTTCATCTCACTCGCCTGGATTTTACTTTTAGTTCGATCATTTAGGGCCCACGTTTCTCTTTCTAATAAATGCTTTGTTCAGCGCATAAAACAATTTCATTGCATTATATATCCTGTTATTTATTTCAGATTCCATCTCGCCCTGTGCGTTTATTTTGCACCCAGATATTTAAATTCCGTGACTTGTTTGACATTTGTTCCATTCAAATTGACATGTAAATTTTCTTGGGTTTTCGAAATAAGTAGCAGTTCAGTTTTCTCAATTTTAATTTTCATTCCGTATCTCTCCAGACACTCATGCCATACATCTAAATTATTTTGCATATCCCTTTCATTTTTCGCCATAATTACAAGGTCATCAGCATAAATCAATTCCGATAGTGTTACTTGTTCTAGTTTATATGTGCCTATT
The DNA here is from genome assembly GCA_035578165.1 of Stenolophus ochropezus. Lineage (NCBI taxonomy): Eukaryota > Metazoa > Arthropoda > Insecta > Coleoptera > Carabidae > Stenolophus > Stenolophus ochropezus. Next base: position 81,356 of record JAQOWZ010000107.1, on the reverse strand, counting down.
CTTGTTTTCTTCATTTTTTCCTTATATTGAATATTTATTATCTAATTGGTACCACGTTTTGGTCAATTTTCCATTTCCAATGCTTAAAACCATCAATAGTAAAGATCTTAAAGCATGAATAAGAATGTTTTAACAAAAATATCCATTTCAAGAATAGGTAAAATTTGTCTCAATTTTTGTAAAAAAAATTATATAAATATTTGCAACCGCGCCCGAATTTTATAATTCTTTATCATATTTTAGCTAAAAGAAAACATTGCAACAAGAAAATTGCTATTTCAAGTGTGGTAGGTATTCTAGAATCCAGCCCATGTAGCTTACATTATACAACGTATTCATCAAGAATAGGTAAAATCTGACTTTTATTTTGTAAAAAATCTTATAAATATTTCCTTCCGCGCACAAATTTTATAATTTTTCATCATATTTTAGCTAAAAGAAAACATTTCAACAAGAAAATTGCTATTTCATGTGTGGTAGGTATTCCAGAATCCAGTTCATGTAGCTTAAAATATACAACGTACTCATTACAATGACACCCGAAAATTTAATGTTTATTATGTGATTAGGTCACTTTTGCATGTCCAATGCTTAAAATCATTCATAGTATAGATCCTAATGCATGAATATGATTGTCTTAACAAAAATATCCATTTCAAGAATAATTAAAATCTGACTTTATTTTCGTAAAAAATCATATAAATATTAGCTTCCGCGCCCGAATTTTATAACTCTTCATCATATTTTAGCTAGATTCTAGAATACCTACCACACTTGAAATAGAAATTTTCTTGTTGCAATGTTTTGTTTTAGCTAAAATATGATAAAGAATTATAAAATTCGGGCGCGGAGGCAAATATTTATATGATTTTTTACAAAATTAAAGTAAGATTGTACGTAATCTTGAAATGGATATTTTTGTTAAAACATTTATATTCATGCTTTAGGGTCTATACTATGGATAGTTTTATGCATTGGACATGCAAAAGAGACCAAAACGTTGTACAAATAAACATTCAATTTTCGTGTGTCATTTTAAAGAATACGTTGTATTATTGTAAGCTACATGGGCTGGATTCTAGAATACCTACCACACTTGAAATAGCAATTTTCTTGATGCAATGTTTTCTTTGAACTAAAATATCATGAAGAATTATAAAATTCGGGCACGGAAGCAAATATTTATATGATTTTTCACAAAAATGATGTCAGATTTTACCTATTCTTGATGAATACGTTGTATATTTTAAGCTACATGGGCTGGATTCTAGAATACCTACCACACTTGAAATAGCAATTTTCTTGTTGCAATGTTTTCTTTTAGCTAAAATATGACGAAGAATTACAAAATTCGGGCGCGGAAGCAAATATTTATATGATTTTTTACAAAAATAAAGTCAGAGTTTACCTATTCTTGAAATGGATATTTTTGTTAAAACATTCACATTCATGCTTTAGGATATATACTATGGATAATTTTAGCATTGGACATGCAAAAGTGACCAAAACGTGGTACCAATCAAATAATAAACATTCAATTTTCGGGAGTCATTTTAATGAATACGTTCTATATTGTATGCTACATGGGCTGGCTTCTTGAATACCTACCACACTTGAAATAACAATTTTCTTGTTGCAATGTTTTCTTTTAGCTAAAATATGATGAAGAATTATAAAAATCGGGCGCGAAAGCAAATATTTATATGATTTTTTACAAAACTTATTTCATATTTTACCTATTCTTGATGAATACGTTGTATATTGTAAGCTACATAGGCTGAATTCTAGAATACCTACCACAATTGAAATAGAAATTTTCTTGTTGCAATGTTTTCTTTTAGCTAAAATATGATGAAGAATTATAAAATTCGGGCACAGAAGCAAATATTTATAGATTTTTTACAAAAATAAAGTCAGATTATACCTATTCTTGAAATGGATATTTTTGTTAAAACATTCACATTTATGCTTTAGGATCTATACTATGGATAATTTTAGCATTGGATATGCAAAAGTGACCAAAACGTATTACCAATCAGATAATAAACATTCAATTTTCACTAGTTATTTTAATGAATAAGTTCTATATTGTATGCTACAAGGGCTGGATTCTAGAATACCTACCACACTTGAAATAGCAATTTTCTTGTTGCAATGTTTTCTTTGACCTAAAATATGATAAAGAATTATAAAATTCGGGCGCGGAAGCAAATATTTATATAATTTTTTTCAAAAATTAAGTCAGATTTTACCTATTCTTGATGAATACCTTGTATATTGTAAGCTACATGGGCCGGATTTTAGAATACCTACCACACTTGAAATAGCAATTTTCTTGTTGCAATGTTTTCTTTTAGCTAAAATATGACGAAGAATTACAAAATTCGGGCGCGGAAGCAAAAATTTATATGATTTTTTACAAAACTTAATTCAGATTTTACCTATTCTTGATGAATACGTTGTATATTGTAAGCTACATGACCTGAATTCTAGAATACCTACCACACTTGAAATAGAAATTTTCTTGTTGCAATGTTTTCTTTTAGCTAAAATATGATAAAGAATTATAAAATTCGGGCACAGAAGCAAATATTTATATGTTTTTTTTACAAAAATTTAGGCAGATTTTACGTATTCTTGAAATGGGTATTTTTGTTAAAACATTCATATACATGCTTTAAGATCTTTACTATGGATGGTTTTAAGAATTGGACATGGAAAAGTGACCAAAACGTGGTACCAATCAGATAATAAATATTCAATTTTCGGGTGTCATTTTAATAAATACGTTGTATATTGTCATCTACATGAGCTGGATTCTAGAATACCTACCACACTTTTAATAGCAATTTTCTGGTTGCAATGTTGTCTTTTCGCTTAAATATGATGAAGAATTATAAAATTCGGCCGCGGATATAAATATTTATATGGTTTTTTACTAAAATAAAGTCAGATTTTATCTTTTCTTGATGAATACGTTGTATATTTTAAGCTACATGGGCTGGATTCTAGAATACCTACCACACTTGAAATAGCAATTTTCTTGTTGCAATGTTTTCTTTTAGCTAAAATATGACGAAGAATTACAAAATTCGGGCGCGGAAGCAAATATTTATATGATTTTTTACAAAAATAAAGTCAGAGTTTACCTATTCTTGAAATGGATATTTTTGTTAAAACATTCACATTCATGCTTTAGGATATATACTATGGATAATTTTAGCATTGGACATGCAAAAGTGACCAAAACGTGGTACCAATCAAATAATAAACATTCAATTTTCGGGAGTCATTTTAATGAATACGTTCTATATTGTATGCTACATGGGCTGGCTTCTTGAATACCTACCACACTTGAAACAACAAATTTCTTGTTGCAATGTTTTCTTTTAGCTAAAATATGATGAAGAATTATAAAAATCGGGCGCGAAAGCAAATATTTATATGATTTTTTACAAAACTTATTTCATATTTTACCTATTCTTGATGAATACGTTGTATATTGTAAGCTACATAGGCTGAATTCTAGAATACCTACCACAATTGAAACAGAAATTTTCTTGTTGCAATGTTTTCTTTTAGCTAAAATATGATGAAGAATTATAAAATTCGGGCACAGAAGCAAATATTTATAGATTTTTTACAAAAATAAAGTCAGATTATACCTATTCTTGAAATGGATATTTTTGTTAAAACATTCACATTTATGCTTTAGGATCTATACTATGGATAATTTTAGCATTGGATATGCAAAAGTGACCAAAACGTATTACCAATCAGATAATAAACATTCAATTTTCACTAGTTATTTTAATGAATAAGTTCTATATTGTATGCTACAAGGGCTGGATTCTAGAATACCTACCACACTTGAAATAGCAATTTTCTTGTTGCAATGTTTTCTTTGACCTAAAATATGATAAATAATTATAAAATTCGGGCGCGGAAGCAAATATTTATATAATTTTTTTCAAAAATTAAGTCAGATTTTACCTATTCTTGATGAATACCTTGTATATTGTAAGCTACATGGGCCGGATTTTAGAATACCTACCACACTTGAAATAGCAATTTTCTTGTTGCAATGTTTTCTTTTAGCTAAAATATGACGAAGAATTACAAAATTCGGGCGCGGAAGCAAAAATTTATATGATTTTTTACAAAACTTAATTCAGATTTTACCTATTCTTGATGAATACGTTGTATATTGTAAGCTACATGACCTGAATTCTAGAATACCTACCACACTTGAAATAGAAATTTTCTTGTTGCAATGTTTTCTTTTAGCTAAAATATGATAAAGAATTATAAAATTCGGGCACAGAAGCAAATATTTATATGTTTTTTTTACAAAAATTTAGGCAGATTTTACGTATTCTTGAAATGGGTATTTTTGTTAAAACATTCATATACATGCTTTAAGATCTTTACTATGGATGGTTTTAAGAATTGGACATGGAAAAGTGACCAAAACGTGGTACCAATCAGATAATAAATATTCAATTTTCGGGTGTCATTTTAATAAATACGTTGTATATTGTCATCTACATGAGCTGGATTCTAGAATACCTACCACACTTTTAATAGCAATTTTCTGGTTGCAATGTTGTCTTTTCGCTTAAATATGATGAAGAATTATAAAATTCGGCCGCGGATATAAATATTTATATGGTTTTTTACTAAAATAAAGTCAGATTTTATCTTTTCTTGATGAATACGTTGTATAATGTAAGCTACATGAGCTAGATTTTAGAATACTTACCACACTTAAAATAGCAATTTTCTTGTTGCAATGTTTTCTTTTCGCTTAAATATGATGAAGAATTATAAAATTCAGGCGCGGAAGCAAATATTTATGTGATTTTTTACAAAAATAAAGTCAGATATTACCTATTCTTGATGAATACGTTTTAAATTGTAAGTTACATGAGCTAGATTCTAGAATACCTACCACACTTGAAATAGAAATTTTCTTGTTGCAATGTTTTGTTTTAGCTAAAATATGATAAAGAATTATAAAATTCGGGCACGGAGGCAAATATTTATATGATTTTTTACAAAAATAAAGTAAGATTGTACGTATTCTTGAAATGGATATATTTGTTAAAACATTTATATTCATGCTTTAGGATCTATACTATGGATAGTTTTATGCATTGGACATGCAAAAGAGACCAAAACGTTGTACAAATAAACATTCAATTTTCGGGTGTCATTTTAAAGAATACGTTGTATTATTGTAAGCTACATGGGCTGGATTTTAGAATACCTACCACACTTGAAATAGCAATTTTCTTGTTGCAATGTTTTCTTTTAGCTAAAATATGACGAAGAATTACAAAATTCGGGCGCGGTAGCAAATATGTATATGATTTTTTACAAAAATAAAGTTAGATTTTACCTATTCTTGAAATGGATATTTTTGTTAAAACATTCACATTCATGCTTTAGGATCTATACTAAACGTGGTACCAGTCAAATAATAAACATTCAATTTTCGGGAGTCATTTTAATGAAACCGTTGTATATTGTATGCTACATGGGCTGGCTTCTTGAATACCTACCACACTTGAAATAACAATTTTCTTGTTGCAATGTTTTCTTTTACTAAAATATGATGAAGAATTATAAAAATCGGACGCGAAAATAAATATTTATATGATTTTTTACAAAACTTAATTCAGATTTTACCTATTCTTGATGAATACGTTGTATATTGTAAGCTACATGGGCCGGATTTTAGAATACCTACCACACTTGAAATAGCAATTTTATTGTTGCAATGTTTTCTTTAAGCTGAAATATGACGGAGAATTACAAAATTCGGGCGCGGAAGCAAATATTTATATGATTTTTTACAAAAATAAAGTCAGATTTTACCTATTCTTGAAATGGATATTTTAGTTAAAACAATCACATTCATGCTTTAGGATCTATACTATGGATAATTTTAGCATTGGACATGCAAAAGTAACCAAAACGTGGTACCAGTCAAATAATAAACATTCAATTTTCGTGAGTCATTTTAATGAATACGTTCTATATTGTATGCTACATGGGCTGGCTTCTTGAATACCTACCACACTTGAAATAACAATTTTCTTGTTGCAATGTTTTCTTTGAACTAAAATATGATGAAGAATTATAAAATTCAGGCGCGAAAGCAAATATTTATATGATTTTTTTCAAAAATAAAGTCAGATTTTACCTATTCTTCATGAATACGTTGTGTATTTAAGCTACATGGACTGGATTTTAGAATACCTACCACACTTGAAATAACAATTTTCTTGTTGCAATGTTTTCTTTTAGCTAAAATATGATGCAGAATTATAAAAATCGGGCGCGAAAGCAAATATTTATATTATTTTTTACAAAACTTAATTCAGATTTTACCTATTCTTGATGAATACGTTGTATATTGTAAGCTACATGACCTGAATTCTGGAATACCTACCACACTTGGAATATAAATTTTCTTGTTGCAATGTTTTCTTTTAGCTAAAATATGATAAAGAATTATAAAATTCGGGCACAGAAGCAAATATTAATATGATTTTTTACAAAAGTTAAGGCAGATTTTACGTATTCTTAAAATGGATATTTTTGTTAAAACATTCATATACATGCTTTCGGATCTTTACTATGGATGGTTTTAAGCTTTGGACATGGAAAAGTGACCAAAACGTGGTACCAATCAGATAATAAACATTCAATTTTCGGGTGTCATTTTAATAAATATGTTGTATATTGTAATCTACATGAGCTGGATTCTAGAATACCTACCACACTTATAATAGCAATTTTCTTGTTGCAATGTTGTCTTTTCGCTTAAATATGATGAAGAATTATAAAATTCGGGCGCGGAAGTAAATATTTATATGATTTATTACAAAAATAATGTCAGATTTTACCTATTCTTGATGAATACGTTGTATAATGTAAGCTACATGAGCTAGATTCTAGAATACCTACCACACTTAAAATAGCAATTTTCTTGTTGCAATGTTTTCTTTTCGCTTAAATATAATGAAGAATTATAATATTCGGGCGCGGAAGCAAATATTTATGTGATTTTTTACAAAAATAAAGTCAGATATTACCTATTCTTGATGAATACGTTGTAAATTGTAAGTTACATGAGCTAGATTCTAGAATACCTACCACACTTGAAATAGAAATTTTCTTGTTGCAATGTTTTGTTTTAGCTAAAATATGGTAAAGAATTATAAAATTCGGGCGCGGAGGCAAATATTTATATGATTTTTTACAAAAATAAAGTAAGATTATACGTATTCTTGAAATGGATATTTTTGTTAAAACATTTATATTCATGCTTTAGGATCTACACTATGGATAGTTTTATGCATTGGACATGCAAAAGTGACCAAAACTTTGTACTAATCAGATAATAAACATTCAATTTTCGGGTGTCATTTTAAAGAATACGTTGTATTATTGTAAGCTACATGGGCTGTATTCTAGAATACCTACCACACTTGAAATAGCAATTTTCTTGTTGCAATGTTTTCTTTAAACTAAAATATCATGAAGAATTATAAAATTCGGGCGCGGAAGCAAATATTTATATGATTTTTTACAAAAATGATGTCAGATTTTACCTATTTTTGATGAATACGTTGTATATTTTAAGCTACATGGGCTGGATTCTAGAATACCTACCACACTTGAAATAGCAATTTTCTTGTTGCAATGTTTTCTTTTAGCTAAAATATGACGAAGAATTCCAAATTCGGGCGCGGAAGCAAATATTTATATGATTTTTTACAAAAATAGTGTCAGATTTTACCTATTCTTGAAATGGATATTTTTGTTAAAACATTCACATTCATGCTTTAGGATCTATACTATGGATAATTTTAGCATTTAACATGCAAAAGTGACCAAAACGTGGTACCAATCAAATAATGAACATTCAATTTTCGAGAGTCATTTTAATGAATACGTTCTACATTGTATGCTACATGGGCTGGCTTCTTGAAATAACAATTATCTTGTTGCAATGTTTTCTTTTAGCTAAAATATGATAAAGAATTATAAAAATCGGGCGCGGAAGCAAATATTTATATGATTTTTTACAAAACTTAATTCAGATTTTACCTATTCTTGATGAATATGTTGTATATTTCAAGCTACAAAGGCTGGATTCTAGAATACCTACCACACTTGAAGTAGAAATTTTCTTGTTGCAATGTTTTCTTTTAGCTAAAATATGATGAAGAATTATAAAATTCGGGCAGAAAAGCAAATATTTATATGATTTTTTACAAAAATAAAGTTAGATTTTACCTATTCTTGAAATGGATATTTTTGTTAAAACATTCACATTCATGCTTTAGGATCTATACTATGGATAATTTTAGCATTGGACATGCAAAAGTAAAAAAAACGTGGGTACCAATAAGATAATAAACATTCAATTTTCGGGAGTTATTTTAATGAATACGTTCTATATTTTATGCTACATGGGCTGGATTCTAGAATAGCTACCACACTTGAAATAGCAATTTTCTTGTTGCAATGTTTTCTTTGAACTAAAATATGATGAAGTATTATAAAATTCCGGCGCGGAAGCAAATATGTATATAATTTTATAAAAAAATAAAGTCAGATTTTACCTATTCTTGATGAATACGTTGTATATTGTAATCTACATGGGTAGAATACCTACCACACTTGAAATAGCAATTCTTGTTGCAATGTTTTCTTTTAGCTAAAATATGATGAAGAATTATAAAATTCGGGCACAGAAGCAAATATTTATATGATTTTTTTCAAAAATAAAGTCAAAATTTACCTATTCTTGAAATGGATATTTTTGTTTAAACATTCATATTCATGCTTTAGGATCTATACTATCGATAATTTTTGCATTGGACATGCAAAAGTGACGAAAACTTGGTACTAATCAGATATTAAACATTCAATTTTCGTGTGTCATTTTAATGAATACGTTATATATTGTATGGTACATGGGCTGGATTCTTGAACACCTACCACACTGAAAATAGCAATCTTCTTGTTGCAATGTTTTCTTTTAGCTAAAATATGATGAAGAATTATAAAATTCGGGCGCAAAAGCAAATATTTATATAATTTTTTACAAAATAAAGTCAGATTTTACTTATTCTTGATGAATACGTTGTATATTTTAAGTTACATAGCCTGGATTCTAGAATACCTACCACACTTGAAACAGCAATTTTCTTGTTGCAATGTTTTCTTTTAGCTAAAATATGATGAAGAATTATAAAATTCGGGCGCGGAAGCAAATATTTATATAATTTTTTACAAAATAAAGTCAGATTTTACTTATTCTTGATGAATACGTTGTATATTTTAAGTTACATAGCCTGGATTCTAGAATACCTACCACACTTGAAACAGCAATTTTCTTGTTGCAATGTTTTCTTTTAGCTAAAATATGATGAAGAATTATAAAATTCGGGCGCGGAAGCAAATATTTATATGATTTTTTACAAAAATAAAGTCAGATTTTACCTATTCTTCATGAATACGTTGTATATTCTAAGCTACATGGGCTGGATTCTAGAATACCTACCACACTTGAAATAGAAATTTTCTTCATGCAATGTTATCTTTTAGCTAAAATATGATGAAGAATTATAAAATTCGGGCGCGGAAGCAAATATTTATATGATTTTTTACAAAAATTAAGTCAGATTTTACCTATTCTTGAAATGGATATTTTTGTTATAACATTCATATTCATGCTTTAGGATCTATACTATGGATAATTTTAGCATTGGATATGCAAAAGTGACCAACACGTGGTACCAATCAGATAATAATCATTCAATTTTCGTGAGTCATTTTAATATATACGTTGTATATTGTAAGCTACATGGGCTGGATTCTAGAATACCTACCACATTTGTAATACCAATTTTCTAGTTGCAATGTTTTCTTTTTGCTAAAATATGATAAAGAATTATAAAATTAGGGCGCAGAAGCAAATATTTATATAATTTTTTACAAAAATTAAGTCAGATTTTACCTTTTCTTGAAGAATACGTTGTATATTGTAAGCTACATGGGCAGGATTCTAGAATACCTACCACACTTGAAATAGCAATTTTCTTGTTGCAATGTTTTCTTTTAACTAAAATATGTTGAAGAATTATAAAATTCGGGCGCGGAAGCAAATATTTATATGATTTTTTACAAAAATAAAGTCAGATTTTACCTATGTTTAATGAATACGTTGTATATTGTAAGCTACTTAGGCTGGATTCTAAAATACCTACCACACCTGATATAGCAATTTTCTTGTTGCAATGTTTTTTTTTTACCTAACATATTACAAAGAATTATAAAACTCGGGCGCGGAAGCAAATATTTAAATGATTTTTTACAAAAATAAAGTCAGATTTTACCTATTCCTGAAATGGATATTTTTGTTAAAACATTCATATTCATGCTTTAAGATCTATACAATGGATGGTTTTAAGCATTGGACATGCAAAAGTGTACGGTGTATGTTGTAAGCTACTTGGTCTGTATTCTAGAATACTTACCACACTTGAAATAGCAATTTTCTTGTTGCAATGTTTTCTTTTAGGTAAAATATGATATAGAATTATAAAATTCGGGCGCGGAAGCAATTATTTATACGTTTTTTTACAAAAATAAATTCAGATTTTACCTATTCCTGAAATGGATATTTTTGTTAAAACATTCATATTCATGCTTTACGATCTATACAATGGATGGTTTTAAGCATTGGACATGCAAAAGTGTACGTTGTATGTTGTAAGCTACTTGGTCTGTATTCTAGAATACCTACCACACTTGAAATAGCAATTTTCTTGTTGCAATGTTTTCTTTTAGGTAAAATATGATATAGAATTATAAAATTCGGGCGCGGAAGCAAATATTTATATGATTTTTTACAAAAATAAAGTCAGATTTTACCAATTCTTGAAATGGATATTTTTGTTAAAACATTCATATTTATGCTTTAGGATCTATACTATGGATGGTGTTAAGCATTGGATATACAAAAGTGACCAAAACATGATACCAATCAGACAAGAGATATTAAATTTTCGGGTGTCATTTTAATGAATACGTTGTATATTGTAAGCTACATGGGCTGGATTCTAGAATACCTACCACACTTGAAATAACAATTTTCTTGTTGCAATGTTTTCTTTTAGCTAAAATATGATGAAGAATTATGAAAGTGCTGGATTCTAGAATACCTACCACACTTGATATAGCAACATTCTTGTTGCAATGTTTTATTTTAGCTAAAATATCATAAATAATTATAAAATTCGGGCGCGGAAGCAAATATTTATATGATTTTTTACAAAAATAAAGTCAGATTTTACCTAATCTTGCAATGGATATTTTTGTTAAAACATTTATATTCATGCTTTAGAATCTATAGTATAGATAGTTTTAAGCATTGGACATGCAAAAATGACCAAAACGTGGTACTAATCAGATAATAAACATTTAATTTTCAGGTGTCATGTTAATGAATACGATGTATAATGTAAGCTACATGTGCTGGATTCTAGAATTCCTACCAAACTTGAAATAGCAATTTTCTTGTTGCAATATTTTCTTTTAGCAAAAATATGATGAAGAATTATAAAATTCGGGTGCGAAAACAAATACTTATACGACGTTTTACAAAAATAAAGGCCGATTTTACCTATTCTTGAAATGGATATTTTTGTTAAAACATTTACATTCATGCTTTAGAATCTATACTATAGATGGTTTTAAACATTGGACATGCAAAAATGACCAAAACTTGGTACCATTCAGATAATAAACATTCAATTTTCGGGTGTCATTTTAATGAATACGTTGTATATTGTAAGCTACATGGACTGGATTCTGGAATACCTACCACACTTGAAATTGCAATTTTCTTGTTGCAATGGTTTCTTTTAGCTAAAATATGATTAAGAATTATAAAATTCGGGCGCAAAAGCCAATATTTATATGATTTTTTACAATAAATTAAGTCAGATTTTACCTTTTCTTGATGAATACGTTGTATAATGTAAGCTACATGCGCTGGATTCTGAAATACCTACCACACTTGAAATAGCAATTTTCTTGTTGCAATGTTTTCGTTTAGCTGAAATATGATAAAGAATTAATAAATAAACAATATTTGGGTTTAGTTCTGTAAAAATTTATTAATTACAACGTTTCGACAGCTCAGGGCTGCCTTCGTCAGGTAAATAACAAATAAATAAGTAGTCAAGACAACACGTAACATAGGTAACAAATGAAAACATACAAATGACATTGACAAAATTAAAAACGGATGACAGGTAACCACGACTTGTTTAGTTCAAAGCCTGTATTTAAATTAAAATTATTAGGAGATTTCTTGATTTCAATAGCTTCTCTAATAAGTCTTCTTATCCAATGATTTTCTCTAGCAAGAATCTTCGTGTTTTCGAAATCAATGCCATGTAATTCCTGAATTGCATGTTCTGCAACGGCAGACTTCTCAGGTTGGTTTAATCTAATATGCCGTTTGTGTTCCTTTAATCTCGTTGCTACAGTTCTACCAGTTTGACCAATATATATTTTACCACACTGACAAGGAATCTTATAAATGCCAGAACAGTGTAGAGGAACTGTATCTTTGACATTACCAAGAAGATCACGGATTTTTAAACTTGATTTATATGAAGTTTTTATGTCATATTTATTAAGAATCCTTCCAATTTTGTCGGTGACATTGGCAATAAATGGCAAAGTAGCAAATAATTTCTTATCAGGAACCACTTGTGGAATAGGTAGAGGTTTATTCTTCGTTTTTAGCGCTCTTCTTATTTGTGTTTTACTGTAACCATTTTTCAAGAAAACTTCATCCAAAAAATTAATTTCTTCTTGTAGTTTACTGGGATGACATAGATTAGAAGCTCTCTGATAAAGCGTTTTAATAGTACAAGCTTTTTGGGCAGGGTGGTGGTTAGAGGTCTCATGAAGATATTGGTTAGTATGGGTTGGCTTCCTATATACTGAAGTAATAAGCTTTCCATCATCTTGTTTTTCCAAAAATACGTCAAGAAAAGGAAGACTATTATTTTCTTCTACTTCAATGGTAAATTTGATGTTCTTATGTTGCAAATTTAAGTGATTAAGAAAATTGTTTAATTCGTCTCTTCCATGAGGCCAAATAGCAAAAACATCATCAACATAACGAAGCCAGACGGTAGGTTTCTTACTTGCTGTACTAAGAGCTCTTTCTTCAAAATTCTCCATATAGAAATTCGCAATGGATGGTGATAAAGGAGAGCCCATAGCAACACCATCTACTTGTTTGTAGTAATTACCATTGAAGAGGAAAAAACAGGATGTCAAACAATGTTTAAAAAGCTTGATAATGTCCGTAGAAAAATGATCTTCTAATAATTTTAAGGTATCAAGAATAGGAACCTTCGTGAATAATGATGAAACATCAAAACTGACAAGTAGATCATTTCTTGTCAAACTCAAATCACCAATCAAATCCACAAAATGTCTCGAATCTTTGACGTAAGATGAAGAATGACCAATTAAAGGTTTCAATAATCCATCTAAATATTTAGCTAATTCATAAGTTGTAGATCCAATAGAATTAACAATAGGTCTTAACGGGACATCTTTCTTGTGGATTTTTGGAAGACCATAAAATCTTGAAATAACAGGATCCTGGGGAATAAGTTTCTTCAAAACTTCTTGTGGCAACGAAGAATCCTTCAGTAATTTCGTTGTTTGATATTTTGAAGAACCTAACGGATTACTGTTGACTTTAATGTAGGCTGGATCATCTAACAAAACGTTAGCTTTATTAATGTAATCTTCTTTGTCCAAGATAACTGTAGCTTTGCCCTTATCCGCTGGTAAAACAACAATGTTCTTATTTTTCTTTATTTCTTTTAAACTTGACAAATCCTTTTTCGACAAGTTTGATTTCACAGACGTAGCCTTCTTCAGTATACGAGTAGTTTCATGGCGAATCTCTTGAGATTTCTCTGTAGGTAGTGTCTGAATGGCAGCTTCAACACTCGTAATAATTTCTTCAGTAGGTATACGGCTGGGAGTTACTCCAAAATCAAAACCTTTACATAAAACAGAACAAGCATTATCTGACAAAAAATGTGAACTTAGATTGAAAACTAATTTGTTTTTAGAAAGAGAATCTTTTTGTATATTAGGTTTTTGTTTTTTAATTAAATTATCAAATTTAGATTTGTGTACTGCACTTAACTTCTGCTGGTTTCCTGTTATATGAAGCGAAATAATATTATCCAATGTAGACCAATTCTCTGGAACCAGAGTAGAAGACAAAAACAAATGTAGATCCAAACAATCTTTATCTAAGCGAGCAATTTCTTTCCTGGTGTATTGTATTCTTTCACGCAGCATAGCAAAATTGGCTCGATTCAATATTCTTCTTGCTTGTTCAGTCTGTATGTAGCTGTTAACACGAGCGCAGCTGGGAATGATATTATTATCTCTGCATCTCTTCAAAAATGTCAAATCACATAGTCGGGATGTTTTTTGTTTCTTGACTTTTTCATATTTACATATTTTTTTATAAATTTCTTCCCCATAGAAGCGTTTTAAATATTGAAAGAAGCTTTCAGAACTCATAATTATTAATAAATAAACAATATTTGGGTTTAGTTCTGTAAAAATTTATTAATTACAACGTTTCGACAGCTCAGGGCTGCCTTCGTCAGGTAAATAACAAATAAATAAGTAGTCAAGACAACACGTAACATAGGTAACAAATGAAAACATACAAATGACATTGACAAAATTAAAAACGGATGACAGGTAACCACGACTTGTTTAGTTCAAAGCCTGTATTTAAATTAAAATTATTAGGAGATTTCTTGATTTCAATAGCTTCTCTAATAAGTCTTCTTATCCAATGATTTTCTCTAGCAAGAATCTTCGTGTTTTCGAAATCAATGCCATGTAATTCCTGAATTGCATGTTCTGCAACGGCAGACTTCTCAGGTTGGTTTAATCTAATATGCCGTTTGTGTTCCTTTAATCTCGTTGCTACAGTTCTACCAGTTTGACCAATATATATTTTACCACACTGACAAGGAATCTTATAAATGCCAGAACAGTGTAGAGGAACTGTATCTTTGACATTACCAAGAAGATCACGGATTTTTAAACTTGATTTATATGAAGTTTTTATGTCATATTTATTAAGAATCCTTCCAATTTTGTCGGTGACATTGGCAATAAATGGCAAAGTAGCAAATAATTTCTTATCAGGAACCACTTGTGGAATAGGTAGAGGTTTATTCTTCGTTTTTAGCGCTCTTCTTATTTGTGTTTTACTGTAACCATTTTTCAAGAAAACTTCATCCAAAAAATTAATTTCTTCTTGTAGTTTACTGGGATGACATAGATTAGAAGCTCTCTGATAAAGCGTTTTAATAGTACAAGCTTTTTGGGCAGGGTGGTGGTTAGAGGTCTCATGAAGATATTGGTTAGTATGGGTTGGCTTCCTATATACTGAAGTAATAAGCTTTCCATCATCTTGTTTTTCCAAAAATACGTCAAGAAAAGGAAGACTATTATTTTCTTCTACTTCAATGGTAAATTTGATGTTCTTATGTTGCAAATTTAAGTGATTAAGAAAATTGTTTAATTCGTCTCTTCCATGAGGCCAAATAGCAAAAACATCATCAACATAACGAAGCCAGACGGTAGGTTTCTTACTTGCTGTACTAAGAGCTCTTTCTTCAAAATTCTCCATATAGAAATTCGCAATGGATGGTGATAAAGGAGAGCCCATAGCAACACCATCTACTTGTTTGTAGTAATTACCATTGAAGAGGAAAAAACAGGATGTCAAACAATGTTTAAAAAGCTTGATAATGTCCGTAGAAAAATGATCTTCTAATAATTTTAAGGTATCAAGAATAGGAACCTTCGTGAATAATGATGAAACATCAAAACTGACAAGTAGATCATTTCTTGTCAAACTCAAATCACCAATCAAATCCACAAAATGTCTCGAATCTTTGACGACTATGTGATTTGACATTTTTGAAGAGATGCAGAGATAATAATATCATTCCCAGCTGCGCTCGTGTTAACAGCTACATGCAGACTGAACAAGCAAGAAGAATATTGAATCGAGCCAATTTTGCTATGCTGCGTGAAAGAATACAATACACCAGGAAAGAAATTGCTCGCTTAGATAAAGATTGTTTGGATCTACATTTGTTTTTGTCTTCTACTCTGGTTCCAGAGAATTGGTCTACATTGGATAATATTATTTCGCTTCATATAACAGGAAACCAGCAGAAGTTAAGTGCAGTACACAAATCTAAATTTGATAATTTAATTAAAAAACAAAAACCTAATATACAAAAAGATTCTCTTTCTAAAAACAAATTAGTTTTCAATCTAAGTTCACATTTTTTGTCAGATAATGCTTGTTCTGTTTTATGTAAAGGTTTTGATTTTGGAGTAACTCCCAGCCGTATACCTACTGAAGAAATTATTACGAGTGTTGAAGCTGCCATTCAGACACTACCTACAGAGAAATCTCAAGAGATTCGCCATGAAACTACTCGTATACTGAAGAAGGCTACGTCTGTGAAATCAAACTTGTCGAAAAAGGATTTGTCAAGTTTAAAAGAAATAAAGAAAAATAAGAACATTGTTGTTTTACCAGCGGATAAGGGCAAAGCTACAGTTATCTTGGACAAAGAAGATTACATTAATAAAGCTAACGTTTTGTTAGATGATCCAGCCTACATTAAAGTCAACAGTAATCCGTTAGGTTCTTCAAAATATCAAACAACGAAATTACTGAAGGATTCTTCGTTGCCACAAGAAGTTTTGAAGAAACTTATTCCCCAGGATCCTGTTATTTCAAGATTTTATGGTCTTCCAAAAATCCACAAGAAAGATGTCCCGTTAAGACCTATTGTTAATTCTATTGGATCTACAACTTATGAATTAGCTAAATATTTAGATGGATTATTGAAACCTTTAATTGGTCATTCTTCATCTTACGTCAAAGATTCGAGACATTTTGTGGATTTGATTGGTGATTTGAGTTTGACAAGAAATGATCTACTTGTCAGTTTTGATGTTTCATCATTATTCACGAAGGTTCCTATTCTTGATACCTTAAAATTATTAGAAGATCATTTTTCTACGGACATTATCAAGCTTTTTAAACATTGTTTGACATCCTGTTTTTTCCTCTTCAATGGTAATTACTACAAACAAGTAGATGGTGTTGCTATGGGCTCTCCTTTATCACCATCCATTGCGAATTTCTATATGGAGAATTTTGAAGAAAGAGCTCTTAGTACAGCAAGTAAGAAACCTACCGTCTGGCTTCGTTATGTTGATGATGTTTTTGCTATTTGGCCTCATGGAAGAGACGAATTAAACAATTTTCTTAATCACTTAAATTTGCAACATAAGAACATCAAATTTACCATTGAAGTAGAAGAAAATAATAGTCTTCCTTTTCTTGACGTATTTTTGGAAAAACAAGATGATGGAAAGCTTATTACTTCAGTATATAGGAAGCCAACCCATACTAACCAATATCTTCATGAGACCTCTAACCACCACCCTGCCCAAAAAGCTTGTACTATTAAAACGCTTTATCAGAGAGCTTCTAATCTATGTCATCCCAGTAAACTACAAGAAGAAATTAATTTTTTGGATGAAGTTTTCTTGAAAAATGGTTACAGTAAAACACAAATAAGAAGAGCGCTAAAAACGAAGAATAAACCTCTACCTATTCCACAAGTGGTTCCTGATAAGAAATTATTTGCTACTTTGCCATTTATTGCCAATGTCACCGACAAAATTGGAAGGATTCTTAATAAATATGACATAAAAACTTCATATAAATCAAGTTTAAAAATCCGTGATCTTCTTGGTAATGTCAAAGATACAGTTCCTCTACACTGTTCTGGCATTTATAAGATTCCTTGTCAGTGTGGTAAAAAAATATATATTGGTCAAACTGGTAGAACTGTAGCAACGAGATTAAAGGAACACAAACGGCATATTAGATTAAACCAACCTGAGAAGTCTGCCGTTGCAGAACATGCAATTCAGGAATTACATGGCATTGATTTCGAAAACACGAAGATTCTTGCTAGAGAAAATCATTGGATAAGAAGACTTATTAGAGAAGCTATTGAAATCAAGAAATCTCCTAATAATTTTAATTTAAATACAGGCTTTGAACTAAACAAGTCGTGGTTACCTGTCATCCGTTTTTAATTTTGTCAATGTCATTTGTATGTTTTCATTTGTTACCTATGTTACGTGTTGTCTTGACTACTTATTTATTTGTTATTTACCTGACGAAGGCAGCCCTGAGCTGTCGAAACGTTGTAATTAATAAATTTTTACAGAACTAAACCCAAATATTGTTTATTTATTAATAATTATGAGTTCTGAAAGCTTCTTTCAATATTTATGATAAAGAATCATAAAATTTGGGCGCAGAAGCAAATATTTATATGATTTTTTACAAAAATAAATTCAAATTATACCTATTCTTGAAATGGATATTTTTGTTAAAACATTCGTATTCATGCTTTAGTATCTATACTATGGATGGTTTTAAGCATTGGACATGCAAAAGTGATTAAATCGTGGTACCATTCAGAAAATAAACTTTCAATATTTGGGTGTCATTTTAAAGAATACGTAATATATTTTAAGCTACATGCGCTGGATTCTAGAATACCTACCACACTTGAAATAGCAATTTTCTTGTTGGAATGTTTTCTTTTAGCTAAAATATAATGAAAAATTATAAAATTCGGGCGCAAAAGCAAATATTTATATGATTTTTTACAAAAATAAAGTCAGATTTTACCTATTCTTGCTGAATACTTTGTATATTGTAAGCTACAGGGGCTGGATTCTAGAATACCTACCACACTTGAAATAGCAATTTTCTTGTTGCAATGTTATCTTTTAGCTAAAATATGATAAAGATTAAAAAAATTCGGGCGCGGAAGCAAAGATTTATATTATTTTATACAAAAATAAAGTCAGATTTTACCTATTTTTGCTGAATACTTTTTATATTGTAAGCTAGATGGGCTGGATTCTAGAATACCTACCACACTTGAAATAGCAATTTTCTTGTTGCAATGTGTTCTTTTAGCTAAAGTATGATGAAAAATTATAAAATTCGGGCGCGCAAGCAAATATTTATACGATTTTTTACAAAAATCAAGTCAGTTTTCCCTATTCTTGATGAATACGTTGTATATTGTAAGCCACATGGGCAGGATTCTAGAATACCTACCTTACTCGAAATAGCAATTTTCTTGGTGCAATGTTTTCTTTTAGCTAAAATATAATGAAGAATTTTAAATTTCGGGCGCGAAAGAAAATATTTAAATGTTTTTTTACAAAAATAATGTCATATTTTATTTATTCTTGATGAATACGTTGTATATTGTAATCAACTTGTGCTGGATTCTAGAATACCTACCACACTTGAAATAGCAATTTTCTTGTTGGAATGTTTTCTTTTAGCTAAAATATGATAAAAAATTATAAAATGGAGCGCGGAAGCAAATATTTATATGACTTTTTACAAAACTAATGTCACATTTTACTTACTCTTGAAATGGATATTTTTGTTAAAACATTCATAATCATGCTATAGGATCTATACTATGGATGGTTTTAAGCATTGGACATGCACAAGTGACCAAAACGTGGTACCAATCAGATAATAAACATTCAATTTTCGGGTGTCATTTTAATGAATACATTGTATATTGTAAGCTACATGGACTGGATTCTAGAATACCTACCACACTTGAAATTGCAATTTTCTTGTTGCAATGGTTTCTTTTAGCTAAAATATGATTAAGAATTATAAAATTCGGGCGCAAAAGCCAATATTTATATGATTTTTTACAAAAATAAAGTCAGATTTTACCTTTTCTTGATGAATACGTTGTATAATGTAAGCTACATAGGCTGGATTCTGAAATACCTACCACACTTGAAATAGCAATTTTCTTGTTGCAATGTTTTCGTTTAGCTGAAATATGATAAAGAATCATAAAATTTGGGCGCAGAAGCAAATATTTATATGATTTTTTACAAAAATAAATTCAAATTATACCTATTCCTGAAATGGATATTTTTGTTAAAACATTCGTATTCATGCTTTAGTATCTATACTATGGATGGTTTTAAGCATTGGATATGCAAAAGTGACCAAATCGAGGTACCATTCAGAAAATAAACTTTCAATATTTAGGTGTCATTTTAAAGAATACGTAATATATTTTAAGCTACATGGGCTGGATTCTAGAATACCCACCACACTTGAAACAGCAATTTTCTTGTTGGAATGTTTTCTTTTAGCTAAAATATAATGAAAAATTATAAAATTCGGGCGCGGAAGCAAATATTTATATGATTTTTTACAAAAATAAAGTCAGATTTTACCTTTTCTTGATAAATAAGTTGTATATTGTAAGCTACATGGGCTAGATTCTAGAATACCTACCACACTTGAAATAGCAATTTTCTTGTTGCAATGTTTTCTTTGAGCTAATATATGATGAAGAATTATAAAATTCTGTCGCGGTAGCAAATATTTATATGATTTTTACAAAAATAAAGTCAGATTTTACTTATTCTTGAAATAGATATTTTTGGTAAAACAATCATATTCATGCTTTAGTATCTATACTATGGATGGTTTTAAGCATTGGACATGCAAAAGTGATTAAAACGTGGTACCAATCAGGTAATGAACATTAAATTTTTGGGTGTCTATTTACTGAATACGTTGTATATTGTAGGCTACATGAGCTGGATTCTAGAATACCTACTACACTTGAAATAGCAATTTTATTGTTGCAATGTCTTCTTTTAGCTAAAATATGATGAAAAATTATAAAATTCGGGTGCGGAAGCAAATACATATATGATTTTTTACAAAAATCAAGTCAGTTTTCCCTATTCTTGATGAATACGTTGTATATTGTAAGCCACATGGGCTGGATTCTAGAATACCTACCTTACTTGAAATAGCAATTTTCTTGTTGCAATGTTTTCTTTTAGCTAAAATATGATGAAGAATTATAAAATTCGGGCGCGGAAGCAAATATTTATATGATTTTTTACAAAAATAAAGTCAGATTTTATTTATTCTTGATGAATACGTTGTATATTGTAATCAACATGGGCTGGATTCTAAAATACCTACCACACTTGAAATAGCCATTTTCTTGTTGCACTGTTTTCTTTTAGCTAAAATATGATGAAAAATTATAAAATTCGGGCGCGAAAGCAAATATTTATATGATTTGTTACAAACTAATGTCACATTTTACTTACTCTTGAAATGGATATTTTTGTTAAAACATTCATATTCATGCTATAGGATCTATACTATGGATGGTTTTAGGCATTGGACATGCAAAAGTGACCAAAACGTGGTACCAATCAGATAATAAACATTCAATTTTCGGGTGTCATTTTAATGAATACGTTGTATATTGTAAGCTACATGGGCTGGATTCTAGAATACCTACCACACTTGAAATAGCAATGTTCTTGTTGCAGTGTTTTCTTTTAGCTAAAATATGATGAAGAATTGTAAAATTGGGCGCGGAAGCAAATATTTATATGATTTTTTGCAAAAATAAAGTCATATTTTACCTATTCTTGATGAATACGTTGTATGTTGTAAGCTACATGGGCTGGATTGTAAAATACCTACCACACTTGAAATAGCAATTTTCTTGTTGCAATGTGTTCTTTTAGCTAAAATATGATAAAGAAATATAATGTTTGGCTGCGGAAGCAAATATTTATATGATTTTTTACAAAAATAGTCAGATTTTACTTATTCTTGAAATGGATATTTTTGTTAAAATATTCATATTTATGCTTTAGGATCTATACTATGGATGGTTTTAAGCATTGGACATGCAAAAGAGACCAAAACGTGGTACCAATCAGATAATAAACATTCAATTTTCAGGTGTCATTTTAATGAATACCTTGTATATTGTAAGCTTTATGGGCTGGATTCTAGATTACCTACCACACTTAAAATAGCAATTTTCTTGTTGCAATGTTTTCTTTTAGCTAAAATATGATGAAGAATTATAAAATTCGGGCGCCGAAGCAAATATTTTTACAAAAATAAAGTCAGATTTTACCTATTCTTGAAATGGATATTTTTTTAAAACATTCATATTTATGCTCAAAGATCTATATATATATATATATATATATATATATATATATATATATATATATATATATATATATTTATATGTAGACAGCTCTACAAGCCTTGGAGTCTTATGGCTTGGAATATCAGTCTTCTCCACTGGTCTCTATCTGCGGCTTTCTCTTCCCATCTTCTTATACCCATTTCCTGAATGTCATTTTGTACCGCACTAAACCACTTTACTTTCGGACGCTCTCTTTTTTTCTTTGTTGTTATGGCACCCTTAAACACCATTTTCGGCACTTTGTCTTCAAGCATGCGTGCTAAGTGACCTATCAACTCGTTATGTTTATTTCCCCGAAAAGTTCCGCGATTTCTGCATTTGTTCTCCGTAACACTACATCACAAACACTCTTTCCACCATATATTAACCAAAGAGTTTTCCTCTCTCACACTTCTAGTTTATTTTGGTTCGTTTTATTTAGCACCCATAGCTCACATCCATATAAAATTGTTGGTCTTATGACAGATTTGTATACTCTTACCTTGGCCTTTCTAGTTACTGGTTTAGATCTGAGAAAACTATTTAACGCACCTACACACTTACTACCCTTCATTAGTCTTGCTCTAATTTCAAGGTCTTCGTCACTATCATTACTTAGAGTCTCTCCTAGATATGTAAAACTATCTACTTCTTCGAATATATATTCCTTACAATTTTCCATTTTTATTTTAAAGTCTTTTTTTCCCAAGTTCTTTACCTTACCGACGCACATAAATTTTATTTTCTCTTCATTAATCCTTAGTCCTATTTTTGAGGCTTCTATTTCCAGTCTCTTGAACACTTGTTTCATTTCTTTTGTAGTTCTTGTTATTAAAAGTATGTCGTCCGCAAAAGCTAATAGTTGGTGTCTCTGACGGTATATAGTTCCTGTTCGATGTAGACCACTTCTTCGTACTATACCCTCCAGGATTATATTAAATAGGCTCCGTGACACCGGATCCCCTTGTCGTAGACCTCTTTCCACCGTAAATCCACTGGATAACTTCCCGTCCACTAACACTTTGCAGGAAACTCCATCTAAGGTCATTTTGATGATTCTGATTAGTTTTTCTGACAGTTCTAATTCTCTTAAAATTTCTTGCATTACAGTTTTGTTTATAGAGTCGTAAGCTTGTTTATAGTCAATAAAAAGCATATTGAGTTCTAAATTATGTTCATAACTATTAACTATTATTTCTTTTAGTGTGTAAATTTAGTCTGTTGTTCCTCTATTGCATCTAAAGCCTGCTTGATACTCTCCGACTACATTTTCTGCATATTTTGCCACTCTGTTCCTCAAGCAGATAGCCATGATTTTATATACTGCGTCTAGCAAGCCAATCCCTCGATAATTTGCACAATCCGTTTTATCACCCTTTTTATGTATGGGATAAATTACCGCAGTTTTCCACCTCTCTGGCCTTTTTCTTGTTCCCAAACTTCTTTAACCAAGTCGCAAATTTCCTCTTGTAGTTGGTCGCCACCGTACTTAAATAGTTCTGCTGCCAATCCGTTCTCACCTGGGCTTTTCATATTTTTTGACTCTTATTATTTTCCTTATTTCTTCTCTATCTGGCACTCTAACTATATCTTCGTATTTCTCATCAGTTTCGTTCTCTGGCAAGATTCCTGTCTCCGCCTGTTCTGGTCCGTTTAGTAATTCTTCAAAATACTCACTCCATCTATTTATTCTTTCTGCATCCGATACTAATTGTCCTTCTTTATTCTTGCAATATATTGTCCTGCTTTGGTACCCTTGTTTTTGCTTTTTAATATCTTGATAGAAGTTCCTCAGATGTTTGTCCTAAATTTCTTCCTTTTTCTCTCTTTTTTTCCTCCTACACTCTTTTATAAAACTTTTTTTGGCATTTTCATAATCTTTCTTGGACTCGCTACTCCGATTTCTTATCAATTGATTCCATGCTTTATTCTTTTTCTCTAGTTCTCTTCTGCAGTCCTCATCGAACCAGTCCTTGTTCTTTGAACATGTTTTCTTCGATAGTAATCCTCTTGAAATTTCTTCCACTATACTTTCTATTTCTTGCCATTTTTCTTCAATTGTTTTTCTCTCTGTTTTCTTTATTAATTCTCCTTTAATTTGTTTTCTGAACTCTGTACTTACACTTTCATTTTGTAGTTTCTACATATCATACCTTTGCAGTTTCTTACTTTCCACCTTTGGTTTTCGAGGAATCTCTTGTTTCACTTTTATCTTCACTAAAAAATGATCTGTGTCTCCTACTGCACCCCGTTGTGATTGTACATTTTTGAATCACATTTGCATATTTTCTTTCTGTTAACACGTGATCAATTTGATTACAAGTCTTTCCGTCTAGTGATACCCAGGTGCCTTTGTAAATATCCTCCCTCTGAAAACCTATGCTCATAATCCTCATTTTCATTTCCGTCACGAATTCAATTAATTTTCTTCCTTTTACGTTAGATTCCAAATGTTTACTATGACCTCCTGTTATATCCTTATATATTTCCTCTTTACCCACTTTGGCATTCAGATCTCCCAAAAATATTTTCATGTCATATCTAGGTATTTCATTTATTATTTTTATCAGCTCCTCATAGAATTTGTCCTTCCCTTCTTCATCTTTATTTTCTGTAGGGGCATGCACATTAATAATACTTATTTTCCTGTATAGCCCTCTTAATCTAATTAAACAAATTCTATCTGATACAGAAATAAAATTTATCACTAGGTGCCTTATTTCTTTTTTTATCATAAAACCAACTCCAAAATGAACAGTCCCCACACCACTATTGAAAACTATATAATTTTCTGTTTCAAAAATATTGTTACTCTGTTGCTTTGTTTCTTGTAAAGCCGCAATATCTATTTTATAACTTAAAAACACTTGATTTATTACCTTAAAAAACCCCTCAGCTCTAGAACCGTTGACATTCCATTTACTTAGAACAAGTTCCCCGTTTTATCTTTTCGGTATTATTATCCCCTTGTTATCTTTTGATGTTCTTTTCCGATTTTTGATTCTAGAACCTCAGTTGCCAGTTGTCTTTGTGGTTCTAATTCTCCATTCTCTGTGTTCCAAATTAAAGTTTTTCCTTCTACTAATAATTTGTTAAAAAATATTTTAACATTTTTCCCTTTGTTTCTTTCCTCCCTCGCTTTACTTCTTGTAGCTTGTGCTCTCCTTTCTTCTTTAGTTAGATCATTTTCAATATATATATATATATATGTCTACCCTTTAGTTTATTCTTATTTTTCATTATTAACTGTTTATCGCAGATATCCTCTATTTCCGCTAGGAAAGTTGGTAATTTTGTGTTCTTTATTAAGGTGGCTGATTTAATTTTTCTTTTATCCATTGTTTCTCTGTTTCTTCATATTCTTTTTTAAACTCGCATATAGACTCAGTATTTGTTTTTATTTCTTTTCTCAACTCATCATGATTTAGTTTCATCTGTTCTTTGATCTCAATCATTGTTTGTGTTAATCCTTTCATCAATTCTTTTAGTTCCTCCATATCCTCAGCTCCCGTTCCGACTTGTTTTTCAGGGGATCTTTGTGTTTCTTTGCTTTTTTTAAAAATATTTTGGTGTTCTTCTTCCTAGTTTTCTCTTCTTCTTTTTTCCAACGAATCACTGCGATTTCTAAAATTTTTATACATTCCCGTTTGCTACGCCACTGCCTCAGTTCGCGTTGTGCATGCGTCATACACACTTCACGCTGTACGAGAACTTGCCTGAATTCCCGAGTGAGTCAAGGCCGACCTGTACCACAAACTTTAACTTAACTTTATTTAAATTCCACTGTTATCTAAACAAATTTTTATATACTATCTCGTACACCACTTTTAAATTTACCACTTCACAATATTTTATAATTTTATACACATAATGACCGATTTATCGGTTTTTATTACTGGTGCACAAAACTATACAATTTCTCACTCGCGTAACATAGGCGTACCCAAAGTTCTATACTATGGATAATATTAGCATTGGACATGCAAAAGTGAACAAAACGTGGGTACCAATCAGATAATAAACATTCAATTTTCGAGTGTCATTTTAATGAATACGTTGTATATTGTAAGCTACATGGGCTGGATTCTAGAATACCTACCACACTTGAAATAGCAATTTTCTTGTTGCAATGATATCTTTTAGCTAAAATATGATAAAAAATATAAAATTCGGGCGCCGAGGCAAATATTTACATGATTTTTACAAAAATATAGTCAGATTTTCCCTATTCTTGAAATGGATATTTTTGTTAAAACATTCATATTCATGCTTAAAGATCTATACTATGGATAATTTTAGCATTGGACATGCAAAAGTTAACAAAACGTAGTACCAATCAGATAATGAACATTCAATTTTCGGGTGTCATTTTAATGAATACGTTGTATATTGTAAGCTACATGGTCTGGTTTCTAGAATACCTACGACACTTGAAATAGCAATTTTCCTGTTGCAATATATTCTTTTAGCTAAAATATGATGAAGAATTATTAAATTCGGGCGCGGAAGCAAATATTTATATGATTGTTTATATAAATAAAGTCAGATTTTACCTATTCATGATGAATACGTTGTATATTGTAAGCTACATGGGCTGGATTCTAGAATACCTACCACATTTGAAATAGCAATTTTCTTGTTGCAATGTTTTCTTTTAGCTAAAATATGATAAAGAATTATAAAATTCGGGCGCGGAAGCAAATATTTATATGATTTTTTACAAAAATAAAATCAAATTTTACCTATTTTTGATGAATACGTTGTATATTGTAAGCTACATGGGCTGGATTCTAGAATACCTACCACACTTGAAATAGCAATTTTCTTGTTGCAATGTTTTCTTTTAGCTAAAATATGATAAAGAATTATTGAATTCGGGCGCGGAAGCAAATATTTATATGATTTTGTACAAAAATAAAGTCAGGTTGTACCTATTCTTGATGAATACGTTTTATATTGTAAGCTACATGGGCTGGATTCTAGAATACCTACCACACTTGAAATAGCAATTTTCTTGTTGCAATGTTATCTTTTAGCTAAAATATGATGAAGAATTATAAAATTCGGGCGCGGAAGCAAATATTTATATGACTTTTTACAAAAAAAAGTCAGATTTTACCTATTCTTGATGAATAATTGTATATTGTAAGCTACATGGGCTGGATTCTATAATACAAACCACACTTGAAATAGCAATGTTCTTGTTGCAATGTTTTCTTTTTGCTAAAATATGATGAAGAATTATAAAATTCGGGCGTGGAAGAAAATATTTATATGATTTTTTACAAAAATAAAGTCAGATTTTACCTATTATTGAAATGAATATTTTTGTTAAAACATTCATATTCAAGCTTTAGGATCTATACTACGGACAATTTTAGCATTTGACATACAAAAGTGTCCAAAACGAGGTATTTATCAGATAATTAACTTTCAATATTCGGGTGTCATTTTAATGAATAGTTTGTATATTGTAATCTACATGGGCTGGATTTTAGAATACCTACCACACTTGAATTAGCAATTTCAATGTTTTTTTTTTAAAGCTAAAATAAGATGATGAATTATAAAATTCGGGCGCGGAAGCAAATATTTATATTATTTTTTACAAAAATAAAGTTAGATTTTACTTATTCTTGAAATGGATATTTTTGTTAAAACATTCATATTCATACTTTAGGATCTATACTATCGATGGTTTTAAGCATTGGACATGCAAAAGTGACCAAAACGTGTTATCAATCAGATAATATACATTCATTTTTCGGGTGTCATTTTAATGAATACGTTGTATATTGTAAGCTATATGGGCTGGATTCTAGAACACGTACCACACCTGAATATAATTTTCTTGTTGCAATGTTTTCTTTCCGCTAAAATATGATAAAGAATTAAAAAATTCGGGCGCGGAAGCAAATAATTATATGATTTTTTACAAAAATCAAGTCAGATTTTACCTATTCTTGAAATGGATATTTTTGTTAAAACATTCATATTCAAGCTTTAGGATCTATACTATAGATGGTTTTCAGCATTGGACATGCAAAAGTAACCCAAAACGTGGTACCACTCAGATAATAAACATTCAATTTTCGGGTGTAATTTTAATGAATACGTTGTATATTGTAAGCTACATGGGCTAGAATCTGAATACCTACCACACTTGAAATAGCAATTTTCATGTTGCAATGTTTTCTTTTTGCTAAATTATGATGAAAAATTATAAAATTGGGGCGCGGAAGCAAATATTTATATGATTTTTTACAACAATAAAGTCAGATTTTACCTATTCTTGATGAATACGTTGTATATTGTAAGCTACATGGGCTGGATTCTAGAATACCTACCACACATAAAATAGCTATTTTCTTGTTGCAATGTTTTCTTTTAGATAAAATATGATGAAGAATTATAAAATTCGGTCGCGTAAGCCAATATTTATATGATTTTTTACAAAAATAAAGTCAGATTTTACCTTTTTCTTGAAATGGATATTTTTGTTAAATCATTCATATTCATGCTTAAAGATCTATACTATGGATAATTTTAGCATTGGACATGCAAAAGTGTCCAAAACGTGGTACCACTCGGATAATAAACATTCAATTTTCGGGGGTCATTTTAATGAATACGTTGTATATTGTAAGCAACATGTGCTGGATTCTAGAATACCTACTACACTTGAAATAGCAATTTTCATGTTGCAATGTTATCTTCTAATTAAAATATGATGAAGAATTATAAATTTCGGGCGCGGAAGCAAATATTTAGATGGTTTTTTACAAAAATAAAGTTAGATTTTACCTATTCTTGTTGAATTCTTTGTATATTGTAAGGTACATGTGCTGGATTCTAGAATACTTACCACACTTGAAATAGCAATTTTATTGTTGCAATGTTTTCTTTTAGCTAAAATATGATGAAGAATTATAAAATTCGGGAGCGGAAGCAAGTATTTATATGATTTTTTACAAAAATAAAGTCAGATTTTACATATTCTTGAAATGGATATTTTTGGGTAAAACATTCATATTCATGCTTAATGATCTATACTATGGATAATTTTAGCATTGGATATGCAAAAGTGTCCAAAACTTGGTACCAATCAGATAATAAACATTCAATTTTCGGGTGTCATTTCAATGAATACGTTGTATATTGTAAGCCACATGGGCTGGATTCCAGAATACATACCACACTTGAAATAGCAATTTTCTTGTTGCAACGTTTTCTTTGAGCTAAAATATGATGAAGAATTATAAAATTCGGGCGCGGAAGCAGATAATTATATAATTTTTTACAAAAATATAGTCAGATTTTACGAATTCTTTAAATGGATATTTTTGTTACAACATTCATAATCATGCTTTAGGATCTATACTATGGATGGTTTTAAGCATTGGACATGCAAAAGTGACCAATACGTGGTACCAATCAGATAATAAACATTCAATTTTCGGGTGTCATTTCAATGGATACGTTGTATATTGTAAGCTACATGGGCTGGATTCTAGAATACCTACGACACTTGAAATAGCAATTTTATTGTTGCAATGTTTTCTTTTAGCTAAAATATGATGAAGAATTATAAAATTCGGGCGTGGAAGCAAATAATTATATGATTTTTTACAAAAATAAAGTAAGATTTTACCTATTCTTGATGAATACGTTGTATATTGTAAGCTACATGGGCTGGATTCTAGAATACCTACCACACTTGAAATAGCAATTTTCTTGTTGCAATGTTTTCTTTTAGCTAAATAATGATGAAGAATTATAAAATTTGGGCGCGGAAGCAAATATTTATATGATTTTTTACAAAAATAAAGTCAGATTTTACCTATTCTTGAAATGGATATTTTTGTTAAAACATTCATATTCAGGCTTTATGATCTATACTATGGATGGTTTTAAGCATTGGACAAGCAAAAGTGACCAAAACGTGGTACCAATCAGATAATAAACATTCACATTTCGGGTGTCATTTTAATGAATACGTTGTATATTGTAAGCTACATGGGCTGGATTCTAGAATACCTATCACACTTGAAAAAGCAATTTTCTTGTTGCAAAGTTTTCTTTTAGCTAATATATGATAAAGAATTATAAAATTCGGGCGCGGAAGCAAATATTTTTATGATTTTTCACAAAAATAAATTCAAATTTTACCTATTCTTGATGAATACGTTGTATATTGTAAGCTACATGGACTGGATTCTAGAATACCTACCACACTTGAAATAGCAATTTTCTAGTTGCAATGTTTTCTTTTAGATAAAATAAGATGAAGAATTATAAAATTCGGTCCCGGAATCAAATATTTATATGATTTTTTACAAAAATAAAGTCAGATTTTACCTATTCTTTAAATAAATTTTTTTTTTAATCATTCATATTCATGCTTTAGGATCTATACTATGGACAATTTTTGCATTAGACATGCAAAAGTGACTAAAACGTGCTACCAATCAAATATACAAACATTAAATTTTCGGGTGTCATTTTAATAAATCCGTTGTATATTGTAAGCTACAGGGGCTGGATTCTAGAATACCTACCACACTTGAAATAGCAATTTTCTTGTTGCAATGTTTTCTTTTAGCTAAAATATGTTAAAGAATTATAGAATTCGGGCGCGGAAGCAAATATTTATATGATTTTGTACAAAAATAAAGTCAGGTTGTACCTATTCTTGATGAATACGTTTTATATTGTAAGCTACATGGGCTGGATTCTAGAATACATACCACACTTGAAATAGCAATGTTCTTGTTGCAATGTTTCCTTTTTGCTAAAATATGATGAAGAATTATAAAATTCGGGCGCGGAAGCAAATATTTATATGATTTTTTACAAAAATAAAGTCAGATTTTACCTATTCTTGATGAATACGTTGTATATTGTAAGCTACATGGGCTGGATTCTAGAATAGAAACCACACTTGAAATAGCAATGTTCTTGTTGCAATGTTTTCTTTTTGCTAAAATATGATGAAGAATTATAAAATTCGGGCGTGGAAGAAAATATTTATATGATTTTTTACAAAAATAAAGTCAGATTTTACCTATTATTGAAATGAATATTTTTGTTAAAACATTCATATTCAAGCTTTAGGATCTATACTACGGACAATTTTAGCATTTGACATACAAAAGTGTCCAAAACGAGGTATTTATCAGATAATAAACTTTCAATATTCGGGTGTCATTTTAATGAATACGTTGTATATTGTAATCTACATGGGCTGGATTTTAGAATACCTACCACACTTGAATTAGCAATTTCAATGTTTTTTTTTTAAAGCTAAAATAAGATGATGAATTATAAAGTTCGGGCGCGGAAGCAAATATTTATATTATTTTTTACAAAAATAAAGTTAGATTTTACTTATTCTTGAAATGGATATTTTTGTTAAAACATTCATATTCATACTTTAGGATCTATACTATCGATGGTTTTAAGCATTGGACATGCAAAAGTGACCAAAACGTGTTATCAATCAGATAATATACATTCATTTTTCGGGTGTCATTTTAATGAATACGTTGTATATTGTAAGCTATATGGGCTGGATTCTAGAACACGTACCACACCTGAAATAGCAATTTTCTTGTTGCAATGTTTTCTTTCAGCTAAAATATGATAAAGAATTAAAAAATTCGGGCGCGGAAGCAAATATTTATATGATTTTTTACAAAAATAAAGTCAGATTTTACCTATTCTTGAAATGGATATTTTTGTTAAAACATTCATATTCAAGCTTTAGGATCTATACTATAGATGGTTTTCAGCATTAGACATGCAAAAGTAACCCAAAACGTGGTACCACTCAGATAATAAACATTCAATTTTCGGGTGTAATTTTAATGAATACTTTGTATATTGTAAGCTACATGGGCTAGAATCTAGAATACCTACCACACTTGAAATAGCAATTTTCATGTTGCAATGTTTTCTTTTTGCTAAATTATGATGAAAATTTATAAAATTGGGGCGCGGAAGCAAATATTTATATGATTTTTTACAACAATAAAGTCAGATTTTACCTATTCTTGATGAATACGTTGTATATTGTAAGCTACATGGGCTGGATTCTAGAATACCTACCACACCTAAAATAGCTATTTTCTTGTTGCAATGTTTTCTTTTAGCTAAAATATTATAAAGAATTATAAAATTCTGGCGCGGAAGCTAATATTTATATAATTTTTTACAAAAATAAAGTCAGATTTTACCTATTTTTGATGAATACAATGTATATTGTAAGCTACATGGGCTGGATTCTAGAATATCTACCACACTTGAAATATTAATTTTCTTGTTGCAATATTTTCTTTTAGCTAAAATATGATAAAAAATTATAAAATTTGGGCGCGAAAGCAAAAATTTATATGATTTTTTACAAAAATAAAGTCAGATTTCACCTATTTATGAAATGGATATTTTTGTTAAAACATTCATAATCATGCTTTAGAATCAATACTATGGATTTTTTTAAGCATTGGACGTGCAAAAGTGACCAAAACGTGGTACCAATCAGATAATAAACATTTAATTTTCGGATACCGTTCTATTGAATACGTAAGGGTATACTAATGAATCGCTTTCGTTTTTTTCGCAAAGCCATACAGAACAACGAAATCAAATAATGCACCCTAAATTTCGCACACTTTTCATGAACATCCAGAGTATAAGAAACAAATTTTTAGAAATCGAAGATTTCATATTAGATACCAATGATTTTGATTTCCTCTGTCTCGCGGAACATTGGCTAAAGCCAAATGAAATTGAGTACGCCCATATAAATAACTATACTATCCGTTCTTGCTACGCTAGAACCTACTTTCAACATGGTGGAGTATGCATATATTCAAAAAACAAAATAAGTTGCTCAGAACTAACGAAGACTTATCCGAAGAAAAACATTTTGAAGCCTGTGGTATTAAAAATAAAGACGACAACCTAATAATCATTACCCTCTACAGATCAGGATACGGCGATTTAAACATTTTTGTAAACAAATTAGATACAATGTTACATTTGATTAGTAAGAGCAATAATAAAATGAGATTAATCATAACAGGAGACTTCAATGTTGACTTTAACAAACCAAACAAGCATACTCGTAATATTGAGAATGTGTTCTTTAGCTACGGTATGTATAAAACGGTAACAACCCCTACAAGAGTAACCAGCACATGCGCATCATGTATTGATAACGTGTTCACGAATATCGAAACCACTGACTTCGATCTGAAAGTACACCCTACAGGCGTTGGAGATCATCGTGCCATATTTTTTAATCACAAAATTAACAAATCATGCGCCGACGAATCAGCTAAACACAGAACTAGAATAAATTTTACTACTTTCACACAGCATGTGAAATCCACTGATTGGACTGATGTGTATGTCTTAAAAAACATTAATGACAAATTTCAATTGTTTTTAAACAAATTTAAGTATTGTGTTGAATTATCTTCTTTTCGGGCAAAAATAAAAGAGAATAATAATAAAAATTTCTTAAATCATAGTGATCTAAAAAAAGAAAGAGATTATCTAATATATCTAAAAGACATGGGTCAGTCACATAATTCAAATTATATTAAAAACGCTATTAAAATACAATCAAAAATTTATAAATGCAAATTACAGGAATTACACCAGGTAAATAACAATGAAAAACTACTTCATTCTCAAAATCTAAGTAAAACAGCGTGGACGATGATCAAACCAAAAAAAAATACAGACGTTACACCGAATATATCCCCTAACGAACTTAACAACTTTTTCGCAAGTATTGCCAATGAAATTCACAAGGAAATCTCTGCAAATTCTAACAATATACGTGACTTTGGAAACATTACATGTAATTCGAATTCTTTTTTTCTTGATCCAGTAGATCAAGTTGAATTACTAACTGCTATAAATGCACTCAGCAATTCCCAATCCAGTGATGCATACAATTTGTCGACAAAAATCATTAAAATCTCTGCCTCGTACATACTTGATCCGTTGCTACATTTAATTAACGAAATTTTTATACAAGGTGTTTTCCCATCCTGCTTAAAAATATCAAAAATAGCACCAATCCACAAAAAAGGGGATCCGGATTGTGTGAACAATTATCGTCCGATTGCTATCGTACCATGGTTCTCAAAAATAATAGAAAAATTATTGAAAACTAGATTAATAACTTTCTTCAATAAAAATAATATTCTCTCTGTAAACCAATATGGATTCCGGGAAGGAAGATCTACAATACACGCTCTATTACACATAATGTCAAATATATACGACACCATAGAGAATAATTCTACAGCAGCCCTAATACTTGTCGATCTAACAAAAGCTTTCGACTGTATCTCTCACGAATTATTAGTTAATAAATTAGAGCGTTATGGAATACGTGGTATTCCGTTACAACTTATCTCCTCATTTTTACAAAATCGTGAGCAATATGTTTGCCTAAATAAAAGTTGCTCCAGCACAATACCAACTAAACATGGCGTAGCTCAAGGATCAGTACTTGGACCTTTATTATTTCTCATATATATAAATGATCTCCCGCAATCTATAGCCTGCGATGATGTTGTACTTTATGCAGATGACACAACATTCGTTATAAAGGACAATGATCCCTCTCAAATCCAAGAAAAAATTGAATATATACAAAAACAAGCTAAAGAATGGTACTCTTACAACTTGCTTTTATTAAATGAGGAGAAAACACAGACGCTGATCTTCAGTAAATACCGTACACAAGACCAAAACACATCAGTAAAAGTTCTTGGAATTGAAATTGACTACAACAGATCGTGGCTACAGCATATCAGTACTACCGAAAATAGACTATCCAAACTAATATTCCTATTTCGTAACTTACGGCACTCTGTAAATCAAAGTGTATTAATACTAGCCTACCATGGACTGTTTCAATCTATCCTATACTATGGGACAATATTGTGGTACAGTGATAATAATTGTGATAGACTTTTTAAATTACAAAAACGTGTTGTGCGTATCATAGACAATAAAGAGTTTCGCGACCACTGCAAACCAGTCTTCATCAAATTGCAAATTTTAACTCTCCCCTCCATATATATAATGCAATGTCTTAACTATATTAAATCAAACCCCAATATATTCGCACAATATCAGCACCGCCATGAATACGGAACTAGGCATACAAAAAATTATAACATTCCAAAATTTAATAATGAAAAATTTAAAAAATGTTACCTATATAATTGTATTAAACTTTATAATAAAATACCTGATAATGTTAAAGATCTACCAGTACCAAAGTTCAAGCACTCCATAAAAACTATGTTACTAAATCAGGCTTTTTATTCATTTAATGAGTTTTTGAATTGTACCCATTACAAATTTTAAGATTTGACAAAACTTATTGCTATTAATGTATGTTAGTATTTTTTTTTGTACAAACCTATATATAATTTCTTAATTTTATAATGTAATCCGCAAGGATGCTCTATTTTTACTTATGTATTTTTATCTCTATTGTAATTTTAACTATGGCATGTAATATGTATGTACCTATGTATTCACCTTTTACTATGCCAAATAAACATATTATTATTATTATTATTATTATTATTGTATATTGTAAGCTACATGAGCTGGATTCTACCTACCACACTTGAAATAGCAATTTTCTTGTAGCTATGTTTTCTTTTAGATAAAATATGATGAAAATTATAAAATTCGGGCGCGGAAGCAAATATTTATATGATTTTTCCTACAAATTAAGTCAGATTTTACCTATTCTTGATGAATACGTTGCATATTGTAAGCTACATGGTCTGGATTCTAGATTACCTACCACACTTGTAATAGCATTTTTCTTGTTGCAATGTTTTCTTTTAGCTAAAATATGATGAAGAATTATAAAACTCTGGCAAGGAAGCAAATATTTATATGATTTTTTACAAAAATAAAGTCAGATTTTACCTATTCTTGAAATGTATATTTTTGTTAAAACATACATATTTATGCTTTAGGATCTATACTATGGATGATTTTAAGCATAGGACATGCAAATGTGACCAAAACGTGGTACCAATCAGTTAATAAACAATCAATTTTCGGGAGTCATTTAAATGAATACGTTGTATATTGTAAGCTACATGGGCTGGGTTCTAGAACACGTACCACACTTGAAATAGCAATTTTCTTGTTGCAATGTTTTCTTTCAGCTAAAATATGATGAAGAATTATAAAATTCGGGCGCGGAAGTAAGTATTTATATGATTTTTTACAAAAATAAAGTCAGATTTCACCTATTTATGAAATGGATATTTTTGTTAAAACATTCATACTCATGCTTTAGGATCAATACTATGGATGTTTTTAAGCATTGGACATGCAAAAGTGACCAAAACGTGGTACCAATCAGATAATAAACATTTAATTTTTGGGTGTCATTTTAATGAATACGTTGTATTTTGTAAGCTACATGTGCTGAATTCTAGAATACCTACCACACTTGAAATTGCAATTTTCTTGTTGCAATGTTTTCTTTTAGCTAAAATAAGATAAAAAATTATAAAATTCGGGCGCGGAAGCAAATATTTATATGATTTTTTACACAAATAATGTCAGAATTTACATTTTCTTGATGAATACTTTGTATATTGTAAGCTACATGGGCTGGATTCTAGAATACCTACCACACTTGAAATAGCAATTTCCTTGTTACAATGTTTCCTTTTAGCTAAAATATGATAAAGAATTATAAAATTCGGGCGCGGAAGCAAATATTTATATGAGTTTTTACAAATAGAAAGACAGATTTTACCTATTCTTGATGAATACGTTGTATATTGTAAGCTACATGGGCTGGATTCTAGAATACCTACCACACTTGAAATAGCAATTTTCTTGTTGCAATGTTTTGTTTTAGCTAAAGTATGATGATAATTTATAAAATTCGGGCGCGGAATCAAATATTTATATGATTTTTTACAAAAATAAAGTAAGATTTTACCCATTCTTGAAATGGATATTTTTGTTAAAACATTCATATTCATGCTTTAGGACCTATACTGAGGATAATTTTAGCATTGGACATGCAAAAGTGACCAAAACTTGGTACCAATGAGATAATAAACATTCAATTTTTGGGTGTCATTTTAATGAATACGTTGTATATTGTAGGCTACATGGGCTGGATACTAGAAAACCTACCTCACTTAAAAAAGCAATTTTCTTGTTGCAATGTTTTGTTTTAGCTAAAATATGATGAAGCATTATAAAATTCGGGCGCGGAAGCAAATATTTATATGAGTTTTTACTAAAAGAAAGACAGATTTTACCTATTCTTGATGAATACGTTGTATATTGTAAGCTACATGGGCTGAATTCTAGTATACCTATTACACTTGAAATAGCTATTTTCTTGCTGCAATGTTTTCTTTCAGCTAAAATATGATGAAAAATTATAAAATTCGGGCGCGTAAGGAAATATTTATAAGATTTTTAAAAAAAATAAAGTCAGATTTTATATATTCTTGGTGAATACTTTTTATACTGTAAGCA
Source organism: Stenolophus ochropezus (assembly GCA_035578165.1). Classification (NCBI taxonomy): domain Eukaryota; kingdom Metazoa; phylum Arthropoda; class Insecta; order Coleoptera; family Carabidae; genus Stenolophus; species Stenolophus ochropezus. The sequence continues at coordinate 43,512 of JAQOWZ010000107.1, read as the reverse complement.
ACATGGGCTGGATTCTAGAATACCTACCACACTTGAAATAGCAATTTTCATGTTGCAATGTTATGTTTTAGCTAAAATATGATGATAATTTATAAAATTCGGGCGCGGAAACAAATATTTATATGATTTTTTACAAAAATAAAGTCAGATTTTACCTATTCTTGATGAATACGTTGTATATTGTAAGCTACATGGGCTGGATTCTAGAATACCTACCACACTTGAAATAGCAATTTTCTTGTTGCAATGTTTTCATTTAGCTAAAATATGATAAAGAATTATAAAATTCGGGCGCCGAAGCAAATATTTATATGATTTTTTACAAAAATAAAGTCGGATTTTACCTTTTCTTGATGAATACGTTGTAAATTGTAAGCTACATGGGCTGGATTCAACAATACCTACCACACTTGAAATAGCAATTTTCTTGTTGCAATGTTTTCTGTTAGCTAAAATATGATGAAGAATTATAAAATTCGGACGCGGAAGCAAATATTCATATGATTTTTACAAAAATAAAGTCAGATTTTACCTTTTCTTGATGAATACGATGTATATTGTAAGATAGATGGGCCGGATTCTAGAAAACATACCACACTTGAAATAGCAATTTTCTTGTTGCAATGTTTTCTATTAGCTAAAATATGATGAAGAATTATGAAAGTCGGGCGCGGAAGCAAATATTTATATGATTTTTAGAAATATAAAGTCAGATTTTACCTATTCTTGATGAATACGTTGTATATTGTAAGCTACATGGGCTGGATTCTAGAATACGTACCACACTCGAAATAGCAATTTTCTTGTTGCAATGTTTTCTTTTAGCTAAAATATGATAAAGAATTATAAAATTTAGACATGGAAGCAAATATTTATATAATTTTTTACAAAAATAATGTCAGATTTTACCTATTCTTGAATTTGATATTTTTGTTAAAACATTCATATTCATGCTATAGGATCTATACTATGGATGTTTTAAGCATTGGACATGCAAAAGTGACCAAAAAGTGGTATCAATCAGACAATAATTTAAGCTACATAGGCTGGATTCTAGAATACCTACTACACTTGAAATAGCAATTTTCTTGTTGCAATGTTTTCGTTAGCTAAAATATGATAAAGAATTATAAAATTCGGGCGCAGAAGCAAATATTTAAATGATTTCTTACAAAAATAAAGTTACATTGTACCTATTCTTGAAATGGATATTTTTGTTAAAACATTCATATTCATGCGTTAGGATCTATAGTATAGATGGTTTCAAACATTGGACATGCAAAAGTATCTAAAACGTGGTACTAATCAGATAATAAACATTCTATTTTCGGGTGTCATTTTAATGAATACGTTGCTACATTGGCTGGATTCTAGAATACCTACCACACTTGAAATAGCCATTTAGTTATTGCAATGTTTTCTTTAGCTAAAATATGATAAAGAATTATAAAATTCATGCGCGGAAGCAAATATTTATATAATTTTTTGACAAAAATCAAGTCAGATTTTACCTATACTGGAAATGTATATTATTGTTAAAACATTCATATTCATGCTTTAGGATCTATACTATGGATGGTTTTAGCATTGGACATACAAAAGTGACCAAAACGTGGTACCAATCAGATAATAAACATATAATTTTTGGGTGTCATATTAATGAATACGTTGTATATTGTAAGCTACATGGGCTGGATTCTAGAATACCTACCCCACTTGAAATAGCAATTTACTTATTGCAATGTTTTCTTTAGCTAAAATATGATAAAGAATTATAAAATTCGGGCCCGGAAGCAAATATTTATATGATTTTGTACAAAAATAAAGTCAAATTTTACCTATTCTTGATGATTTCGTTGTATATTGTAAGCTACATGGGCTGGATTCAAGAATACCTACCTCACTTGAAATAGCAAATTTGTTTTTGCAATGTTTTCTTTAGGCTGAAATATGATGAAGATTTATAAAATTCGGGCGCAGAAACAAATATTTACATGATTTTTTATAAAAATAAAGTCCGATTTTACCTATTCTTGAAATGGATATTTTTGTTAACATTCATATTCATGCTATAGGATCTATACTATGGAATGTTTTAGCATTGGACATACAAAAGTGACTAAAACGTGGTACCAATCAGATAATAAACATTCAATTTTCGGGTGTCATTTTAATGAATACGGTGTATATTGTAAGCTACATGGGCTGGATTCTAGAATACCTACTACACTTGAATTAGCAACTTTTCTTGTTGCAATGTTTTCTTTTAGCTAATATATGATGAAAAATTATAAAAATCGAACGCGGAAGCAAATATTTATATGATTTTTTACAAAAATAATATCGGATTTTACCTATTCTTGATGAATACGTTGTATATTGTAAGCTATATGGGCTGCATTCTAGAATACCTACCACACTTGAAATAGCAATTTTCTTGTTGCAATGTTTTCTTTTAGCCATTTGAAAAAGCAATTTTCTTGTTGCAATGTTTTTTTTTATCTAAAGAATAATAAAGAATTATAAAATTCGGGCGCGGAAGCAAATATTTTTACAAAAACAAAGTCAGATTTTACCTATTCTTGAAATGGATATTTTTGTTAAAACATTCATATTCATGCTTAGTAGTATAGCTAGGATCGTTCCGCCGCACTTCCGGTGTTCTCGATTTCCGTGGTCATCCACATGACCATTCTTCAGCTGAAGACATCCGGTATGTTAGTTCTTCACGTACTTCTTGCACAACCCTTTCGAATCTGAACCCCTTCGATGCTTCACCCCCCGTCACTCTTCACTTCACCGTTAGGGGTATACTCTTCACTTCACTCCTCGTCTCCTTTAGGGGTGCACTCTTCACTTCAACCCTCGTCCCCTTTAGGAGTACACTCTTCACTTTACCCCCTCGTCCCCTGTAGGGGTGCACTCTCCACATTAGAATGGAGTGCCTATGGAGGTGCACTCTCCACATTAGAATGGAGTGCTTATGAAGGTTGCACTCTCCACTTCAGTTGAGGAGGCCCATGTGGTGCACTCTCCACTTCAGTTGGAGGTGCTCATGAGGGTGCACTCACCACTTCAGTTAGAAGTGCCTATAGGGTGCACTCTCCACTTCAGTTCGGAGTGCTCATTGGGTGCACTCTCCACTTCAGTTAGGAGTGCTTATTGGGATGCATTCTGCACTTCAGTTAGGAGTGCCTATGAGGTACACTCTCCACTTCAGTTATGAGTGCCTTTTGTAGGGTGCACTCTCCACTTTAGTTGGAAGTGTCTTTTGTGGGGGGTGCAGTCTCCACTTCACTGCACTTTAGTTGGCAGACCCCAGGTTAAGAATCTGGATCCGGGATCTATTTTGTCGCGCGCGCGCGAAATATGAATTTTTATGATTTTTGATCTGGGATCTGGGTCTGGAATATGGAATATGAATTTTTATGATTTTTGATCTGGGTCTGGGATCTGGATCTGGATCTGGATCTGGGATTTGATGTGAGATCTGGGATCTGGATCTATCTTACACATCCTGTGTAATTTTTTTTGTTGGGGTGATTAGGGAGAGCTGTGATGTAAATAATTAACACATTTTATCTTTGATAATATTTATTGAAAATTATAACCCCATGGGTGTGTATCTGTATAAATTTTTTTTTTGTACCTCCTAAGAATTTTACAATCTATCTAAATATAAGATAATAAGTAAAAATATAACAGCAAATGAATTACATGAGGAGCATTTGTCCACTGACAAAAACTCGAAATATTAACTATATAATGTTAGTTAAATCTATCTACTAAATCTAATGGTTTAAAACGTTTTAATCGTCGTATGTCCTCACTGCTGTCTAACAATTTCACTGCACTTGTGTTTGGGTGGGCTTCAAGTCTTTTAAGATATTTGGTACTAAATTGTTTGATTGTTTCTTTCACTGTACACATGTTGAGGTCTCTGTGGATGTTTACATTTGGCACATACCAAGGAGCATTTGTAATTGTTCGGAGGCACTAAGATTGAAAGCGTTGAAGTATTTCAATATTGGAGTTGCTTGCTGTTCCCCAGAGTTGTAGTCCATACGTCCAGACTGGTTTAAAGATGCTTTTATATATCAGTAGTTTGTTTTCCAGTGACAGTTTGGAAGTTCTACCTAATAGCCAATAGTGCTGCCTGAATTTTAGTCGCTGTTGTTTTCTTTTTGAGAAGATGTGTTTACGCCATGTAAGTCTTCTATCAAGATATATTCCTAGATATCTTGTTTCTTCAGTTTGCGGTAGCGGTTGGTTATTGAGTGTTACCACAGGACACGTACTTTTATTCAAGGTAAAGGTTACATGGACTGATTTGGTTTCGTTGGCTTTTATTCTCCAGATTTTTAGCCACTTTTCGATTTTTTTAAGCTGTATTTGAAGAAGATGTGAGGCCTCTGCTGAATTTTTATGACAAGCTAGGATTGCTGTGTCATCAGCAAATGTGGCAACTGTAGAATTTGGAGTTGTTGGAATATCAGCCGTGTAAATGAGGTAGAGAATAGGTCCAAGAACACTACCTTGGGGTACTCCTGATTTGATTGGGTATAATGGACTACATTCTTCTTTGTATTTTACTGTTAAATATCTGTTTGTTAGATAGGATTCTAGGATTTGATAGAAGGTATGAGGGATGTTACTTTTTAATTTATATAGCAGGCCAATATGCTACACTTTATCGAACGCTTGCGAAACATCGATAAAAGCTGCTGAACAGTAGTGTTTTCTTTCAAATGTTTTGTTTATTACGTCGACTACTCTATGAACCTGCTCAATAGTTAAGTGTTGTTTTCGGAAGCCAAACTGATGATCAGGAATTAATTTTCTTCGCATAAGTATGGGCTCCAGTCTTGTCATGAAAAGTTTTTCAAATACTTTTGAAAGTACAGGTAGTAAACTTATTGGACGATAGGACGATGTTTCCTCAGCGGGTTTCCCTGGTTTGTGTATAAGAATAATTTGAGCTACTTTTCATTGTGATGGAAAAACTCTTAAGATTGTGTTTAATATATAAGTTATAAGAATGATTGCTTTAAATGGGAGTTGTCTTAAAATTTTTCCAGAGATTAAATCGTATCCGGGAGTTTTTTTTGGATTTATATGTTTGCATATTATCTCGAGAACATCCTTCGGTTTAAAATGTCGTATAGGATAATCCAACTGAAAGGGATGTTCTAACGTGTTGTATATGAATTGTTCATCTTCTGGTGGTATCGAGGGTGGAAAAGGTTAGAATACTTTTGTTAGGTAATTTGCAAAGGCTAGAGCTTTGTCAGAGTCAGTCCTTGCCCATAGTCCGCCTTCTTTCCTAATAGGTGGAATGTGTTGTTGGGGCTGTTTGATTTTTTTCGTTGCTTTCCATAATGAGTAGTCACTTGCTTCTGTTGCTGATAAATTCTCAAGATAGTTTTGAATTGTTTCATTTTTTTCTTGTTGCAATATTTTTTTCAAGTCTTTGGTGGCTTTATTTAATTTACTTTTTACTTGGGGGTCTCGAGTTGTCTGCCAGATTCTTCTAATTTTCCGTTTATGGGCTATTAAATGTTTGATGTACGCTGGTATGTTTGTTACAGTATTACAAGATTTTTGTATTGGGGTCGATTGCCAAGTAGATTCCTGAATTGAATTTGTTAAATGTTCTACAGCATTATCTAAGTCTTCTTGAGATTTTAAGCTGACATTTAACGAGATTTTACTTTCTAGTATGTTCCTGAATTTGTGCCAATTCGTTTTTTTATTACAGAGAGAGGCGGGTTTATCTACTTTTGGTATTTGTGTACTGAATATTAGAATTACGGGTGAGTGGTCTGATGATAAATCTACGCAGGATTCTACTTTAAAATATTTTTCTGATTTTCCACTGACTATGAAAAAGTCAAGTAGATCAGGTATTTTATTTGGGTCAGTCGGTTGGTTCTCCAGTTGAAAGGGTTATGTAATGTTTATTCTGGATAGTTTTGAGTAATTCTCTTCCTCTTGGTGTAATGAGTCTCGATCCCCAAATTTGGTGTTTAGCATTGTAATCTCCACCAGCAATGAATTTATTTCCCAATGTATTTAAAAAGGTAGTACATTCTTCGTTTTTAATTATATGTTTCGGTGGCATATAAATTGCTGACACTACAAAAGATTCCGATAGCGTTACAATTTTTATATTTGTGGCTTGCAAATATTCTTTCTGGTATTTTACAAGTTCATAATGTTTAATTGAATTTTTTACAATAATTGCAGTTCCACCATGAGCCGTTCCGTCAGGATGATTTGTTGAATATATTGAATAATTTGGTATTTTAAGGTAGTTTTTATTCGTGAAATGAGTTTCTGATATAAGTATTATATCTAGTTGGTGGTTAATAATAAATGATTTTAATTCTTGGCTATGTTGAGCCAAGCCTTTGGCATTCCATAATACAATTTTCATCTGAGTATTTATTTTATTTTTGAAATTAATGTTGTTAAAATATTTAACATTGTGTCCATACGTTCCATTAGTTTACATAACATTTGTTCTAGATTTTTATTAGAATTACCTTGTGTGTTTATTTCCGGGGTAACGATTTCATTAGCTGGCGTCTCGACCTGTGAATTTTTTGCAGTATTTGCATTAATATTAGTAGGTTGCTGATTAGACATTTTTGCAACACTTGCATATGTATTGTTATTGTTTACATATTGTGCTGGACGGATGTTGACATTATTATTTGTAGGTCGTTGAGTAATTTGTTTAGTACGTAAAGTGGGATATTTTCTTTTTTGAATCTCTTTGTATATTGCGTAACCTTTATAATTTGCAGGGTGTTTTCCATCACATAAGGCACAGGTTGCATCTGTATTAGATGGTTTTTCACACGTAGATGTATGATGATTTTTCCCACATTTCACACAGCGTGCTTGCCGCTCGCAGTAGTTATGGGTATGTCCCTATCTTTGGCAATTAGTACACTGTACGATTTGTCGTTTTACTCGCGGAGGTTCGAATTCAATTTTGCAGTTTAATAAATATTTAATGTCGTATACTTTTTTATTATTTTCCTGCTGTTCTAAGTCCACATAAAACATGGGAAGCGGCTGTTTAGTTTTCCAATTTTTAATATTGTGAATATTAATAACTTTGTGACCATACGACTCTATTTCAGTTTTCAAATATTCTATATCCGCAGAGTAGTGGATATTTCCTAGGACTGTTCTAAAGTTTCTTTTCTGTTTCAACTGATATGTATGAAAAGCCGTTTTTTTCTCTGTTAAGGTCTTAATGATTTTTGTGTAACTCTCAGATGTATGGGGTTGGACTTTAACCTGATTTTTTGACATTGATTTTAAAAAATAATCATCCTTGGCTACTAAGTTCAATATTTCCAGTAATGGTTGCAATTTAATTATATCAGGAATAAAAATAGGTGGCGGTTTAGGTTCTCGTTTTTCAACTGTATTTTCGTCATCATTATCATTTTCTGGGTCTTGATTAGTTAATTCCTGGAATCTATTTTGAGTATTTATCCTTACCACAAAATCAGTTAGAGTTTCCTGTCTGACGTTCCTGCTGTTAATTTCTGGACTGTTTCGTTTTGTTTTGTTTGATTTAACTGTTTGTAATTCTGAGCTACTGTTCGCGCTGTTCGATAAAGGTGGAAAAATCTGGGTGTACCCTGTAGGAGAGTTTTGAGTTTGAGGCTGATTTTCGATTTCGGATATCTGTGTAAAGGGAATTGGAGTATTAGTTTGGAGAGGATTTTGAGAAGCGTCCGTTATGGGGTTGGCTGGGGGCGTATTGGTTGATGAAAGTGTCTGAGGATAAGTCGTAGTTGTTGTTGTATTGGAATTTCTAGGTGGTGAATGGTTAACAGGCATAGCTAGGTTGGTTAGGGATGTACCGGGTTGATTTACTGAGCTTGGCTGGTTTCTAAGTACCAATGCTGCATTCTTAAGCTCTGGCGGTATAGATGTTTTCCCGCTAGGTGGAATCAAAAAGAAGACGCCGTCTCTTTTTGTTATTTTAGCTATTGACTTTTCAATCTTCTTCGACATACTTCATTGCGATGAACACAAGAAATAAATTTGCACTGTAAGCACACACTGTATGACACACTTTTCGACACTGCACGCGCACGGAATAGAACCACACGTCTGCACTGCTCGACGGTTGTAAGCCAACTGCATAAAAATAGTTTATAATTCGTTTGTCGTCAAACGGACTTAAAGCTAACTTATTTTGTTTTATTGTATGTACAACATGTTTCTTAGATCTAACAGAACATTGATTTATATTTATAGTTTTATTGTTAAATAAACAATTATAGTAATCACTAAAAGTTATAGTATTGAGTGCTGCTTTTGTTATGCCCTTTGCTTTTTTATTGATTTTTTCTTTATTAACATCTTGCAAGACTTTGTACGTGTACATTTTTGATCGCAAACCAACAAACTCTTTCATAATTTTGCCATTATTTTCATCCTTCATGAGACCAATAATTTTTTTGTTAACAAGAGGTATGTTGAAAATATTATTATGTGGATAATCAGAAGTATCAAATTTATAAATATCTCGTTTCATTACGTTATAGATATCAATATATTTAAATAAGTAAATAAGACTATCTGTGTCTGTGTACAATAATTTTGTATTGTTACAAACATTTTTCTTAATATAATTGTAGTGAAAGTCATAAATGTAAGTATTTGAAATGTCTAAAATAGAGAAACCAACATATATGGACTTGTTAAAAGTAATATTTTCTTTACTCATTTCTATTAATATAATATCATCTAATATGGTACAACTATGAAAATTTGGTTGTTGTATGTAAGATTTTGCACCGTATCTTCCCTCCCAATTTGAAACTATTTTTATATCTTTATATTTACGAACGTTCTCCATGGTTTTACCAAACACCGCGTTATTCATTAATTTATAAAAATTCTTTTTAAATTCATTATTTGATTGTTTTCGCATGTTTGTATTTATATATATATATATATATATATATATATATATATATATATATATATATTTTTAACCATGGTCTTTGTTTAAATTTTAGAATTTTATAAATTTTAGATATTTTTTAACCCAATTTCAAACATTGTTTTAAATTTTAATAATGAATCACATAGCTTTTTTTCTCATACGAATTTGTTACTAATTTTGGTAATTTCGATTGAGGTGGTATAAAATGTTCGGGGCATAACGGTAAATCTTTATGATCATTGTGTAATTCTTTTGGATACTCTAAATCAACTTCAAAAATGTAGCCTATGGGAGATTCATTACTTAAATTCATCAAATCTATTTTGTATATGTCTAAAATATCAACCCACTCAAATTCCGAGTAGGGTAAATAATTACTCATGGCAGTACCATATAAGTTATTTACATCAAAATACATTAAATAAGTCAGATACATTACAATTATATTTCTCCTCCATATATTTATTATTCGCTTTCCCATATCTATTCGAACACTGTGACACTCCACCCCGGATGCCCTTTTCAATAAACAAAATTTTATCAATGTCTGTTAAAAGTTCCAATTGAATTTTATTGCATTTTAACATGGCACTAAATGCTAATCCGGGTGCAGTATAGTAGTGTAATGCATCTAACTGATATGTTTCTAAACAACTTTCACGAAAATTTTCAAATATGTCACTTAGTAATAAAACGTCAGTTTTTAAATATAAATCAGCATATTGTCCTAAATTTTGAATTTCAAATAAATTCCAAACATTTATAGCATGCTGATAGTCTTCATTTGATATGTTTTCCCCTTTGAGTAAACTGTTAAATTTGTCTATACTAGGTAGTTGTTCCTCATCTAGTTTATCTTAACTATCTAGATATTCATATGGGAATATACCTTTTTTTGTAACTAATATAAATTTCTCTTCTGAATCAGTGTGAGCTCTTGTTATCAACTTTTCACTATCTGTTAGATAAGAAGCTAATTTTTCTAAGCTGCTTGCCATTGTGTATTTTTTACGTATTTTGTGAAGGATATATATCGTTCTTTGTTTATTGGTAATACAGAGCCTGGAATTTTTGTAGTTATTTCTTTTATAATAAAGTGTGCATCGTACGAAGATAAATTATGAAATACAACAGGTATAGCATGTGAATTTGTATAATTTAAATTGCAATTTTGATGAGCGGCTCCTCTGTATTCTCCAGTTAAATGTGAATGATCACGTACTTTTATGTTAAGCAGAGTGAATACTTCATCGCAAATATGATATTTTTTACTATTTATAAAATGTATTTCTTCATTAGAAGTTAATTTCATCGGTTTAATATCTTTCATTATAATGTCAATTTGGTTTGCTATATTGTTAAGTTCTTCAACAAACCAGTCAATGCAGTGTCTTCCACGGTAAATATTAAATTTTTAATATGAGTTATTGTATGAACATTTCAGGTAATACGCAATACTAAACGGTACATGTTTCTGTGTATATACCGTATTTTTGCCATGTGCTTCTTCAACTTTTTCCAAAATTGATTCTATATCAGCATATATTACAAACGGTACTTTTTCTTTGTGATGAAAGTTTTTAAATTTCAATATTTTATTTTCTTCCGTGGGCACTGTTATTTTACACTCATTAACATTTCTACAGTTTTCTTTGTGTTTTTCTAAACTACACTCGCTTCTAAAATGATTTAAACATCTATCACAAAGAAAGTACCATTTGCACAAAATTGGTATAGCTGAAAATGAAACCTGTCGACCTGTGAAGAGAATGAAGAATCGTCGAAACACATACTGTGTGAATGCCCAGCCGTAACTGTGCAGAGACTCAATCAACTAGGTAAGAGGTATCTTACGGCAGAAGAGATGAAGAACTTGACTCCTGGAGCCATAATCGGCTTCATCAAAAATCTGAATCTACTTCCGGAAAACTAAGTAAGGGCTATGTCACAATAGATCTTCTAGGTCGCGCTGACAAAAAGCGACAAAACGCTTAAACCCTCATATACATACAATACATACAATACAATCACAAAGAAAGGCTTTATGTGTGTTTGAAATTTGACTTCTCAATAATCGTAAAAGATTTTTTACCCACATAAAATGATAATTTTCAGTAGATCTAAGTCTTCTAACATTCTCAGTGTTGTCAACATCCATGCTGTCATTATCTTGAATCTGATCTTCTTCTGCTTCTTTTTCCTCCTCATCTTCCTCGTCTCCGGCATACATCATCAGTAAATGTACTGTTTTATTATATTCACATTTGGTTAGATGTACTGGTACGACAACATGCTTTTTCTTGCCCACCTTTTCAAGTGTGTAGACATTTATGTTAAGTCCATTCATTTCTTCGAATTTCACAATATTTTTTAATTTTATTGGAAATTCTATTCCATCAAACTTTAAAATTGCTGAAAAATGGGGGTATGCAGATGTACGGTTAGAACTTTTACGTACTGGATATAGCGCTGATGTAACAGCCCAAAGAAAGCAATAATCGTCATCATTGTTAACATTAATAATTGCTTGTTTTGCTTTTATGTCTGCAGGTAACGATACATAACCCTTTCCAGAAGCATTGATCGGTGAATAATTGTTTATGTTTACTTTCAGGTGTAGAACTTCATATAAAGCCCAACCTGAGTCTCGTTCTTGAAACTCTTCTAAATCGTTCATTATTTTATCTAATACATTTTCTTTATACCATTATTTTATGTTTGTTGAATTGTCAATTACTTCGTTTCTTGTATTGAATGTTTTAATTTCACTTGTACCTGAACTTGGTAAAATGAAATGTCCACTAAATATAACATTCACTTTTAATACTGATGACTGTAATGCTTTCTTTATTTTATTTTTAAATATTTTAAATGCACGTTGTAGAAATATTTTAGGATTTTTAATTCCCACTTTGTTTATTATCACACCTCTTTTAATACGTTTTTGAAAAACAGATTTTATATCTTGCCATAGTAAGTTATGTTTGGGTTTTCCGTTTTTAGATAATCCAGATCCAGTTTTAGTTTTTAAGTTTTTTATTTTTTCTTTATATGTTTTTAAAATTGTAAAATAAGCTTCAAGTTTTAATAAATTTTCTTCTTTATTATTTTTATAGCCTTTCTTTTTTATATATTTATTTAGTAATGAAATTATTTTATTTAAATTTTTACGCCAAGTATTAATTTCATCATCGGTTTTTATTAACTTTATTGCTTTTCGGATATGAGTTATTGTTTGATCACTAAGTGAACTTAGACTACTATTTATTGTTTAGCGGTACACAAAATAGTTATTCTTCAGAACAATGCTTTCAAACAATTGATGAAAACTGAGAGGTGTTTGTTTTTTATATTTATAAAATAATATCAGATAAGTTTTAATAATCTAACGTTATTTGCTGTCTTCTTCTTCTTCTAATCTTGAATTTGATGATTTTTTGTTTATTCTCTGAACAGGTTTCACCTGCTAATAAGCAGGGAAAACATCATTATATTATTTAATTAATATTAATATTATTACTTACATGAATACTTCCTGTATTTTGATTTTAGATAAGTTTTAAATGTGTACATATATATATATATATATATATATATATATATATATATATTTATAATGTATATATATATTCTTCAGAACAATTTTTCTTGTTTGCGAGAATTCACTGTGAATATCGTTCTATATGAGTTACATATAGATTTCAAATAATGACTAAAATTCAAATTGTAAATGAATTACATAAACCAGCTCGTCGAAATTATCCACGTAGACGTGTAATAGTAAAGGGAATTGATGATTTATGGCAAGCAGATCTTGTAGAAATGATTCCTTATGCTAAGGAAAATAAAAATCATAAATATTTATTAACAGTTATTAATGTATTTTCCAAATATGCTTGGGCTGAACCGATAAAATCAAAATCGGCTGATGGTATTGTTCTAACAATGAGTAAAATTTTTAACAAGGTCATATTCCAAAAAAAAATACAAACAGATAATGGGAAAGAATTTTATAATACTAAGTTTAATAGTTTAATGAAAAAATTTAATATAAATAATTATTCAACGTATAGTAATTTAAAAGCATCTGTATGTGAAAGGTTTAATCGAACACTCAAAACAAATATGTGGCGTCATTTTAATTATCAGGGATCTCATAACTGGTTAAAAATATTATCAAATTTAATTAATAACTATAATAATAAAGTACATAGAACAATACATATGAAACCTGTTGACGTGATTAAGAAAGTTGAGAAATATTTATTAAAAAATGTTTATAATAATATTAAGATTTGTTACAAAAGTAAATACAAAGTAGGTGATTTAGTAAGAATTAATAAACATAAACATATATTTCAAAAGGGGTATGAACATAATTTGTCAACAGAAATTTTTGTAATCGATAAAGTTCAGTGTACAAACCCGATTACGTACAAATTAAAAGATCTACAAAATAATCCAATTGAAGGTGGTTTTTACGAATTTGAGTTACAAAAAACAAAATATCCAAATGATTACCTCGTAGAAAAAGTATTTCGTAGAAAAGGTGATCAAGTGTTTGCTAAATGGCTTGGTTTTAGTAATGCCCATAATTCTTGGATCAATAAATCAGACATTTTGAAAGTATAGATAAAATAAAAGTTAATTTATCAAAAATCATATGTATATATATATATATATATATATATATATATATATATATATATATATATATATATAAAGTAAATGAAAAATTAAATTACTTTCTAAGTTGTATGTTGAACAGTAAACCTATAAAAAATGTGTTTTGCATACCACCATCGTGTGTTTCTGCCATATAGTACAGATGAACTATTAAATAACATAGAAATTAGAGTGAATGACTTTAGCCCTAATTCATATATTATAGTTTTATTAAAAAATAGAGAAGTGTATAGTGTATGTAGATATAGACAATTACTTAAAGATTATCATATTATTCACATTGAAAATGTGGAGGAGACAGTGTGTACAAGTTAAGTTATACTAGAACATACTGTATTTTACGAAGATTGGGGGGAACTTATTCCTAAACAAGTATTAAATAGAAGAGGAGGAAAAAATGTTGACTATTAAATAATATAAAATGGATTGTTTTAATATAAAGTTAGTCATTATCAAAATGAACGTCAACAAATTTGGACAATGTTCTGGACTAACGTCTACTGTGTTATCTACAAACTTACAAAACAAATTTTTGATACTTATAAATAATTTAAATAAAAAAAATATTGAGTTAGACAACAAATATTCAACAAATTTTAAAAACTTAAATATAAATTTAAATAAAGAAAGAAAAATAGAAGAACTCAAAATACAAGAACAATTTACTACAGTAAATAATAAAAGAAGAATTTATTAGGTTAGAAAACAAATATTCAACAAATTTTAAAAATGTAAATAAAACTTTACAAGAACAAATCACCATAACAAATGATAAAATCAATAGAATTATAAATAATTTTGAAGCTAATGTTCAAATGCAAGAAACAAATATGAAAAGTTCTAGAAACCAAACACAAAAACATATCATTGCAACAAATCAAATGAAAGAAGAAATTCAAAGTCAAATCAATGGAATTGAAAACATCATAAAAACTAACATGCACATGATTAACAAAAATGAATACCAAATACAACAACATGTCATTGCAACAAATCAAATAAAAGAAGAAATTCAAAGTCAAATCAATGAAATTACAAATATTATAAACAATATGAAAAATTTACAACAAAATATTAATAAAAGTATATAAGCATATTTCACTGCAACAGATTTATTTAAAAAAGGGATTGAAATTAAAATTAACGAAATTAAAAATCAAATTATTGATTGTAAAAATAATAACAACAACATACGTAATATTAATGATAATGAATTTAAAATTATTAACAACATACGTAATATTAAAGACTCTATTAATGATGCAATTAATGACGCTATTAGTATAAGTGACGATGTTAAAGAAATATTCAAGAGTAAATAATAAAAATAAATTGTATATATATTTTATTATTATTGTTTTGTAAAAATATTACATTATGTACCTATATGTATGTATATAAAAATGATATATAAATATATTTTTATAAAAACATTCTGTTACATTTTATTATAATCCATTTCATTTTTAGTTTTGAAGAAAATTTCAATGTTATCTAGCTCATTTTTTCGTACAAACAAATATAGTGTTGGGAACAACGACTCCACTTCATCTATCTCCAACGTGTTGAAACGTTTTGGTAAAAATATTACGAATTCACTCATGTCTAGTAGTATCGAGCGTCCAAATTTTGTAAACACATAGCGAGCTTCTTTAATGAAGTATGGTGTATTTTCTTCTAAGTCTTTTATTTTTATTATATTTTTACTTGGATATCGTCCAAGGAGATTTAGCTTCTCAACAGCCGCAGCAGAATCCATTATTTCTAATAAGAAAAGAACAAATTTAATATAAATATACATTATGAAATATAAATTTAATATAAATATACAAATATTGCTTACCCTTTTTTGTTTGTAGTAACTGGAGGAATCAGCAACGACAACGGTAACTGTTCAGTTCTTGTTATAATGAAATGTTAGCTTTATGCACACATTTTATATTAGGTTATGTTAATCAGAAGAGAAAAATAACTAACCATATTTTTTCTGTAAATACTTTATCAAACCTCAGGTTCCTGTTTACAAGTTAGTTGTGAACACGTGTTAATCAAAGGAAAACTAATGAACCACACATTTCTGATTATTTTTAACAAGCTACATTTATACTGAACCACACATTTCTGATTATTTTTAACAAGCTGCATTTATACATGATATTATTTAATAATTTCTTTTGCGTTTTTTTATTATTGTATGTTCGTTATGTTCACGTTTCCCTTTATAACTTTTTGTTTTATTACATTTGTTGTTGTTTAAATTTATTATTCTTATAAAGTCTTCCATATACTGTTTTAATTCTTCTATTTTTAACAGAATTGGTTTAATGTCTTCACATATTTGTTTAAACGACTTATTTACCATTTTATTATTAGTATTATTATGTTCTAAATAAAGTTGTGTTATCCCTTTAGTTATACAATACATTTCAGTTATATATTTTAAATGTTTAAGGTTTAATAAATAATTATCAATTTTTGATAATAATTATTTGTTTTTATTCATTGCTATAAGTATAACTGTACATATACACACTGTGTAACAGCAACTATTCAATTATATTAGCTTCACGCAACTCTTCTATAATTGATTAAATTTCATTATCATGTCCTGTGTGACCAGCCTCTTTGGAAGCAATTAACAATTGTAGTCTTTCAACAAGTTCGTTGGGATTATCCTAGTAACTATATTCACGGTGATTGGGTGTAACACTCATATATTTTGGTAAAATGCTTTACTTCGATTATTGTTAAGTCTATTTAACTCATTATAATCGTATCTGTGTGCACTTGTACTTAGAACTATATCAATGTAATTTTTTTGGTCTTCTTCAGTATAATTTTTATAATTTTTTTTTGAAAAGCAACTCATATAGACCAGGTGTACCTTCATACCATTTATCTTTTATCTTTAAATCATTATTATCAATTCCAATTTTTGAATTTCCAATCATCCAATCTCCATTTGAAGTTCGACGAATCCCATAAATATTATCCTTATCTCTATCATTTGAAGTTAAGTAGAATTTAAAATATTCTGCAGCAACGTTACCTAACAAATCTTTCAATTCTTCACGTGTTTCAATAGATTTTTCCAAATGATCTTGTATAATTTTTGTGGGTGATTCTTCACCATCTGTTTCCGCTATAATTTTGCTGTCAAGTACAAATGATGTTGTCCTTGGTGTTTGAAAAGGTGTCCTGCTCACTTTACGTTTTATAGAACTTCTTGTAGGTGTAAATGTAGAATAAAATGTATCTTTATGACTTTTTTCAGGTGATTGTTTTACAGGTGACACGTTATCTGGAAATTCTAATTTTATTTGTTCTTTTTTAACTAATTCTTCTAAAGGTTCTGTGATTGGCTTGAATGTTTTGGCAAGTTCATGCTCAGATTCAACTTGACCTCGTTCTAAACTTTGATATTTACTTCTTATATCTTTACTTACATGTATAATTTTTTTAAGTGTATCTTGCTTACTTTTCTCCATTCTTTGTTTAGTTCTTTACTTGGTAATGTTTGTTATGTAACTAAGTACAATATATCACATATATAACTTTTATAGTGAATATTAATTTTTTTTCAGAAAACTATCAAATCCGTTTCTATAACGACCGTTTAACAAATCACTATTTTTATCGATAACAGCAAATCCGTACTTCTTATTGCAACAGTAAGAACAAAAATCTTTAAATTTTTAAAAAGTCATATCAGTATTACAATGAGCCGAATACACATGTTGTAAATTTTTTTCATCTTGCTTAAAAAGTATTATTAAATTTGCATTATCTCGTATTAAATGTTTAGGTATACGAGCATATGTCTGACAAAGATAGAAACAATCAACTGAATTATGACGTCCTTGACTAAAATATTCCCTCATGCAGTCTTGTTTATCACATGCAATATCGTCGAATATGAAAATAGAATTTTGTTTTGAATCTTGCGGTTTAACAATTTCACTGTTATCTGTATAGGGAAAAAATCTCATACCTTTAACACGTGATATGCAATTTTCTAAAAATCTATACTTTGGTTGATTTAGTGACTTTGAGTATAAGTAAATATTTTCAAATTTTAAACCATTCTTATTAGTTAATAAACTTAGAATGACATTTGTTTTAACACAATTAGAGGGACCGCAAGTTATACATCTAATAGTATTTGGTAATAAATCACCATGTTTTTTATTAATATTATTGCTGTTTATATCAAAATTATCAATGTTTAAACTTTTATTTTGGTGTTTGAAATGCATTAGGTATTAATACTTTGGATGCAGCCTGTAAACAACATGATATAGCATATTCTAAAAGTAATAATTTAGAAGATCGGCATATAGCAGATAAAATATTACAAGAAGCTGCGATATCAAGAATTAAATCAAAAAGTGCATCTGCAGGTGAAAAGCGTGCAGCTTGGATTGTAAAGAATTCTATGAAATTAAAGAGAAAATTTGGAATGGGTTGTAATAAACGTAAAAGTAGTGCAAAACGCAGAAAGCAGGTGAAAACGGGAGGATTTTTACCATTACTGGGTCCGTTACTACCCTTAATTGGTAAGGCAATATTGGCGGGCGCCGCCACTGGTGTTGCATCGCATGGTGTGAAAAAAATGTTGGGTGGTTCAGGATTATATTTGAAACCCTATAAATATGGTAGTGGTCATTTAAAAAAAAACCCAAAAGAGAAGGAAGAAAAAAAAACATTAAAAAAATTACCTAATCGTGCGTTGACAAATCACGATTTATTAAAGTACACACACAAAATTCCAAATTTTCGTGGTATTTACATGCGCAATAAATTACCTAAAAAACCATTAAAATATGAAAACGCTATCATTAATTTAGATAATTTTAATGGATCTGGAACTCATTGGGTTGCTTATAGAAAAAATGGAAATTCTGTTATGTATTATGATAGTTTTGCTAAATTACCCCCACCCCTTGAATTAATAAAATACTTTGGTAATAATGTAAAAATAAAATTCAAATTACAATACTGATCAAAGTTATGATTCATTTAAATGTGGTCATTTATGTTTAAAATTTCTATATAAACAATAAACACTTTAGTTTAATTCATTTTACTCAAAATGTCGAGAACGATAACATTATCGGGAAAATCAAATATACTAAGTATAGATTTTTTCACACCTATTGAATTAAACAATGATGAACACTATATAATAGGTCTAATTAATTTTAGTACATATAATTCAGTACCAAATATAAATGAATCAAATAATAAATTTTATTATAAAAATAATAATAGTAATAATAATAACAATTATGATGTAATAGAATTACCCACGGGTAATTATGAAATTAATGATATAAATTACTTTTTACGTTTGAAAATTGGTGACCCTAGTGCGGATGACAATTTTGAAAAAATTTTAAACTATCAGAATGAAATTAAGAAAAGACAAAAAGAAAATTTGCTAACAATTAAGGCTAACACTACTACTTTAAAATGTAAAATTGCATCTACCTGTGAAATAAATTTCGAACCCCATGATAGTATTCGTGATTTACTGGGTTTTTCCAAACGAAAACTGATACCGAATGTAATTCATACTTCTGATTTTCCTGTTAGCATAATGAAAGTAAATACAATAGCAATTGAGTGTAATATTGTTACTGGAGCATATAGAAATAACGAATTAGTTCACACAATTCATGAGTTCAATCTTTCCGTCCCCCCAGGTTATAAAATAATAGGAACACCAGGAAATATTATTTATTTACCTGTGAACGTTCGAACTATAAACAACATAACTTTACGTATTGTTGATCAAAACGGCCAATTGGTAGATTTTAGGGGTGAAGAAGTTACAATCAGATTGCATTTAAAAAAAGTATAGATTATGGGTATTAATTTTAATACCTGTAAAGTATATAATAAGAAGAAAAGTTCAAATAAATTCAATTCATTGTCAACTGCATACTCGTTAACACGTAAAAATATAAACTTTCTGCAATCACTTGGTTTAAAACTAAAGAAAAAAACAAAAAAGAACAATTAATGAACTATTAAACATCAACGAGGGAGTGAGATTCAGTACAGCTATTAGGCGTGAAGAATTACATACTTATGATCCATATGCACCCACACAGTATGAGAACAATGATGAAATTCGAATACCTATACATTATCAAGATATTTACACAGTACCCCACGATAGTTACATTGTATTAGAAGAAAAATTTTTAGTAAAGGATGGAAAAACTCCTATCAAGGCTAAATTAGCTAATAACGGTTTTGCACACCTGTTTGACGAAATACGATATGAATTATTTGGCATGGAAATAGATAAAGTAAAGAATGTTGGTATTTGCAGTACAATGAAAGCATATGTTTCAATGAATTCTAATGAAAAATAAATATATTAAACTGTGGGATGGTACAACGACAATATTATTAATGACACTGGAGAATTCATAGTTTCCATACCTCTAAAACTGCTTTTGGGTTTCGCAGAAGATTTTAAGAAAGTTATTGTGAATGCCAAGCAAGAACTTGTTTTAATACGTGCTAGAAATGACAGTAACGTCTATATTAGTCAACACGAATTAAAAATTAAGATAAATAAAATAGAGTGGCGTATCAAACATATTTATCCAAATGATGAGGAAAAATTGAATTTATTAAAAACTGATAATAACAAAAATAACTCCTTATATATTCCATTTAGAAGTTGGGATTTACATGAGTTTCCAGTGTTACAAGTTACATCACAATAAACATGGCAAATAAAA
Source organism: Stenolophus ochropezus (assembly GCA_035578165.1). Lineage (NCBI taxonomy): Eukaryota > Metazoa > Arthropoda > Insecta > Coleoptera > Carabidae > Stenolophus > Stenolophus ochropezus. The sequence goes on along the minus strand of JAQOWZ010000107.1, from coordinate 23,088 downwards.
TCATCTAGTCGAGAAACTCCTCGATATGTTGTTATTGGTTTTCAAACAAATTATAGAAATAAATTTAATGCCGATATTAGCAAATTTAATCATTGCAAAATTAGAAATATCAAGTTAATTCTAAACTCTGTAACGTACCCCTATGAAAACATGAATATTAATTTTGAAAAGAATTAATACTTAATACTATATGAAATGTATACTAAGTTTCAAGCGTCTTATTATAACGAAACTAGTTACCCCTTGCTAAATTGAAAATCTTTTAAGGAAACTGCACCTTTAATTGTAATTGACTGCTCAAAACAAAGTGAGAAACTTAAATCTTCTACGGTTGTTATTAAATTACAATTTGAAGCAATGGAAATATTCCCAGCTTCAACAATAGCATACTGTTTAATAATATATGACAAATTAGTTGAGTACTCCCCATTGACAGGTATTGTTAAAACTATTTAAAAGATATGTGTTTGAAATAATACTTTATTAGAATAAATTTTACTAGAGATATTTACAATCCAAATATACGTATTTCATTTGGAAGAGGAAAACATTTAAAAACATGAAAACATTTCAGCAATTTATCAGAGGCCAAACGGTAATATTGTAATTGTTGCTGATAAAATTTATAATATTAAGTTTCCATCATTTGAAATAGAAAATTATATATACTTACCAAATATAAATAATATTACAGGTATATTCAATTCATAACAAGGTCATACATTTATTTTTTATAGTAATACATTTTGTTCTGAATTAAACGAATGTAATTTAGCTATTAAAGAAAATTTATATGTTTATAAGAAATTTCCAGAATTACCTACAAATATTAATAGAGTATTTCGTTACATTGATGGGCTAATCAATTTTTTTAAAAACAAAAATTACTATTCGTTTAATGAATTTACCAATAAACTTGTAAAGGCAGGACAATTTGATTTATCTTTGTTTAATATAGAATGTGCTAAAATAAGTGTGTTTAAACAACTAAAAAATTTGTTACATAGAATAAGTCATTTATATAACTTTTAGTAATATGTACCATTTTTTTAAAAAATAAATATTTTTATTAAATATATTTATGTACTTATATTTTATACCCTGAACTCCTATATATTTTTTTACCAAAGAAACAAACAAATAGAAGTCAGTTGATGTCTAACTGCTAGACTGTAATTATAATAAATTGTTTTATAGGAAAAATTATATTTTTTTTTATTATGAAATTCAAATCAGTTTTTATAATGCTCAAATGGTGTTTGATCATTATTGCACCCTTTTTCTACCTATTTCTACAAATAACTAGTCTTCTGATTTAATATTTATGTACATTGATAACATATTAAAGTAAAATAATCTTTAGAAAAGTTTATTCCACCACTCCGTTCCTCTGATAACACTAACCATAAGAGATATAATTTGCTTTAAAAGTGCAAATTTTCTCCTCCTATTAATCATCACAGTTCTAAAAATCTGTGTTTGTTTGTGTAGTTTATATAACAACTATAAGTAAATACTTTTATCTTCCTATCAAAATTTTAATTTAAATATTTATGTTTATTATATGGATGCACAAATGTATTTATTAAAAAAAAAATTCACAAAAATTGAGCGTATTGAAAATGATTTAATGAAACAAAATAAAGAAGAAAAAAAATTTAGGCAGAAAGTATTATTCAAATTAAATAAAATAGAAGATGAAATAACGAAATTTAAAGAAAGCGAAGATAAAATCATAGAAAATAACTTGACAAGTCTTGAAGATCAAGAAATACTTAAAATTTTACTGTCGACAAATTTAGAGAATATCGATAAGTAATAATTTGTTTATATTAATGTTATTATTTTATTAATTATAATAATAATAATTTCAGTATCATAAATACTGATGATAATATTAATGAAAATATTACAAATAATTCTATAGAAATAGATATTTTAAACAATCATTTAAAAAGAGAAAAAGAAGATGAGGAAGAAGAAACAAATTTCTTATCAAAAAAGATGAAATCACTGAATTTATATGATGATGATGATGATGCATCATCTATTTATATACATAGGTAAGTAAAGTTTTGTATGTTTGTTGTTTTATTTATTTATTTTCCTTCTTTTGTTACAGAAGTAAAAAAATGAAAACAGAGTACAACACAGTGTGGGAAAACAACCATATTTACTTTAAATTGTAATATTATTTTAAATACATATAGATAATAAATTTTATTTTAAAATATTTTTGTATAATAATTCAAATCTCTTAATCCTTTGTTGAAATCTTTCCCTATCACGTGAATACATTTCCCAATTTTCTTTACGTGCATTCTGTGAAGCAAACTGCCACACATAAAGGTAATGTACTATTACTTTATCATTAAAACAAACTTTTTTAATATTTTTCTCCATTATTACACATTTATTATAAATATTTAAAAATCTACATCTGTTCTAAAAACACCATCAATCTTATTCATAACTTCATATTTCTGATATTCACCAACTTTCTTTTCGAAAAAATTAGTTTTACCTTCTAGTGAAAATAACTCCATAAAACTAAATGTATTTTTAGAGTTATATAGCTTTTCAAATCCTAACTCTAAGAGTAATCTATCAGCAACAAATTCAATATATTGACTCATTAGTTCACAGTTCATTCCTAACAAACGTACAGGTAATTTTTCTGTAAGAAATTTTTGTTCTATATTAACTGCATCACGGATAATTTCAACAATTTTTTCACAAGATGGTCTCTGTTGTAAATGTTTAAACATTAAGCATGCAAAATCACAATGTAGACCTTCATCACGTGATATTAGTTCATTGTTGAATGTTAGTCCTGGCATTAATCCTCGACTTTTTAACCAAAAAATAGCAGCAAAACTATCCGAAAAAAATATTCCCTCAACAGCTGCAAAAGCTACAATTCTCTCGCCAAATGTAGATGTACTTGATATCCATCTTAATGCCCAATCAGTCTTCTTCTTCACACATGGAATTGTTTCTATTGCATTAAATAAAAATTGCTTCTCTTCAGAGTTTTCAATGTGTGTGTCAATAAGTAAACTGTACATTTCAGAGTGAATATTTTCAATTGCAATTTGTAAACCATAAAAGCAACGTGCTTCCGTCACTTGTACTTCGTGACTGAATCTTTCAACAAGATTCTCATTCACAATTCTATCTGAGGCTGCGACAAACGCTAATATATGTGAAATAAAATATTTCTCATCTTTATTGAGTTTTTTATTCCAATCATGTAAATCTTTTGAAAGATCGACCTTTTCAGCTACCCAGAAGGAAGCTTCAGCTTTCTTATACATAAGCCACATATCATGATACTGAATTGGAAATGTTACAAATCTATTAGGATTTTTACGTAACAATGGTTCCATCTCTGAATCACAGTGTAATTGCTTACTTGTTGTTACATTCATATTGAATGAATGATTATATCTGTTGAAATAAAACAATTTATTACATTTCAAATCATTATTTATTGTCTACATACATACTTTTTGTTTAGGAAATACAACAAATCATTTCACTCATAATGTTTATTTATATATTCAAATAAAAGGAATTAATAAAGACTTAATAAAAAAAAAACAAATGTACCTTATTCAAACATTTTTATTACTTCTTTAAGTGTTCTAATAGCTTACATACATTTTCTGTAGCACAAACAAAATTTTTCGTATAAAATATACACTTTTTGTCATTAATTTTACAATTCTTTATTGTTGGTGCCTCGTCAACATCTATAATAATGCAATTTATATTTAGTGAAGCTAGAAACGTTTTCTTCTGCTTCCCCTTCACATATATAATTGCTGCATTTTTTAACATTTCAGGTAATATATTACTAATACATTCAAAATAATTTATATGGCCATCATGCCAATCCAAACCATGATGATTTTTTTGTAGCAAATAAACTCCATGTTTTTGTTTCGTATTTAAATATGTCCATGGATATGGGGGATTTAAAATGAAGTGTTCCAATATTTCATTTTCAAAATTTAATATGGCTATTTCCTTAAGTATGAATTCATTGATATAGAATCCTTGTATGTCGATGATATACTTCATGATTCGTTTTATGTTCTAAACAATAAAAATATATAACTTAAGTGCGTTTGTAATAAAATAAAATAATAAAAAATGTTTGAATAACTGTAACAATTGAATCTCCCCGTTCAGCTGCTACGACTAGTAATCGTTTTATTTCTTAAACAAAAAAAAAACAAAAAATGTATAACTTAAGTATGTTTGTAATAGAATAAAATAATAAAAAATACCATAAATTTGTTTGTAGAACTGTAACAAACGAATCTCTTCGTTCAGCTGCTACGACTGGTAATCAAATATACTGGAATTTGCTTTTATAAGTTTATATATGCATAATCTAAAATATAATGAAATATCAAGTTGTATGTGGTTTTTTATTTTTTCTCTTTATCAAATTAAGTTTTAAAAACAGGAATTCATGGTTTTGATAATTTTATGAAATATCAACTTGTATGTGGTTCATTAGTTTTGTACTGATTAACACGTGTTCCCAACTAACTTGCATACAGGAATTCATGGTTTTTCATAACATATTTATAGAAAAAATATGGTTAATTATATTTTTCTACTGATTAATACACAACATTTTGTAGTATATAAAACAAACTCAGTATTTAAAACACACAGTAGTCCACAACAGCCAGAATGCAAATTACATCGTACAACAAGCCAAGTTACGAAGTAAATATAATTTAAAATTCTTATTATTTTTATTTTTATTTTATTATTATTTTTTTCAGATTATACAATTGATTAACAAACTAAATTTCAAAGTAATTATATATTTACGTTGTATTTATTAATAACTATTTTATTTCTTTTTCGTACAGGCTATGCAGATTCCACATCAAATCAAAAATGATATGACAAATGAAGAAGCACGTTTGGCTACATTTAACAGTTGGCCAAATAAATTCATAAATCCAATACATCTAGCAAAAGCTGGATTCTATTACGTAGGCTTTCTTGACATCGCTCGCTGTGCTTTCTGTACTATTGAACTATACAACTGGATACAGGGAGATGACCCTTTAAAAAAACATCAAAAATATAATTATTCATGTGAATTTATTAATAATCAAACAAACTAAAATGTTTCCGTATACCTAAAGTACAAGTTGATGGAATGGCATGCACATTATGTAAATCTTTCTGTTATTGTCGATGTAAATGTGTTACATATATAATAACCAAATAAAATTTATGTACAAATATGAAAAATTGTAATTGTTGTTTTTAAGATATTTATAATACTGTTTTTACGCAAATAAATAAATAAATATATAAAATGTATTTTTTTTCATTTATTCAAACTTACCCCCAATATTTACCATAAATCATAGTATGATATATACAAACAGATCCCAGATCCAGATCCCAGACCCAGATCTAGATTCGGATCCCAGATCAAAAATCATAAAAATTCAGATTCCAGACCCAGATCCAGATCCCAGATCAAAAATCATAAAAATTCATATTTCGCGCGCTCGCGCGACGAAATAGATCCCAGATCCCGGATCCAGATTCTTAACTAAAGTGGGGAGTGGGCACTGTCAACTAAAGTGGGGCGAAGTGGAGGGTGCACCCCACAAAAGACTGAAGTAGAGAGTGCAGGCCATAGGGGCGGAGCATACAGGGTGGATGAATTCGAAAGGGTTGTGCAAGAAGTGCGGGCGAAGAAGAATGGTAGGTGAGGATGAACACGGCCATCGAGGTCGAAAACAGGGTGAAATGAAAGGGGTGCGGATTTGAGAGGGTTGTGCAAGAAGTACGTGAAGACCTAACACACCGGATGTCTTCAGCTGAAGAATGGTAGATGTGGATGACCACGGTCATCGAGAATACCGGAAGTGCCGCAGAACAGGCCTAGCTATACTACTACCTACCACACTTGAAATAGCAATTTTCTTATTGCAATGTTTTCTTTTAGCTGAAAAATGATGAAGAATTATAAAATTCGGGCGCGAAAGCAAATATTTATAAGATTTTTTACAAAAATAAAGTCAGATTTTACCTATTCTTGATGAACACGTTGTATATTGTAAGCTACATGGGCTGGATTCTAGAATACTTACCACACTTGAAATAGCAATTTTCTTGTTGCAATGTTTTCTTTTAGCTAAAATATGATGAAAAATTATAAAATTCGGGCGCGGAAGCAAATATTTATATGATTTTTTACAAAAATAAAGTCAGATTTTAACTATTCTTAATGAATACGTTGTATATTGTAAGCTACATAGGCTGGATTCTAGAATACCTACCAAACTTGTAATAGCAATTTTCTTGTTGCAATTTTTTTTGTACCTAAAATATGAACAAGAATTATAAAATTTGGGCGCGGAAGCAAATATTCATATGATTTTTTACAAAAATAAAGTCACATTTTACCTATTCTTGATGAATACGTTGTATATTGTAAGCTACATAGGCTGGATTCTAGAATATCTACCACACTTGAAATAGCAATTTTCTTGTTGCAATGTTTTCTTTTAGCTTAAATATGATAAAAAATTATAAAATTTGGGCGCGGAAGCAAATATTTATATGATTTTTTACAAAAATTAAGTCAGATTTTACCTTTTCTTGATAAATACGTTGTATATTGTAAGCTACATGGGCTGGATTCTAGAATACCTACCACACTTGAAATAGCAATTTTCTCGTTGAAATGTTTTCTTTTAGCTAAAAAAAGCTAAAGAGTTATAAAATTTGGGCGCGGAAGCAAATATTTATATGATTTTTTACAAAAATAAAGTCAGATATTACCTATTCTTGAAATGGATATTTTTGTTAAAACAATCATATTTATGCTTCAGGATCTATACTAAGGATAATTTTAGCATTCGACATGCAAAAGTGACCATAACGTGGTACCAATCAGATAATAAACATTAAATTTTTGGGTGTCATTTTAATGAATACGTTGTATATTGTAAGCTACATGGGCTGGATTCTAGAATACCTACCACACTTGAAATAGCAATTTTCTTGTTGCAATGTTTTCTTTAAGCTAAAATATGATGAAGAATTATAAAATTTTGGCGCAGAAGCAAATATTTATATAATTTTTTACAAAAATAAAGTCAGATTTTACTTATTCTTGATGAATACGTTGAATATTGTAAGCTACATGGGCTGGATTCTAGAATACCTACCACACTTGAAATAGCAATTTCCTTGTTGCAATATTTTCTTTTAGCTAAAATATGATGAAAAATTATAAAATTTGGGCGCGGAAGCAAATATTTATATGATTTTTACCAAAAATAAAGTCAGATGTTACCTTTTCTTGAAGAATACGTTGTATATTGTAAGCTACATTTTCTTGTTGCAATGATTTCTTTTAGCTAAAATATGATAAAGAATTTAAAAATTCGGGTGTGAAAACAAATATTTATATGATTTTTTACAAAAATAAAGTCAGATTTTACCTATTCTTGATGATTATGTTGTATATTGTAAGCAACTTGGGCTGGATTCTAGAAAACCTGCCACACTTGAAATAGCAATTTTCTTGTTGCAATGCTTTCTTTTAGCAAAATTATGAAGAAGAATAATAAAATTCGGGCGAGGAAACAAATATTTATATGATTTTTTACAAAAATAAAGTCACATTTTACCTATTCTTGATGAATACTTTGAATATTGTAAGCTACATGGGCTGGATTCTAGGATACCTACCACACTCGAAATAGCAATTTCCTTGTTGCAATATTTTCTTTTAGCTACAATATGATGAAAAATTATAAAATTTGGGCGAGGAAGCAAATATTTATATGATTTTTTACAAAAATAAAGTCAGATTTTACTTATTCTTGATGAATACGTTGTATATTGTAAGCTACATGGGCTGGATTCTGGAATACCTACCACACTTGAAAGAGCAATTTTCTTGTTGCAATGTTTTCTTTTGGCTAAAATATGATGAAAAATTATAAAGTTCGCAGATTTTACCTTTACTTGATGAATACGTTGTATATTGTAAGCTACATGGGCTGGATTCTAGAATACCTACCACACTTGAAATAGCAATTTTCTTGTTGCAATGATTTCTTTTAGCTAAAATATGATAAAGAATTTTAAAATTCGGGCGTGAAAGCAAATATTTATATGATTTTTTACAAAAATAAAGTCAGATTTTACCTATTCTTGATGATTATGTTGTATATTGTAAGTTACTTGGGCTGGTTTCTAGAATACCTACCACGTTGAAATAGCAATTTTCTTGTTGCAATGTTTTCTTTTAGCTAAAATATGATGACAAATTATAAAATTCGGGCGCTGAAGCAAATATTTATATGATTTTTTACAAAAATAAAATCAGATTTTACCTTTCCTTGATGAATACGTTGTATATTCTAAGCTACATGGGCTGGATTCTAGAATTCCTAACACAGTTAAAATAACAATTATCTTGTTGCAAAGTTTTCTTCTAGCTAAACTATGATTAAGAATTATAAAATTCTGGCGCGGAAGCAAATATAAATATATGATTATTTAAAATATAAAATCAGATTCTACCTATTCTTGATGAATATGTTGTATATTGTAAGCTACATTTGCTGGATTCTTGAATACCTACCACACTTGAAATATTAATTTTCTTGTTACAATGGTTTCTTTAAGCTAAAATATGATGAAAAATTATAAAATTCGGGCGCGGAAGCAACTATTTATATGATTTTTTACAAAAATAATGTCAGATTTTACCTTTTCTTGATGAATACGTTGTAATATTGTAAGCTACACAGGCTGGATTCTAGAATACCTACCACACTTGAAATAGCAATTTTCTTGTTGCAATGTTTTCTTTTAGCTAAAATTTGATGAAGAATTTTAAAATTCGGGCGTGAAAGCAAATATTTATATGATTTTTTACAAAAATAAAGTCAGATTTTACCTATTCTTGATGAATATGTTGTATATTGTAAGCTACATGGGCTCGATGATGAAAAAATATAAAATTCAGGCGCGGAAGCAAATATTTATATGATTTTTTTACGAAAACAAAGTCAGATATTACCATTTCTTAATGAATACGTTGTATATTGTAAGCTACATGGGCTGGATTCTAAATTACCTACCACACTTCAAGTAGCAATTTTCTTGTTGCAATGTTTTCATTTAGCTGAAATATGATAAAGAATTATAAAATTCGGGCGAGGAAGCAAATATTTATATGATTTTTTACAAAAATAAAGTCATATTTTACCTATTCTTGAAATGGATATTTTTGTTAAAACATTAATATTCCTGCTTTAGGATCTATAGTATGGATAATTTTTGCATTGGACATACAAAAGTGACCACAACGTGGTGCCAATCAGATAATAAACATTCAATGTTCGGGTGACATTGTAATAAATACGTTGTATATTGTAAGCTACATGGGCTGGATTCTAGAATACCTACCACACTTGAAATAGCAATTTTCTTGTTGCAATGTTTTCTTTTAGCTAAAATATGATGAAAAATTATAAAATTCGGGCGCGGAAGCAAATATTTATATGATTTTTTACAAAAATAAAGTCAGATTTTACCTATTCCTGATGAATACTTTGTATATTGTAAGCTACATGGGCTGGATTCTAGAATACCTACCAGACTTGAAATAGCAATTTTCTTGTTGCAATGTTTTCTTTTAGCTAAAATATGAAGAACAATTATAAAATTCGGGCGCGGAAGCAAATATTTATATGATTTTTTACAAAAATAAAGTCAGATTTTAACTATTCTTGATGAATACGTTGTATATTGTAAGCTACATGGGCTGGATTCTAGAATACCTACTACACTTGAAATAGCAATTTTCTTGTTGCAATGTTTTCTTTTAGCAAAAATATGATGAAGAATTATAAAATTCGGGCGCCGAAGCAAATATTTATATGATTTTTACAAAAATAAAGTCTGATTTTACCTATTTTTTAAATGGATATTTTTGTTAAAACATAAATATTTATGCTTAAGGATCTATACTATAAATAATTTTTGCATTGGACATGCAAAAGTGACCATAACGTGGTGACAATCAGATAATAAACATTCAATTTTCGGGTGTCATTTTAATGAATACGTTGTATATTGTAAGCCACCTGGGCTAGATTCTAGAATACCTACAACACTTGAAATAGCAATTTTCTTGTTGCAATGTTTTCTTTTAGCTAAAATATAATAAAGAATTATAAAATTCGGGTGCGGAAGCAAATATTTATATGATTTTTTACAAAAATAAAGTCAGATTTTACCTTTTCTTGCTGAATACGTTGTATATTGTAACCTACATGGGCTGGATTCTATAATACCTAACACACTTGAAATAGCAATTTTCTTGTTGCAATGTTTTCTTTTAGCTAAAGTATGATGAAGAATTATAAAATTCGGGCGCGGAAGCAAATAGTTATATGTTTGTTTTACAAAAATAATGTCAGATTATACTTATTCTTGATGAATACGTTGTATATTGTAAGCTACATGGGCTGGATTCTAGAATACTTAAAACACTTGAAATAGCAATTTTCTTGTTGCAATGTTTTCCTTTAGCTAAAATATGATAAAGAATTATAAAATTCGGCCGCGGAAGCAAATATTTATATGATTTTTTACAAAAATAATGTCAGAATATACCTATTCTTGATGAATACGTTGTATATTGTAAGCTACATAGGCTGGATTCTAGAATACTTAAAACACTTGAAATAGCAATTTTCTTGTTGCAATGTTTTCTTTTAGCTAAAATATGATAAAGAATAATAATAATCGGCGCGGAAGCAAATATTTATATGAATTTTTACAAAAATAATGTCAGATTATACCTATACTTGATGAATACGTTGTATATTGTAAGCTACATGAACTGGATTCTAGAATACCTAAAATACTTGAAACAGCAATTTTTTGTTACAATGTTTTCTTTTAGCTAAAATATGATAAAGAATTATAAAATTCGGGCGCGGAAGCATTTATTTATATGATTTTTTACAAAAATTAAGTCAGATTTTACCTATTCTTAATAAATACGTTGCATATTGTAAACTACATGGGCTGGATTCTAGAATACCTACCACACTTGAAATAGCAATTTTCTTGTTGCAATGTTTTCTTTTAGCTAAAATATGATGAAAATTTATAAAATTCGGGCGCGGAAGCAAATATTTATATGATTTTTTACAAAAATATAGTCAGATTTTACCTATTCTTAATGATTACGTTGTGTATTGTAAGCTACATGGGCTGGGTTCTTGAATACCTACTAAACTTGAAATGGCAATTTTCTTGTTGCAATGTTTTCTTTTAGCTAAAATATGATAAAGAATTATAAAATTCGGGCGCGGAAGCAAATATTTATATGATTTTTTACAAAAATAAAGTCAGGTTTTACCTTTTCTTGAAGAATACGTTGTATATTGTAAGCTACATGGGCGGCTTATAGAATACCTACCACACTTGAAATAGCAATTTTCTTTTTGCAATGTTTTCTTTTAGCTCAAATATAAAGAAGAATTATAAAAGTCGGGCGCGGAAGCAAATATTTATATGATTTTTTACAAAAATAAAGTCACATTTTACCTATTCTTGATGAATACGTTGTATATTGTAAGCTAAATGGGCTGGATTCTAGAATACCTACCACACCAGAAATAGCAATTTTCTTGTTTCAGTGTTTTCTTTTAGCTAAAGTTAGATGAAGAGTTATAAAAATCGGGCGCGAAAGCAATTATTTATATGATTTTTTACAAAAAAAAATTCAGTTTTTACCTATTCATGATGAATACGTTGTATATTGGAAGCTACATGGGTTGGATTCTAGAATACCTACCACACTTGAAATAGCAATTTTCTTGTTGCAATGTTTTTTTCTAGGTAAAATATGATGAAAAATTATAAAATTCGGGCGCGGAAGTAAATATTTATAGGATTTTTAAAAAAAATTATGTCAGATTTTACCTATTCTTGATAAATACGTTGTATATTGTAAGCTACATAGGCTGGATTCTAGAATACCTACCACACTTGAAATAGCAATTTCCTTGTTGCAATATTTTCTTTTAGCTAAAATATAATAAACAATTATAAAATTCGGGCGCGAAAGCAAATATTTATATGATTATTTACAAAAATAAAGTCAGATTTTACCTATTCTTGATGAATACGTTGTATATTGTAAGCTACATGGGCTGGATTCTAGTATACATACCACAAGTGAAATAGCAATTATTTTGTTGCAATGTTTTCTTTTAGCTAAAATATGATGAAGAATTATAAAATTCGGGCACGGAAGCAATATTTATATGATTTTTTACAAAAATAAAGTCAGATTTTACCTATCCTTGAATTGCATATTTTTGTTAAAATATTCATATTCATTCTTTAGGATCTATACTATGGATAATTTTAGCATTGGACATGCAATAATGACCATACCGCGATACCAATCAAATAATAGACATTCAATTTTCGGGTGTCATTGTAATGAATACGTTGTATATTGTATGCTACCAAAACTGGATTCTAGAATACCTACCACACATGAAATAGCAATTTTCATGTTGCAATGTTTTCTTGAAGCTGAAATATGATGTAGAATTATAAAATTCGGGCGCGGAAGCAAATGTTTATATGATTTTTTACAAAAATAAATTCAGATTTAACTTATTCTTGATGAATACGTTGTATATTGTTAGCTACATGAACTGGATTCTAGAATACCTACCACACTTGAAATAGCAATTTTCTTGTTACAATGTTTTCTTTTAGCTAAAATATGATAAAGAATTATAAATTTCTGGCGCGGAAGCTAATATTTATATGATTTTTTCAAAAATAAAGTTAGATTTAACTTATTCTTGATGAATACGTTGTATATTGTAAGCTACATGGGCTGTATTCTAGAATACCTACCACACTTAAAATAGCAATTTTCTTGTTGCAATGTTTTCTTTTAGCTAAAATATGATGTATAATTATAAAATTCGGGCGCGGAAGCAAATATTTATATGATTATTTACAAAAATAAAGTTAGATTTTACCTCTTCTTGATGAATACGTTGTATATTGCAAGGTACATGGGCCATATTCTAGAATACCTACCTCACTTGAAATAGCTATTTTCTTGATGGTATTTTTTTTAGCTATAATATGATGAAGAATAGTAAAATTCGGGCGCGAAAGCAATTTTTTATATGATTTTTTAAAAAAATATGGTCAGATTTTACCTATTCTTGATAAATACGTTGTATATTGTAAGCTACATGGGCTGGAATTTAGAATAACTACCACACTTAAAATAGCGATTTTCGTGTTGCAATGTTTTCTTTTAGCTAAAATATGAAGAACAATTATAAAATTCGGGCGCAGAAGCAAATATTTATATGATTTTTTACAAAAATAAAGTCAGATTTTGCCTAATCTTGATGAATACGTTGTATATTGTAAGCTACATGAGCTGGATTCTAGAATACCTACCACACTTGAAATAGCAATTTTCTTGTTGCACTGTTTTCTTTTAGGCAAAATATGATAAAAAATTATTAGATTCGGGCACGGAAGCAAGTATTTATATGATTTTTTACAAAAATTAAGTCAGATTTTACCTTTTCTTGATGAGTACGCTGTATATTGTACGCTACATGGGCAGGATTCTGGAATACCTACCACACTTGAAATAACAATTTTCTTGTTGCAATGTTTTCTTTTAGCTAAATTATGATGAAGAATTACAAAATTCGGGCGCGAAAGCAAATATTTATATAATTTTTTACAAAAATAAAGTCAGATTTTACCTATTCTTGATGAATACGTTGTATATTGTAAACTACATGGGCTGGATTCTAGAATACCTAGCACACTTGGAATAGCAATTTTCTTGTTGCAATGTTTTCTTTTAGCTAAAATATGATGAAGAATAATAAAATTCAGGCGCGGAAGCAAATTTTTATATGATTTTTTACAAAAATTATATCAGATATTACCTTTTCTTGATGAATACTTTGTATATTATAAGCTACATGGGCTGGATTCTATAAATCCTAACACACTTGAAATAGCAATCTTGTTGTTGCAATGTCTTCTTTTAGCTAAAATATGATAAAGAATTATAAAATTCGGGCGCGGAAGCAAATATTTATATGATTTTTTTACAAAAATTAGGCCAGATATTACCTTTTTTTGATGAATACGTTGTATAATGTAAGCTACATGGGCTGGATTCTAGAATACCTACCACACTTGAAATAGCAACTTTCTTGTTGCAATGTTTTGTTTTAGCTAGAATACGATGAAGAATAATAAAATTCGGGCGTGGAAGCAAATATTTATATGATTTTTAAAAAAAATAAAGTCAGATTTTACCAATTCTTGAAATGGATATTTTGTTAAAACGTTCTTATTCATGCTTAAGGATGTATACTATAAATAATTTTAGCATTGGACATGCAAAAGTGACCATAACGTGGTACCAATCAGATAATAAACATTCAATTTTCGGGTGTCATTTTAATGAATACGTTGTATATTTTAAGCTACATGGGCTGGATTCTAGAATACCTACCACACTTGAAATAGCAATTTTCTTGTTGCAATGTTTTCTTTTAAATAAAATATGATGAAGAATTATAAAATACGTGCAAGGAAGCAAATATTTATATGATTTTTTACAACAATAAAGTCAGATTTTACCTATTCTTGATGAATACGTTGTATATTATAAGCTACATGGGCTGGATTCTGGAATACCTACCACACTTAAAATAGCAATTTTTATGTAGCAATGTTTTTTTTAGCTAAAATATGATGTAGAATTATAAAATTCGGGCGCGGAAGCAAATATTTATATAATTTTTTACAAAAATAAAGTCAGATTTTACCTATTCTTGATGAATACCTTGTATATTGTAAGCTACATGAACTGGATTCTAGAATACCAACCACACTTGAAATAGCAATTTTCTTGTTGCAATGTTTTCTTTTAGCTAAAATATGATTAAAAATTATAAAATTCGGGCGCGGAAGCAAATATTTATATGATTTTTTACAACAATAAAGTCAGATTTTACCTATTCTTGATGAATACGTTGTATATTGTAAGCAACATGGGCTGGATTCTAGAATACCTACCACCCTTGAAATAGCAATTTTTATGATGCAATGTTTTCTTTTAGCTAAAATATGATGTAGAATTATAAAATTCGGGCGCGGAAGAAAATATTTATATGATTTTTTACAAAAATAAAGTCAGATTTTACCTATTCTTGATGAATACTTTGTATATTGTAGGCTACATGGGCAGGATTCTAGAATACATACCACATTTGAAATAGCAATTTTATTGATGCAATGTTTTCTTTTGAGCTAAATTATGATAAACAATTATAAAGTTTAGGCGCGAAAGTAAATATTTATATGATTTTTTACAAAAATAAAGTTACATTTTACCTATTCTTGATGATTACGTTGTATATTGTAAGCTACATGGGTTGGATTCTAGAATACTTACCACACTTGAAATAGCAATTTTTTTGTTGCAATGTTTTCTTTTAGGTAAAATATGTTAAAGAATTATAAAATTCGGGCGTGGAAGCAAATATTTATATGATTTTTTAAAAAATAATGTCAGATTTTACCTATTCTTGATAACTACGTTGTATATTGTAAGCTAAATGGGCTGGATTGTAGAATACCTGCCATATATGAAATAGCAATTTTCTTGTTGCAATGTTTTCTTTTAGCTAAATTATGATGAAGAATTATAAAATTCGGGCGCGAAAGCAAATATTTATATGATTTTTTACAAAAATAAAGTCTGATTTTAACTATTCTTGAAGAATACGTTGTATATTGTAAGCTACATGGGCTGGATTCTAGAATACCTACCACACTTGAAATAGCAATTTTCTTGTTGCAATGTTTTCATTTAGCTAAAATATGATAAAGAATAATAAAATTTAGGCGCGGAAGCAAATATTTATATGATTTTTTACAAAAATAAACATAGATTTTACCTATTGTTGATGAATACGTTGTATATTGTAAGCTACATGGGCTGGATTCTAGAATACCTACCACACTTGAAATAGCAATTTTCTTGTTGCAATGTTTTCTTTTAAATAAAATATGATGAAGAATTATAAAATACGTGCAAGGAAGCAAATATTTATATGATTTTTTACAACAATAAAGTCAGATTTTACCTATTCTTGATGAATACGTTGTATATTGTAAGCTACATGGGCTGGATTCTGGAATACCTACCACACTTAAAATAGCAATTTTTATGTAGCAATGTTTTTTTTAGCTAAAATATGATGTAGAATTATAAAATTCGGGCGCGGAAGCAAATATTTATATAATTTTTTACAAAAATAAAGTCAGATTTTACCTATTCTTGATGAATACCTTGTATATTGTAAGCTACATGAACTGGATTCTAGAATACCAACCACACTTGAAATAGCAATTTTCTTGTTGCAATGTTTTCTTTTAGCTAAAATATGATTAAAAATTATAAAATTCGGGCGCGGAAGCAAATATTTATATGATTTTTTACAACAATAAAGTCAGATTTTACCTATTCTTGATGAATACGTTGTATATTGTAAGCAACATGGGCTGGATTCTAGAATACCTACCACCCTTGAAATAGCAATTTTTATGATGCAATGTTTTCTTTTAGCTAAAATATGATGTAGAATTATAAAATTCGGGCGCGGAAGAAAATATTTATATGATTTTTTACAAAAATAAAGTCAGATTTTACCTATTCTTGATGAATACTTTGTATATTGTAGGCTACATGGGCAGGATTCTAGAATACATACCACATTTGAAATAGCAATTTTATTGATGCAATGTTTTCTTTTGAGCTAAATTATGATAAACAATTATAAAGTTTAGGCGCGAAAGTAAATATTTATATGATTTTTTACAAAAATAAAGTTACATTTTACCTATTCTTGATGATTACGTTGTATAATGTAAGCTACATGGGTTGGATTCTAGAATACTTACCACACTTGAAATAGCAATTTTTTTGTTGCAATGTTTTCTTTTAGGTAAAATATGTTAAAGAATTATAAAATTCGGGCGTGGAAGCAAATATTTATATGATTTTTTAAAAAATAATGTCAGATTTTACCTATTCTTGATAACTACGTTGTATATTGTAAGCTAAATGGGCTGGATTGTAGAATACCTGCCATATATGAAATAGCAATTTTCTTGTTGCAATGTTTTCTTTTAGCTAAATTATGATGAAGAATTATAAAATTCGGGCGCGAAGGCAAATATTTATATGATTTTTTACAAAAATAAAGTCTGATTTTAACTATTCTTGAAGAATACGTTGTATATTGTAAGCTACATGGGCTGGATTCTAGAATACCTACCACACTTGAAATAGCAATTTTCTTGTTGCAGTGTTTTCTTTTAGCTAAAATATGATAAAGAATAATAAAATTTAGGCGCGGAAGCAAATATTTATATGATTTTTTACAAAAATAAACATAGATTTTACCTATTGTTGATGAATACGTTGTATATTGTAAGCTACATGGGCTGGATTCTAGAATACCTACCACAATTGAAATAGCAATTTTCTTGTTGCTATGTTTTCTTTTAGCTAAAATATGATGATAATTTATAATATTCGGGCGCTGAAGCAAATATTTATATGATTTTTTACAAAAATAAAGTCTGATATTACCTTTTCTTGCTGAATACGTTGTATATTGTAAGCTACATGGGCTGGAGTCAAGAATACCTACCATTATAGAAATAGCAAATTTTCTTGTTGCAATATTTTCTTTTAGCTAAAATATGATGAAGAATTATAAAATTCGGGCGCGGAAGCAAATATTTATATGATTTTTTACAAAAATAAAGACAGATTTTACCTATTCTTGTTGAATACGTTGTATATTGTTAGCTACTTGGGTTGGATTCTAGAATACCTACCACACTTGAAATAGCAATTTTCTTGTTGCACTGTTTTCTTTTAGCTAAAATATGATAAAGAATTATAAAGTTCGGGCGCGGAAGAAAATATTTATATAATTTTTTACAAAAATAAAGACTAATTTTACCTATACTTGATGAATAAGTTGTATATTGTAAGCTACATGGGCTGGATTTTAGAATACCTACCACCCTTGAAATAGCAATTTTCTTGTTGCAATGTTTTCTTTTAGCTAAAATATGATGAAGAATTATAAAATTCGGGCGCGAAAGCAAACATTTATATGATTTTTTACAAAAATAAAGTCAAATTTTACATATTCTTAAAATGGATATTTTTGTTAAAACATTCATATTCATGCTTTAGGATCTATACTATGGATAATTTTAGCATTGGACATGCAAAAGTGACCATAAGGAGGTACCAATCAGGTAATAAACATTCAATTTTCTGGTGTCATTTTAATGAATACGTTGTATATTATAAGCTACATGGGCTGGATTCTAGAATACCTACCCCACTTGAAATAGCAATTTTCTTGTTGCAATGTTTTCCTTTAGCAAAAATATGATGAAAAATTATTAAATTCGGTCGCAGAAGCAAATATTTATATGATTTTTTACAAAAATAAAGTCAGATTTTACATTTTCTTGATGAATACGTTGTATAATGTAAGCTACATGGGCTGGATTCTAGAATAACTAACACCCTTGAAATAGCAATTTTCTTGTTGCAATGTTTTTTTTAGCTAAAATATGATGAAGAATTACAAAATTCGGGCGCGGAAGCAAATATTTATATGATTTTTTACAAAAATAAAGTCAGATTTTACCTATTCTTAAAATGGATATTTTTGTTAAAACATTCATATTCATGCTTTAGGGTCTATACTATGGATAATTTTAGCATTGGACATGCAAAAGTGACTATAACGTGGTACCAATCAGGCAATAAACATTCAACTTTCTGGTGTCATTTTAATGAATAGGTTTTATATTGTAAGCTACATGGGCTGGATTCTAGAATACCTACCACACTTGAAATAGCAATTTTCTTGTTGCAATATTGTCTTTTAGCTAAAATATGATAAAGAATTATAAAATTCGGGCGCGGAAGCAAATATTTATATGCTTTTTTACAAAAATAAAGTCAGATTTTTCCTATTCTTGACGAATACGTTGTATATTTTAAGCTACATGGGCTGGATTCTCGAATACCTACCACATTTGAAGTAGCATTTTTCTTGTTGCAATGTTTTCTTTTAGCTAAAATATGATGAAAAACTATAAGATTCGGGCGCGGAAGCAAATATTTATATGATTTATTACAAAAATAAAGTCAGATTTTATCTTTTCTTGATGAATAGTTGTATATTGTAAGCTACATTGGCTGGATTCTAGAATGCCTACCACACTTGAAATAGCAAATTTCGTGTTGCAATGTTTTCTTTTAGCTAAAATATGATAAAGAAAATTCAGGTGCGGAAGCAAATATTTATATGATTTTTCACAAAAATAAAGTCAGATTTTACCTTTTCTTGATGAATACGTTGTATATTGTAAGCTACATAGGCTTGATTCTAGAATACCTACCGCACTTGAAATAGCAATTTTCTTGTTGCAATGTTTCCTTTTAGCTAAAATATAATGAAGAATTATAAAATTCGGGCGCGGAAGCAAATATTTATATGACTTTTTACAAAAATAAAGTGAGATTTTACCTATTCTTGAAATGAATATTTTTGTTAAAACATTCATATTCATGCTATAGAGTCTATACTATGGATAATTTTAGCATTGCTTATGCAAAAGTGACCATAACGTGGTACCAATCAAATAATAAATATTTAATTTTTGGTTGTAATTTTAATGAATACGTTGTATATTGTAAGCTACATGGGCTGGATTCTAGAATACCTTCCATACTTGAAATAGCAATTTTCTTGTTGCAATGTTTTCTTTTAGCTAAAATATGATGAAGAATTATAAAATTCGGGCGCGGAAGCGAATAATTATATGATGTTTTACAAAAATAAAGCGATATTTTACCTTTTCTTGATGAATAAGTTGTATATTGTAAGCTACATGTTCTGGATTCTAGAATACCTACCACACTTGAAATAGCAATTTTCTTGTTGAAATGTTTTCTTTTAACTAAAATATGATGAAGATTTAAAAAATTCGGGCGCGGAAGCAAATATTTATATGATTTTTGAAAAAATAAAGTCAGATTTTACTTATTCTTGATGAATACGTTGTATATTATAAGCTACATGGGCTGGATTCTAGAATACATGCCACACTTGAAATAGCAAATATCGTGTTTGAATGTTCTCTTTTACCTAAAATATGATGAAAATTTATAAAATTCAGGCGCGGAAGCAAATGTTTGTATGATTTTTTCCAAAAATAAAGTCAGATTTTACCTTTTCTTGATGAATACGTTGTATATTGTAAGCTACATGGGAGTGGATTCTAGAATACCTACCAAACTTGAAATAGCAATTTTCTTGTTGCAATGTTTTCTTTTAGCTAAAATATAATAAAGAATTATAAAATTCAGGCGCGAAAGAAAATTATTATATGATTTTTTACAAAAATAAAGTAAGATTTTACCTATTCTTGAAATGGATATTTTTGTTAAAACATTTATATTCATGCTTTATGATCTATACTATGGATAATTTTAGCATTGGACATGCAAAAGTGATCATAACGTGGTACCAATCAGATAATAATCATTCAATTTTCGGGTGTCATTTTAATGAATACGTTGTATATTGTAAGCTACATGGACTGGATTCTAGAATACCTACCACACTTGAAATAGCAATTTTCTTGTTGCAATGTTTTCTTTTAGCCAAAATATGATGAAGAAATATAAAATTCGGGCGCGGAAGCAAACATTTATATGATTTTTTACAAAAATAAATTCAGATTTTACCTACTCTTGATGGATACGTAGTATATTGTTAGCTACATGGGCTGGTTTCTAAAATACCTACTACACTTGAAATAGCAATATTTTGATGCAATGTTTTCTTTTAACAAAAATATGATGAAAAATTATAAAATTCGGGCTCGGAAGCAAATATTTATATGATTTTTTACAAAAATAAAGTCAGATTTTACCTACTCTTAATGATTACGTTGTATACAGGGTGAATACTTAAAACCTTAGAAAAGGCCTTATTACACAACATTTAGTTTTATTAGATGCAAAATTAAGTAATCTAACTAACGATACCATATACACCCGATTTTATTTAGCGGGACAGATGGAAACAGCAAAAAACTGTTTTCCCATGTTATTTCCCTATGTCAAGGTTTTCAGTATTCACCCTGTATTGTAAGCTACATAGGCTGGATTCTAGAATACCTACCACACTTGAAATAGCAATTTTCTTGTTGCAATGTTTTCTTTTAGCTAAAATATGATGAAAAATTATAAAGTTCGGGCGCGGAAGCTAATATTTATATGATTTTTTACAAAAATTAAGTCAGATTTTACATATTCTTGATGAATGTGTTGTATATTGTAAGCTACATGGGCTGGATTCTAGAATACCTACCACATTTGAAATATCAATTTTCTAGTTGCAATGTTTTCTTTTAGCTAAATTATTATGAAAAATTATAAAATTCGGGCGCGGAAGCTGATATTTATATAATTTTTTACAAAAATTAAGCCAAATTTTACCTTTTCTTGATTAATACGTTGTATATTGTAAGCTACATAGGCTGGATTCTAAAATACCTACCACACTTGAAATAGCAATTTTCTTGTTGCAATGTTTTATTTTAGCTAAAATATGATGAAAAATTATAAAATTCGGGCGCGGAAGCTAATATTTATATGATTTTTTACAATCAAATTATGTCAGATTTTACCTATTCTTGAAATGGATATTTTTGTTAACACATTCATATTCATGCTTTAGGATCTATACTATGGATAAATTTAGCATTGGACATGCAAAAGTGACCATAACGTGGTACCAATCAGATAATAAACATTCAATTTTCGGGAGTCATTTTATTGAATACGTTTATATTTTAAGCTACATGAGCTGGATTCTAGAATACCTACCACACTTAAAATAGCAATTTTCTTGTTGCAATGTTTTCTTTTAGCTAAACTATGATGAAGAATTATAAAATTCGGGCGCGGAAGAAAATATTTATATGATTTTTTACAAAAATAAAGTCAGATTTTACCTACTCTTGATGAATACGTTGTATATTGTAAGCTACATAGGCTGGATTCTAAAATGCCTACCATACTTGAAATAGCAATTTTCTTGTTGCAATGTTTTAGTTTAGCAAAAATATGATGAAGAATTATAAAATTCAGGCGCGGAAGCAAATATTTATATGATTTTTTTCAAAAATAAAGTCAAATTATACCTATTCTTTATTTATATGATTTTTTACAAAAATTAATTTAGATTTTACCTATTCTTGATGAATACGTTGTATATTGTAAGCTACATGGGCTGGATTCTAGAATATCCACAACATTTGAAATAGCAATTTTCTTGTTGCAATGTTTTCTTTTAGCTAAAATATTATGAGAAATTATAAAATTCGGGCGCGGAAGCAAATATTTATATGATTTTTTACAAAAATAAAGTCAGATTTTACCTATTCTTGATAAATATGTTGTATATTGTAAGCTACATGGGCTGGATTCTAGAATACCTATCACATTTGAAATATCAATTTTCTAGTTGCATTGTTTTCTTTTAGCTAAATTATTATGAAAAATTATAAAATTCGGGCGCGGAAGCTGATATTTATATGATTTTTTACAAAAATTAAGCCAAATTTTACCTTTTCTTGATGAATACGTTGTATATTGTAAGCTACATAGGCTGGATTCTAGAATACCTACCACACTTGAAATAGCAATATTCTTGTTGCAATGTGTAATTTTAGCTAAAATATGATGAAGAATTATAAAATTCGGGCGCGGAAGCTAATATTTATATGATTTTTTACAATCAAATTATGTCAGATTTTACCTATTCTTGAAATGGATATTTTTGTTAACACAACTCTGAGATAGCGCGT